>CM039670.1:385000-818784 GCA_022405105.1 Aristolochia contorta | reverse complement strand
CACACACACACACACACACACACACACACACACACACACACACACACACACACACACACACACACACACACACACACACACACACACACACACACACACACACACACACACACACACACACACACACACACACACACACACACACACACACACACACACACACACACACACACACACACACACACACACACACACACACACACACACACACACACACACACACACACACACACACACACACACACACACACACACACACACACACACACACACACACACACACACACACACACACACACACACACACACACACACACACACACACACACACACACACACACACACACACACACACACACACACACACACACACACACATGCTTGCACACACACACACACACACACACACACACACACACACACACACACACACACACACACACACACACACACACACACACACACACACACACACACACACACACACACACACACACACACACACACACACACACACACACACACACACACACACACACACACACACACACACACACACACACACACACACACACACACACACACACACACACACACACACACACACACACACACACACACACACACACACACACACACACACACACACACACACACACACACACACACACACACACACACACACACACACACACACACACACACACACACACACACACACACACACACACACACACACACACACACACACACACACACACACACACACACACACACACACACACACACACACACACACACACACACACACACACACACACACACACACACACACACACACACACACACACACACACACACACACACACACACACACACACACACACACACACACACACACACACACACACACACACACACACATACACACACACACACACACACACACACACACACACACACACACACACACACACACACACACACACACACACACACACACACACACACACACACACACACACACACACACACACACACACACACACACACACACACACACACACACACACACACACACACACACACACACACACACACACACACACACACACACACACACACACACACACACACACACACACACACACACACACACACACACACACACACACACACACACACACACACACACACACACACACACACACACACACACACACACACACACACACACACACACACACACACACACACACACACACACACACACACACACACACACACACACACACACACACACACACACACACACACACACACACACACACACACACACACACACACACACACACACACACACACACACACACACACACACACACACACACACACACACACACACACACACACACACACACACACACACACACACACACACACACACACACACACACACACACACACACATATACACACACAAACACACACACACACACACACACACACACACACACTTGCACACACACACACACACACACACACACACACACACACACACACACACACACACACACACACACACACACACACACACACACACACACACACACACACACACACACACACACACACACACACACACACACACACACACACACACACACACACACACACACACACACACACACACACACACACACACACACACACACACACACACACACACACACACACACACACACACACACACACACACACACACACACACACACACACACACACACACACACACACACACACACACACACACACACACACACACACACACACACACACACACACACACACACACACACACACACACACACACACACACACACACACACACACACACACACACACACACACACACACACACACACACACACACACACACACACACACACACACACACACACACACACACACACACACACACACACACACACACACACACACACACACACACACACACACACACACACACACACACACACACACACACACACACACACACACACACACACACACACACACACACACACACACACACACACACACACACACACACACACACACACACACACACACACACACACACACACACACACACACACACACACACACACACACACACACACACACACACACACACACACACACACACACACACACACACACACACACACACACACACACACACACACACACACACACACACACACACACACACACACACACACACACACACACACACACACACACACACACACACACACACACACACACACACACACACACACACACACACACACACACACACACACACACACACACACACACACACACACACACACACACACACACACACACACACACACACACACACACACACACACACACACACACACACACACACACACACACACACACACACACACACACACACACACACACACACACACACACACACACACACACACACACACACACACACACACACACACACACACACACACACACACACACACACACACACACACACACACACACACACACACACACACACACACACACACACACACACACACACACACACACACACACACACACACACACACACACACACACACACACACACACACACACACACACACACACACACACACACACACACACACACACACACACACACACACACACACACACACACACACACACACACACACACACACACACACACACACACACACACACACACACACACACACACACACACACACACACACACACACACACACACACACACACACACACACACACACACACACACACACACACACACACACACACACACACACACACACACACACACACACACACACACACACACACACACACACACACACACACACACACACACACACACACACACACACACACACACACACACACACACACACACACACACACACACACACACACACACACACACACACACACACACACACACACACACACACACACACACACACACACACACACACACACACACACACACACACACACACACACACACACACACACACACACACACACACACACACACACACACACACACACACACACACACACACACACACACACACACACACACACACACACACACACACACACACACACACACACACACACACACACACACACACACACACACACACACACACACACACACACACACACACACACACACACACACACACACACACACACACACACACACACACACACACACACACACACACACACACACACACACACACACACACACACACACACACACACACACACACACACACACACACACACACACACACACACACACACACACACACACACACACACACACACACACACACACACACACACACACACACACACACACACACACACACACACACACACACACACACACACACACACACACACACACACACACACACACACACACACACACACACACACACACACACACACACACACACACACACACACACACACACACACACACACACACACACACACACACACACACACACACACACACACACACACACACACACACACACACACACACACACACACACACACACACACACACACACACACACACACACACACACACACACACATGTATACACACACACACACACACACACACACACACACACACACACACACACACACACACACACACACACACACACACACACACACACACACACACACACACACACACACACACACACACACACACACACACACACACACACACACACACACACACACACACACACACACACACACACACACACACACACACACACACACACACACACACACACACACACACACACACACACACACACACACACACACACACACACACACACACACACACACACACACACACACACACACACACACACACACACACACACACACACACACACACACACACACACACACACACACACACACACACACACACACACACACACACACACACACACACACACACACACACACACACACACACACACACACACACACACACACACACACACACACACACACACACACACACACACACACACACACACACACACACACACACACACACACACACACACACACACACACACACACACACACACACACACACACACACACACACACACACACACACACACACACACACACACACACACACACACACACACACACACACACACACACACACACACACACACACACACACACACACACACACACACACACACACACACACACACACACACACACACACACACACACACACACACACACACACACACACACACACACACACACACACACACACACACACACACACACACACACACACACACACACACACACACACACACACACACACACACACACACACACACACACACACACACACACACACACACACACACACACACACACACACACACACACACACACACACACACACACACACACACACACACACACACACACACACACACACACACACACACACACACACACACACACACACACACACACACACACACACACACACACACACACACACACACACACACACACACACACACACACACACACACACACACACACACACACACACACACACACACATACACACACACACACACACACACACACACACACACACACACACACACACACACACACACACACACACACACACACACACACACACACACACATGCACACACACACACACACACACACACACACACACACACACACACACACACACACACACACACACACACACACACACACACACACACACACACACACACACACACACACACACACACACACACACACACACACACACACACACACACACACACACACACACACACACACACACACACACACACACACACACACACACACACACACACACACACACACACACACACACACACACACACACACACACACACACACACACACACACACACACACACACACACACACACACACACACACACACACACACACACACACACACACACACACACACACACACACACACACACACACACACACACACACACACACACACACACACACACACACACACACACACACACACACACACACACACACACACACACACACACACACACACACACACACACACACACACACACACACACACACACACACACACACACACACACACACACACACACACACACACACACACACACACACACACACACACACACACACACACACACACACACACACACACACACACACACACACACACACACACACACACACACACACACACACACACACACACACACACACACACACACACACACACACACACACACACACACACACACACACACACACACACACACACACACACACACACACACACACACACACACACACACACACACACACACACACACACACACACACACACACACACACACACACACACACACACACACACACACACACACACACACACACACACACACACACACACACACACACACACACACACACACACACACACACACACACACACACACACACACACACACACACACACACACACACACACACACACACACACACACACACACACACACACACACACACACACACACACACACACACACACACACACACACACACACACACACACACACACACACACACACACACACACACACACACACACACACACACACACACACACACACACACACACACACACACACACACACACACACACACACACACACACACACACACACACACATACACACACACACACACACACACACACACACACACACACACACACACACACACACACACACACACACACACACACACACACACACACACACACACACACACACACACACACACACACACACACACACACACACACACACACACACACACACACACACACACACACACACACACACACACACACACACACACACACACACACACACACACACACACACACACACACACACACACACACACACACACACACACACACACACACACACACACACACACACACACACACACACACACACACACACACACACACACACACACACACACACACACACACACACACACACACACACACACACACACACACACACACACACACACACACACACACACACACACACACACACACACACACACACACACACACACACACACACACACACACACACACACACACACACACACACACACACACACACACACACACACACACACACACACACACACACACACACACACACACACACACACACACACACACACACACACACACACACACACACACACACACACACACACACACACACACACACACACACACACACACACACACACACACACACACACACACACACACACACACACACACACACACACACACACACACACACACACACACACACACACACACACACACACACACACACACACACACACACACACACACACACACACACACACACACACACACACACACACACACACACACACACACACACACACACACACACACACACACACACACACACACACACACACACACACACACACACACACACACACACACACACACACACACACACACACACACACACACACACACACACACACACACACACACACACACACACACACACACACACACACACACATGTACACACACACACACACACACACACACACACACACACACACACACACACACACACACACACACACACACACACACACACACACACACACACACACACACACACACACACACACACACACACACACACACACACACACACACACACACACACACACACACACACACACACACACACACACACACACACACACACACACACACACACACACACACACACACACACACACACACACACACACACACACACACACACACACACACACACACACACACACACACACACACACACACACACACACACACACACACACACACACACACACACACACACACACACACACACACACACACACACACACACACACACACACACACACACACACACACACACACACACACACACACACACACACACACACACACACACACACACACACACACACACACACACACACACACACACACACACACACACACACACACACACACACACACACACACACACACACACACACACACACACACACACACACACACACACACACACACACACACACACACACACACACACACACACACACACACACACACACACACACACACACACACACACACACACACACACACACACACACACACACACACACACACACACACACACACACACACACACACACACACACACACACACACACACACACACACACACACACACACACACACACACATACACACACACACACACACACACACACACACACACACACACACACACACACACACACACACACACACACACACACACACACACACACACACACACACACACACACACACACACACACACACACACACACACACACACACACACACACACACACACACACACACACACACACACACACACACACACACACACACACACACACACACACACACACACACACACACACACACACACACACACACACACACACACACACACACACACACACACACACACACACACACACACACACACACACACACACACACACACACACACACACACACACACACACACACACACACACACACACACACACACACACACACACACACACACACACACACACACACACACACACACACACACACACACACACACACACACACACACACACACACACACACACACACACACACACACACACACACACACACACACACACACACACACACACACACACACACACACACACACACACACACACACACACACACACACACACACACACACACACACACACACACACACACACACACACACACACACACACACACACACACACACACACACACACACACACACACACACACACACACACACACACACACACACACACACACACACACACACACACACACACACACACACACACACACACACACACACACACACACACACACACACACACACACACACACACACACACACACACACACACACACACACACACACACACACACACACACACACACACACACACACACACACACACACACACACACACACACACACACACACACACACACACACACACACACACACACACACACACACACACACACACACACACACACACACACACACACACACACACACACACACACACACACACACACACACACACACACACACACACACACACACACACACACACACACACACACACACACACACACACACACACACACACACACACACACACACACACACACACACACACACACACACACACACACACACACACACACACACACACACACACACACACACACACACACACACACACACACACACACACACACACACACACACACACACACACACACACACACACACACACACACACACACACACACACACACACACACACACACACACACACACACACACACACACACACACACACACACACACACACACACACACACACACACACACACACACACACACACACACACACACACACACACACACACACACACACACACACACACACACACACACACACACACACACACACACACACACACACACACACACACACACACACACACACACACACACACACACACACACACACACACACACACACACACACACACACACACACACACACACACACACACACACACACACACACACACACACACACACACACACACACACACACACACACACACACACACACACACACACACACACACACACACACACACACACACACACACACACACACACACACACACACACACACACACACACACACACACACACACACACAATGCACACACACACACACACACACACACACACACACACACACACACACACACACACACACACACACACACACACACACACACACACACACACACACACACACACACACACACACACACACACACACACACACACACACACACACACACACACACACACACACACACACACACACACACACACACACACACACACACACACACACACACACACACACACACACACACACACACACACACACACACACACACACACACACACACACACACACACACACACACACACACACACACACACACACACACACACACACACACACACACACACACACACACACACACACACACACACACACACACACACACACACACACACACACACACACACACACACACACACACACACACACACACACACACACACACACACACACACACACACACACACACACACACACACACACACACACACACACACACACACACACACACACACACACACACACACACACACACACACACACACACACACACACACACACACACACACACACACACACACACACACACACACACACACACACACTTGCTTGCACACACACACACACACACACACACACACACACACACACACACACACACACACACACACACACACACACACACACACACACACACACACACACACACACACACACACACACACACACACACACACACACACACACACACACACACACACACACACACACACACACACACACACACACACACACACACACACACACACACACACACACACACACACACACACACACACACACACACACACACACACACACACACACACACACACACACACACACACACACACACACACACACACACACACACACACACACACACACACACACACACACACACACACACACACACACACACACACACACACACACACACACACACACACACACACACACACACACACACACACACACACACACACACACACACACACACACACACACACACACACACACACACACACACACACACACACACACACACACACACACACACACACACACACACACACACACACACACACACACACACACACACACACACACACACACACACACACACACACACACACACACACACACACACACACACACACACACACACACACACACACACACACACACACACACACACACACACACACACACACACACACACACACACACACACACACACACACACACACACACACACACACACACACACACACACACACACACACACACACACACACACACACACACACACACACACACACACACACACACACACACACACACACACACACACACACACACACACACACACACACACACACACACACACACACACACACACACACACACACACACACACACACACACACACACACACACACACACACACACACACACACACACACACACACACACACACACACACACACACACACACACACACACACACACACACACACACACACACACACACACACACACACACACACACACACACACACACACACACACACACACACACACACACACACACACACACACACACACACACACACACACACACACACACACACACACACACACACACACACACACACACACACACACACACACACACACACACACACACACACACACACACACACACACACACACACACACACACACACACACACACACACACACACACACACACACACACACACACACACACACACACACACACACACACACACACACACACACACACACACACACACACACACACACACACACACACACACACACACACACACACACACACACACACACACACACACACACACACACACACACACACACACACACACACACACACACACACACACACACACACACACACACACACACACACACACACACACACACACACACACACACACACACACACACACACACACACACACACACACACACACACACACACACACACACACACACACACACACACACACACACACACACACACACACACACACACACACACACACACACACACACACACACACACACACACACACACACACACACACACACACACACACACACACACACACACACACACACACACACACACACACACACACACACACACACACACACACACACACACACACACACACACACACACACACACACACACACACACACACACACACACACACACACACACACACACACACACACACACACACACACACACACACACACACACACACACACACACACACACACACACACACACACACACACACACACACACACACACACACACACACACACACACACACACACACACACACACACACACACACACACACACACACACACACACACACACACACACACACACACACACACACACACACACACACACACACACACACACACACACACACACACACACACACACACACACACACACACACACACACACACACACACACACACACACACACACACACACACACACACACACACACACACACACACACACACACACACACACACACACACACACACACACACACACACACACACACACACACACACACACACACACACACACACACACACACACACACACACACACACACACACACACACACACACACACACACACACACACACACACACACACACACACACACACACACACACACACACACACACACACACACACACACACACACACACACACACACACACACACACACACACACACACACACACACACACACACAACACACACACACACACACACACACACACACACACACACACACACACACACCAATGCACACACACACACACACACACAATGCACACACCCACACACACACACACACACACACATGTACACACACACACACACACACACACACACACACACACACACACACACACACACACACACACACACACACACACACACACACACACACACACACACACACACACACACACACACACACAGTTTTTAGTCCCTTCATGAGTTGCCTTACTATAGCCTTCATTTTGAGATTTTTAGACTCTCCCAAAATTCCCTTGTTCTAGCCTTCTTTTTGAATTTTTTTAATCCCTACCCGAATTCCCTTACTATAACCTTTGGTTTTGAGTTTTTTTCAGTCCCACCCCCAATTCTATTACTACAGGCTTATGTTTTGTATTTTTTAGACCCTACACGAGTTTCCTTACTATTGCATTCGTTTCTGAATTTTTTTAATTGCTCCAAAAGTTTTCTTAGTTTAGATATCATTTTTGAGTTTTTATGAGTCCCTCTGTGAATTCCCCAAGTAGAGCCTTGAATTTTTAGTTTTTTTGAGTCCCTCCAAAATTCCCCTCCTATACCTTTATTTTTTGGTTTCTCTCTTTTTTGAGTCTCTCCTAGAATTCCCTTACTATAGGCTTATATTTTAATTTTTGTTTTTGGGTTTTTTTAGGTCTCATCCCACATTCCCTTCCAATAGAGTTTTTTTTCTGGGTTTTTTAAGTGCCACCTTAAATTCTGTTTATATGGCCTTCATTTTTTAGTTATTTTTGAGGTTTAAAAATCCATCCAGGAAATTTCATTACTATAGTCTTCTGTTTTAAGTTTTTATAATCCCTCTGCGAATTTCCTAACTTTGAACTTCGCATTCGACTTCCTAGTCAATTCCTGGATTCCCTTACTATAGACTTCATTTTTTAATTTGTTTCAGTCCCACCTCGAATTCTCTTACTAAGCCTTCATTTTGTTTTTTTTTTTTTTTTGAGTTTTTTTGTGTTCCACCCCATATTCCCTTACTATAGCCTTCATTTTAGAGCTTCTTGATATCCTTCCCGAATTCCCTTACTATAGCCTTATGTTTAGAGTTTTATTGTGTTTATTTACTTTTTTTAGTTCCCTCCCCAAATTTCCTTACTATAGCCTTCATTTTTATGTTATTGGATTCACTCCCGAAATTCCCTGACTATAGCCTTCATTTTTAATACTTTTGAGTCCCTCCCCGAATTCCCACGCTATAGGCTTAATGTTTTTAGCTTTCTGTCTCCCTCCCTGAATTCCCTTACTATAGTATACATATTTTATTTTTTTGAGCGCTTCCCAAACTTTCCATAATAATGCAGTCAATTTTGAGTTTCATAGTCCCTCCTCGAATTCCCTAACCTTATTTTTATAGATTTTGTTTTTGTGTTTTTTAAGTTTCTTGATTCCCTCCCCAAATTCCCTTAGTATAGCATTCATTTTTGAGTTTTTTGAATCCCATCCTGAAGTCTCTCTCAAAATTCTCTTACTATTGCCTTCATTATTAAGTTTTTTGTGCTCCTTCCCGAATTCCTTACTATTGTTTCTATTTTTGAGTTTTTAGTCCCATCGCGTGTTTCCTTACTATAGCTTTCGTTTTTGAGTTTTTTTAGTCCCTCGACAAATTCCCCTACTATATCCTTCATTTTTGAGTTTTTGGAGTCTAGCGTTGAATTCTATTACTATAGCCTTACTATAGACTTCATTTTGGAATTTTTTCAGACCCACCCCAAATTCCCTTACTAACCTTTAATTTTTTATTTTTTTGAGTTGCTCCCCTTATTCGTTTACTATAGTCTTCATTTTAGATTTTTTTTGGGTCCCCCTCCCAATTCCCTTACTATTGCCTTAATTTTATAGCTCTTTTGTAAGTATATTTAGTTTTTTTAGTCCCTCCCCAAATTCTATTACTATAGCCTTCATTTTTCAATTGTTTGTCCCTCCACTTATTTTCTCACTGTAGCTTTCATTTTTAAGTTTGTTTTGGGTCCATCCCTGAAATCCCCTGCTTGAACTACTCTTTTTAGTTTTTTAGAGTCCCTGCCAAAATGCCCTTACTTTGCCTTCTTTTTTTAAGTTTCTCCCCCATTGCCTGGCTATAGAGATTTTTTTGTTGTGTTTTTTATTTAAGTCCCGCCCTGAATTCACTTTCTATTGCATTCATTTTTAGGTTTGCGTTGATTTTTTTGAGTCCATCCACGAATTCAATCACTATAGCCTTCATATTTATGTTTTTTTAATCCCTCCTTGAATTCCCTTACTATAGCCTTTGATTTTGAGTTTTTTTGTCCCTCCTCGAATTCCCTTACTATAAGCATTCATTTGATTTAGTTTTTTTCAGTCGCACCCCAAATTCCTGTTCTATAACCTTCATTTTCGAGTTTTTTGAGTCCCTCCCCAAATTCCCTTACTACTGCCTTCAATTTTTAGCTTTTTAGTTTTTCAATTTCCTCCCCAAATTCCCTTACTACTGCCTTCAATTTTTAGCTTTTTAGTTTTTCAAGTTCCTCCCCAAATTCCCATACTATAGACTTCATTTTTGGAATTTTTTTAGTCCCACACCGAATTCCTTTACTAAGCCTTCATTTTTTAGTTCTTTTGTGTTTTTCCGCATATTCTCTTTCAATGGCCTTAATTTTATAGTTTATTGTGTTTTTTTGTTTTTTGAGGCCCTTCCCAATGGCCTTAATTTTTCACTTCTTTTGAGTCCCTCCCTGAATTACCATGCTAAAGGTTTAGTTTTTGTAATCCCTCCATGAGTTACCTAACAATAGCCTTCATATTTTAAATTAATTTTTTTAATATTGCCTTCATTTTTGAGTTTTTCCTCCCTCCCCAAAATTCCCTTGTAATAGCCTTCTCTTTTTAATTTTTTAATCGCTCCCTCAATTCCCTTACTATGGCTTTTGAGTTTTTTCAGTCCAACCGCAAATCCCATTACTATAGCCTTAATTTTTGAGTTTTTTGAGTCCCTACGCAATTTCCTTACTATAGCCATTATTTTTGAATTTTTTTTATTTCACCAAATATTTTTACTATAGCTACCATTTTTGAGTTTTTATGAGTACCTCCGTGAATACTAGAGCCTTCCATTTTTAGTTTTGTTGTGTCCCTCCAAACATTCCCCTACTAAACCTTTATTTTCGGATTTCTCTCTTTTTTGAGTGCCTCGCAGAATTCCCTTACTATAGCCTTATATTTTTACTTTGTTTGGGTTTTTTTAAATCCCTTCCCACATTCCCATGCTATAGAGTTTCTTCCAGGTTTTTTAAGTGCCACCTTATTTTCTCTTTCTATGGCCTTCTTTTTTGAGTTATTTTTGAGGTTTAAAAATCCGTCAACGAAATTCCATTACTATAGCCTTCACTTTTAAGTTTTTTTAATCCCTCCGCAAATTTCCTTACTATGGCCTTCGTATTCGAATTTTTATAGTCCATCTCTGAATCCCTTTACTATAGCATTCATTTGTTTATTTTTTTTAGTTTGTTTCAGTCTCACCCCAAATTCCCTTTCTATATAGCCTTCATTTTTTTAGTTGGTTTAGTTTTTTAGTCCATCCCAAAATTCCCCTACTAAAGCCTTCATTTTTGAATTTTTTGATGCATGTAAGAATGTAGTCCCTCATAGGTTAACGAGTAGAAAAGATACTGACTAATTAGTTGTAAAGAGGCTTCATAAATTGAGCAAGTTATTTTGGGATAGACATGGGCTCAACTTTACATGGTTTCAGAGCGTATGCTCGTACGTGGGCCTCCACCAAAGTTGCCCAGGTGTAGAAGCCCAAGAAAAGGCCCACACGTGTGGGGGAGTGTTAGTGATTAGTCCCATAGATATAAATGAGTAGAAAAGATCCTGAATTATTAGTTGGAAAAAGACTTCCTAACTTTGGCTAGTCATTTTGGGATAGACCTCGGCCCAACTTTACAAGTCTCAGTCCGAATTCTCATACTTTAGCCTTCATTTTTGAATTTTTTGAGTTTTTTTACTACTTCCCTAAATTCCCTTTTGCCTTCATTTTAGAGTTTTTGAGTCCCCCTCCGAATTCCCTTACTATAACCTTAATTTGATAGATGTGTTATGTTTTTTTAGTTTTTTGTGTCCCTCCCCAAATTCCCTTAATATAGCCTTCATTTTTGAGTTTCTTGAATTCCTTCCCGAATTCCGAACTATAGCATTCATTTTTTTTGTTTTTTAGTCCCTCCCTGTATGCACTTATAGTAGCCTTCATTTTTGAGTGTTTTTTTGTTTTCTTTTTTGAGACCCTCCTGGAATTCAACTATAACCTTCATTTTTGAGATTTTGTGTCCTTATTAAGTCCCACCACGAAATCTCGTACTATAGCCTTCATTTTTTACTGATTTGAGTCCCTCCCCTAATTTCCTTTACTATAGTCATCATTTTTAGGATTTTTAGTCCCTCCGCAAATTCCCTTACTATAGCCTACGTTTTTAGTTTTCTATTCCCTCATAGAATTCCCTTACTATAGCATTCCTTTTTTAGTTTTTGTTTTTCTGTCTCAACCCCAATTCCTGTACTATAACCTACATTTTTGAGTTTTTTTTTTTTGAGTCCCTCCCCGAATTCCCTTACTATAGCCTTCTGTTTTTAGTATTTTAGTTTTTTTTTGTCTTTCAAGACCCTCCCCAAATTCCCATATAGACTTCATTTGTTACTTTTTTTTATGTTTTTTTAGTTCCTACCCATATTCCCTTACTACAACCTTCATTTTAGAGTTTTTTTGAGTCCCTCCCCGAATTTCCTTACTATAGCTATCACTTTTGAGTTTTTTCAGTCCCTCACCAAATTCCCATGCTTTAGCCTAAATTTTTTAGATTTTTTGAGTCCCTCCCTGAATTTCCTTACTATATATATCTATATTCCTAAGTTCCCTTATTATACCCTTGATTTTTAGAATTTTTTAGCCCGTCCCCGAAGTCCCTTACTATAGCCTTCATTTTTGAGTTTTTTTGTGTGTTTTGTTTGTTTCTAAATTCCATTACTATAGCCTTCATTTTTTCATTTTTTGAGACCCTCCAAAATTTCCATTTCTATAGCTTTCATTTTTTAGCATATCTCATTTTTGTGGTACCTCCCCAAATTCCCTACTTATAGCCTTATTTTTGACGTTATTTGAGTCCCTCCCCCATATTCACTTGCTATATAGTTTTTTTTAGGTTTTTTAATCCTATCTATAGCTTTCATTTTTGTGTCCCTCCCTGATATTCCATTGCTATAACCGTCATTTTAAAGTTTTTTAATCTCTCCACAAATTCCCTTTCGTTTTTTAGTTTTTTCAGTCCCTCCCCAAATTCCTTTACTATAGCATTAAATTTTATGATTTTTATTTGTTTTGAGTCCCACCCGTAATTCCCTTACTATAACCTTCCTTTTTTAGT
The DNA here is from genome assembly GCA_022405105.1 of Aristolochia contorta. Classification (NCBI taxonomy): domain Eukaryota; kingdom Viridiplantae; phylum Streptophyta; class Magnoliopsida; order Piperales; family Aristolochiaceae; genus Aristolochia; species Aristolochia contorta. Next base: position 801,267 of record CM039670.1, on the reverse strand, counting down.
TTTTTAAGTCCCACCCCGAATTCCCTTACTAAATCCTTCATTTTTAATTTTTTTGAGTCCCACACTAAATTCCCATACTAAAGCCTTAATTTTTTAATATTTTGAGTTTCTTCACTTCGTCCGCAAATTCCCTTACAATAGCCTTCATTTTAGATTTTTTTGAGTCCCCTTCCCAATTCCATTACTATTGCCTTATTTTTAATTTTTTTTGTGTCTTTTTAAGTTTCTTGAGTCCCTCCCCAAATTCCCTTACTATAGCCTTCATTTTTTAATTATTTAACTCGCTTCCCCAATTCCTTACTATTGCTTTCATTTTTGAGTTTTTAGTCCCTTCGCGTGTTTCCTAACAATAACCTTCAGTTTTTAGTTTTTTGAATCCCCCAAATCCCATTACTATAGCTTTCTTTTTTAAGTTTTTAAAATCCCACCATGATTTCTCTTACTTTAGCATTTGTTTTCAAATTGTTTTACTCTCCCCCTTATTATAAGCATCAGTTGTTAGTTTTTAAGTTTTTTTTAGTTTATGAGTCTCTCCCCAATTCCCTTACTACAGTCTTCATTTTTTAACTTTTTCAACCACACCCCGAATTCTCTTACTAACACTTCAGTTTAGAATTTTTTTGAGGCCCTCCCCATATTACCTTGCTATAGCCTTATTTTTTTGAATATTTTAAGTTTTTTTGACTGACTCCCCAAATTCCCTTACCATAGCCTTCATTTAAATGTTTTTTGAGCCCACTCCCAATTCCCTTACTAAAGCCTTAATTATATTGTTTTTTATGTTTTTTCAATTTTTTAGTGCTTCCAAAATTCCTTTAATATTGCCTTCATTTTTGGGTTATTTGAGTCTGTTCCCATTTCTTTACCATAGCCTTATTTTTAAAGTTTTTTAATACCTCCGAGAATTCCTTTACTATTTCCTTCATATTTTAGGGGTTTTTTTGAGTTCCTCCAAATATTCTTCTATAACATGCATTTTTTGTTTTTTTGTGTCCCTCCCCAAATTCCATTACTATAGCCTTCATTTTTTAATTGTTTGTCGCTCCACAATTATTTTTCGTTTTTTGAGTCCCTCGCTGAATTCCTCTACCAGGGCCTTCAATTTTTAGTTTTTTTGAGTCCCTCCAAAAATCCCCTTACTATAGTTTCATTTTTGGGTTTCTCTCATTTCGAATCCCACCCCGAATTCCCTTACTATTCCCTTACTTCATTATTTTGATTGGGTTTTCTAAGTCACTCTCTACAATTCCTTGCTATAGAGTTTATTTTTGGGTTTTTTTATGTCCCGCCCTGAATTCTCTTTCTATAGCCTTCATTTTTTGAGTTTGTTTTGAGTTTTTTTATTCCGTCCACGAAATTCTATTGCTACAGCCTTCATTTTTTAAGTTTCTTTAATTCCTCCAGGAATTTTGATATGAAAACTTTCTTTTCTGACTTTTTTTAGTCCCTCCCCAATTCCCTTACTATAGCATTCGTTTTTTGTTTTTTTAGGCTCGCCCTGAATTCGTGTACTATAACCTTCATTTTTGAGTCACTCCCCGAAAAGCCTTACTATAGCCTACAATTTTTAGTTTTTGAAGTCCCTCCCCAAATTCCTTTACTAAGCCTTCATTTTTGAGGTTTTTTCAGGTTTTTAAGTTCGTCCCCATATTCCCTTACTATAGACTCCTTTTTTTCGGTTTTTGTTTTAAGTCCCAACTTGAATTGTCTTACTATAGCCTTCATTTTTTTATCCCTCCCCTAAATTTCATTGTTATTGCCTTCAATTTTAAGTATTTTTATCCCTCCCCGAATTCCTTTACTATTACAAAAACTTTTTAGTTTCTTTTTTGTTTTGAGTAGCACCCCAAATTCCCTTACTATAGCCTTTACTTTTGATTTTTTTTAGTACCTCCCCAAATTACCATGATTCAACCTAAAGTTTTAAGTTTTTTTGAGTCCCTCTTTAGATTCCCTCATTTTATAGCTTACTTTTTTTTTTTCAGTGCTTCCCTAGCTTCCCTTAATATAGCTTTCAATTTTCAGTTTTTAAGTCCCTCCCAACATTCTCTTGCTACAGCCTTCATTTTAGAGTTTATTTACACCGCCCCTAATTCTCTTTATATATCCTTAATTTTACAGTTTTATTGAGTTTTTGTTTTGTTTTTTATTCACTCCCCAAATTCCCTTACAATAATCCCTTCACTTTTGAGTTTTTTTTTTGTTTTTTTATTCCCTCCCCAAATTCCCTTACACTTGCCTTCACTTTTGAGTTTTTTGAATCCCGCCCTGAATTCCCTTGCTAAATAGCCTTAGTATTTTATTTTTTTGAGTCCTTCTATAAATTCCCTTAATATCACCTTCATTTTTGAGTTTTTTTGGTCCCTCCCTAAATTACCTTTCCTAATAGCCTCCGGCTTTAAGTTTTTTTTTTTTTTTTTGTTTGAGACTTATTTTTGAGTGCCTCCCGAAATTCCTTTACTATAGCCATCGAAAAAATTCAAAATAACATCCTTTGTAAAGGAATTAAGGGAGGACAAAAAAAATCAAAAACAAATTAAAGGCCTTTGAAAGGGAATTCGGGTAGGGGTATAAACTGAAAAGTCTTTGTAAGGGAATTTGGGTGGGCTATAAACTAAAAACAAAAGCCTTTGTAAGGGAATTTCGGGAGTGACTAAAAAACCAAAATTGAAGACTATATAAAGGGAATTCGGGAAGGGACCAAAAAAACCTCAAAAAAGAAAATCATATTAGGAAACTTTTGGAGGCACTAAAAAAAACAAAAAAATTAAGCCTATAGTAAGGGAATTTTAAGAGGGGCACAAAAAAATCTAAACAAGATTCAAAACCATAAATCAAAACATAAACAAACTCAAAATAATTGTTAAAAATAAATGCTACAGCATGGGAATTCGGTGAGGGGCTCAATAAAACTCAAAAATGAAGGCTATAGTAAGGGAATTTTCGGAGGGACTCAAAAAAACTTAAAATTGAAGGCTAGAAATAAGGAAAATCAGGGTGAGACTTAAAAAAAACTTAAAAGTGAAAGCTATCCTAAGGGAATTCTTGGAAGGACTCAAAATGTAACTATCGTAACTGAGTTGGGAGAGAGACTGAAAAATTCTAAAAAAAGAAACTCAAAAATGAACTCAGGGCAAAAAAAACAAAATAATTCAAGCAATACTAAGGGAGTTAGACGAGGGACTCAAAAAAACACAAAAAGTATCTCTATAGTAATGGAATCACAGAGGGTCTCAAAAAAACTGAAAACAAAATTCAAAATAAAGGCTATAGTGATGGATTTCGGGAAGGGGCACAAAAAAAGGTTAGAAGTAAGAGAATTCGAAGAGGGACTCAAAAAAAAAAAAAAAAAAAAAAAGTTATAGTCCTAGAATTAGGAGACTAAAAAGACCAAAAATTGAAGGCTATTGTAAGAGAATTCGAAAAGGGACTCAAAAAAACTAAAAAATGAAGGCTTTAGTAAGGGAATTGTTGGAGAGACTCTCTAAAAAACTAAAAACAAAAACTAAAAACTGATGGCTATTGCAAGTGAATTCAGGGATGGGATCAATAAAACTAAAAAATGAAGGCAATAGTAAGAAAATTTGGAAAAGGACACAAAAAATATCAAAATTGATGGCTTCAATATGGGAAATCACGGAAGGTTTGAAACAACTAGAAAATGAAAGTTGTCATAAGGGAATTTAGGGAGGGAAACACTCAAAAATAAAGGCTACACTATGAGAATTTCGAAAGGGACGCAAAAAAACTCAAAATGAAGGCTACGGGAAAGGAATTTCGGGAGGGACTAAAAAAACTCAGAAATAAAGTCTCTTGTAAGGGAATTCAGGGAGGTAGTTATAATGTTCAAAAGTGAAAGCTATTGGCAGGGAATTCAAGAGGGACTCAAAAAAAATCAAAAACAAATAAAAAAAATGCTCTAGTAAAGGAAAAAAGGGAGTCAATCAAAAAACTAAAAACAAACTCAAAAATGAAGACTATAATAAAGGAACTCAGGGAGTGACTTAATTAAACTTAAAATTGAAGGCTATAATAAAAGAATTTTTGGAGGGACACAGAAAAACAAAAAAAAAACAAACTTAAAAATAAAGGTTATTGCAAGGGAATTTGGGGAGGGGCACAATAAAACTCAAAAAATGTAGGATTATAGTAAAGGAATTTAGGGAGGGACACAAAAAAATAAAAAATGAAGCAAATAATAAAGGAAATTATGGAATGTCTTTTAAAACTTGAACATGAAGGCAACCATAGTAAGGGAATTTAGGGTGGGACTCACAGACCCTTAAAAGCGAAGGCTATCAAATGGGTAATCTAGTAAGGGCTCAAGAAAAAAAAAAAAAAAAAAACTCCTTAGTAAGAAATTCGGGGAAGGACTCAAAATTATTTAAAAAAACAAAAAATGAAAGCTATAATAAAGGAAATTGGGGAGGGGATAAAAAAAACTCAAAAGTAGAGGCAATAGTAAGAGAATTCCAGGAGGGACTCAAAAAAACACAAAAATGATCTCTAGAGTAAGGGAATTACAGGAGGGATTTCAAAGACTAAAAAGAAAACACAAAAAAAGGCTATAGTAAGAAAATTCGGAGGGGGGACAAAAACAAAAGTCAAAAATGAAGGTCTTTGTAAGGGAATTTCTGAAGATACTTAAAAAAAAAACCTCAAAAAAGATGGCTTCACTATGTGAATTTGTAGGGGGACTCAAAAAAAAACCTCTAAATAAAACAATAAAAAATTAAAAAACAGAAAAAAAAAACTAAAAACTGAAAGCTATTTCTCTGGAATTTGAGGGGTACAATAAGACAAAAAAATGAAGGCTAGAAAGGGTCTCCAAAGAGGGACACAAAAAAATGAATGCTATAGTATGGGAAATCATTGAGCGTCTAAAAAAACTAGAAAATAAAGGGTATAGTAAGGAAATTTTAGGAGGGATTCAAAATACTCAAAATTAGGGCTAGAAGTATGGGAAACCAGGTTGGGAGTCAAAAAAACATAAAAGAGACGGCCACTGGAAGGGAATTCGAGGAGGGACAAAATATCGAAAAAAAAACTCAAAAATGAAAGTTAAAGGGAAATCAGGAAGGAGCTCCAAAATGATCTCTATAGTAAGGGAATTACTACAAGAACCCACAAAAACAGAAAAAACAATTTTAAAAAAGAAGCTTTAGTAAGGGAATTTGAAGAAAAAATAAAGCTGAAGGCAACAATAAGGGAATTCGATGAAAAACTCAATTTGAAGGCCATTTTAAGGAAATTTTAAAAAAAGTCAAATTGAAGATAACATTAAGGGAATTTGAAGCAAAAAACTTAAACTAAAAACTATAGTAAAAGAATTCGAACAAAAACATCAAACGTGAGGTTGAAATTTGATGAAATACTAAAATTGAAGGCAATATTAATGAAATTTGAAGAAAAACTCAGATTGAAAGACAAAAAAACTTAGATTGATGGACAAAAAAACTCAGATTGAAGGACAAAAAAACTCAAACTGAGGGCTATAAGGGATTTCGAAGAAAAATTCAAAATTTTAAGCTATTAAAAAGGAATTCGAAGTGAAAATCAAATTGAAGCTTACACAGTAAAGCAGTTCGAAGAAAAATTCAAACTGAAATCTCTAGTATGGTAATTGGAAGAAAACTCAAGGTAAAGGCTAAGGTAATGGAATTCAAAAAAAAAACTCAAACCAAAAGCTTTTTTATGTGAATTTAAAGAAAACCTCAAAATTGAAGCTACAACAAGGATTTTCATGTAAAGGCATTCAAAGAAAACTCAAACTAAATGCCATTGTTAGGAAATTCAGGAGAAAAACTCAAATTGAAGGCTATAAAGGGAATTTGAACCAAAGTCCAACCGAAGGTTATAGTAAGAAAATTCGAAGAGGCACTCAAAATGAAGGTTATAAAGGGGATTCAAAGAAAAAGACTCAAAAAAAAGGTCATAGTAAGATAATTAAATAAAAAAGTCAAACTGAAGGTTATAGTAAGGGAATTTTAATGAAAAATCAAATTAGAGGCTACCGCAAGAGAACTCAAAGAAAAACTGAAATTGAAGGCAATTGTAAAAGAAATCAAAGAAAAAACTAGAACTGAAGGAAAAATTCAAACTGATGCCTATAGTTAAGGACTTCGATGAAGGCTATAGTTAGGAAATTCTGTAAAAAACTCAAATTAACAGCTATTTTAAGAGAATTCAAAGGAAAATTAAAACCGAAGGCAACTATAATGGAATGCGATAAAAAAATTAAACTGAAAACTTTTGTAAGGGAATTCGACGAAAAAAAAATAGAAATCTTTTGGATGGGAATTTGAAGAAAAACTCAAACTCAAGGCTATATTTGAGGAATGTGACGAAAAAGTCATATTGAAAGCCATCTTGATGGAATTTGACGAAAATTCAAACTAAAGGCTATATAAAGGAGTTCCATGAAATACAAAAAATTACGGATATAGTAAGGGAATTCGAAGAAAAATTCAAACCACAGGATATAGTAAAGGAATTCAAAGAAATACTCAAACTGTAGGCTATAGTAAGGGAATTGAAAGAGAAATTCAAATTGAAGGTCGAAAAAAAACTTCAACTTGCATGGTTATATTTCTTTCATTTGTGAGAATACTTATAAATTAAACCCCCAAAGAAGGGGTCTAGCACAAAATAACAAATAGAAAGACATAAGGCGTCCAAACAACAATGTGTGATTCATGCACCCTTTGTTTGGCGGAAAGCACAAACTACATGCTTTCATAAGGGAAGTCGAATAAAAACTCAAATTGAACACTTTAGTAAGGGAATTCAAAGAAAAACTGAAAGTGGTGTTTATAAGGGAATTCAACGGAAAAAATCATACTAAAGGCTATAATAAGGAATTCAAAGAAAAACTCAAAATGAAGGCTATAGTAATAGGATTCAAAGAAAAACTCAATAAAACGGCTTTAGCAAGGGAATATGAAGAAAACTCAACAAAATAAATTTTATGGGCTATTGATTGATTTGTGTAGATTAATTCAGCTTATCATTTATTGTTATTTTCAATAAAAGAGTTTAAGGAAACAAAAAGAGCAACAAAAGAAAATTTAAGGATCAAATGGTATGATACCCACAATGAAAAGCAAAAGCTCTTCACCTCACCCATAAATCCTATATCACTTTTAATACCTGCAAACACTGAAGAATGACAAAAGACAATAGAGAGAGTTGGAATGCCTAACATGATCACAAAAGCAACAAAAGTTTGCCAAAGGAAAAAGAAACTCGTCTTGTTTTTCATTCGCTGAACGAAAGATGCAAGTCACATATTAGCATGGTCTCAATAAAATGATTGTCGAGAAATGAATAAAAAGAACTTCTTTAATTAGTCAATTGTTAGTCTTACGAGAGATGACAACTCGAAACTTCCAAAACACTACTCCATGTGTCAAGAACTATACAACCACAAAAACCAAAAGTAGAAAAAGAAACACTGGACATAAGAATTAAACATAAAACAAACAAATAGGAATACAGTCCATAAGATCAAATAAAGAAACACAAGAATTCTCAAAGCAAGCAAAAAAGCTATAAATATTTTACATAACAAAGCCTGGCAACAGGTTAAACCCTTCCCATCAACTGGTAAATGGAATATCACTACTTGAAAAAATCATACTTGAGTAACAGAAAATTGTGCTAGTAAAAGGCAAAATCCTGAAGGCAAACGCAAATAACATCAACAAGCAGAGTTGAATGACAATCACAGGAAAACCACAGAAACTTTAAACCCCCAGACCACCACTTTATTTGTCAATTCCGTCTCCTACTAACTGTATGGTCAGATGTTGAAATTGCTGTAACAAATAAATGACAGGAAAGGAACCATGTAACCATCAAGCAAAGCTGAAACTTACTTCACCTTGAACACTTAAACAAACAATAAAAAAGTACTTCAAACAAACACAAAACAGTAAGAGACTTTCAAAATGTTGGAACCATTAACTTGATATGGGGCCCAAATTAGCAAAGTTTGCACCCAAAGGTAAAAAGATTCTTGTTTCTGAGCACTCTAACAGAAAATCAAAAGCAGCAATCACAGTCTTCGATGGTCAAGAAAAAAATGGTTCTAGACAAATTGGCAAAGAAGAAGGCCTAAAACAAACAACATCAAACTTCCGCGAGATGACTCTGCTAGGGACCTTCCCAAGCAAAAGTTCCAGCTTTATGCACTACACTTAGGTAGAATAAAAGAACTCACCACACTGTACACAAGAAATAAACAAAAGGACAGATAGGAATAAATTCTCCACAAGAGAGTGGATTGTCCCTATCGTAAATGATAAATGGGATCATGACCACCTCAAAAATTTCCACTGTTGAAAAGGGAAAATGTGAAGTTGCACATGAAAAACATCGAAAGACGAGGAAAATATAACACTGACAAATAACATGCCTCCACTATCTTACTATAGTTTCCAACAAACTGGCAAGTTACATACTTAAATGTGGTAAATTATTTTAAAATACTGCAATAAGGAAAATGACAATTGAAAAGCTACATTTGAATAAACAACAAAAAATAAACTGAAATCCATCTTAACTTGAATGCTTAAAATATAAAGATACTTAAAACAAACATAAATAGATGAGATGCTTCTAGAGATAAGAAACTACAATGGGTCTTGTGGATCTGTAAACGTAGAAAGCATTTGCTGCATAATTGGCTCATCAATCCCCCATTTCCTCTCCACAGGAATGAACTCAAAAATGTGAAATCCCCAGCCAAATATGGGTAGCTTCATCAAACTACTTTTGAGCACATATTTAATGTAACCTAGACAACCTTTTCTCAAGGCAAGGTCCCACAAATACATCCAATCTACCTCAGTTCTATGGTTGGCTATAAGCAAGACTCTTTCCTTTGCAGGAACAACATCGCCAGAAAAAGCAACCTTAGTCCTGTTTATCTTCTCAAACAGAAAAGGCCACAAGGCTAACCATAAACCAAATAGGTAAGAGGTTGCTTTTCGACTATACTGTATGCTGAAAAGCCGAAGCAGGATTGTGGTCAAGGGGGCCCAGTATATTAAGGTCATAAATGCAGTTGAGAGAAGCACTGTTATCCTCAGGGGTGTAAATGGCCTATGCCTTTGTAAATCAGAAGTGGAATGTGATCTGGCTTGCAAGTGGTTAGATTGCTTGTCTGGTAGCCCAGATTCAGATACAGCTGAACCGTTCATGCTACCCTATTGGCTGGAAGTTTTTTTAATGGTTAAAAAACAAAATGCAGATCCTCTTTTAATAGGGTGCCTGATAACATTTATCTATTAACAGGAGCTACCAGACATCAAATCCGAAGTAAGAAGTAAACAGTTCCCAATTGTTGTTCAGTACTAGGGTATTGATGTCATCAAATGACAAAAATATTTATGACTAAGCTCATATATTTGCAGCAGTAGCAGCATGTTGATCATCTACCCTAAAATCATAGGCAAGCAGAGTTAGAAAATATGCCATCGCTTAGCATCACAAAATCATCACAAGACCAACATAAAACCATATCAAACTGTGATTGTTTCTTAGCAAGAAACCAAGAAAAGAGAAAGGTATTGATAAAGGGTAAAACTTCATAAACTGAGCTAGAAATTGCTCATCCAGTGAAAATGATGTGCATACCAGGAAACAAAAATGAACACGCTTCGAGGAACAAATTCAATCAAAGAAGAAGACACAAAGTGTCCAGTATCTAACAGTTCGAATCTACAAGAAACGTACGTTCTTAGAGAAAACATACTTCTTCAGTAACCTCTTTCTTTCACATCTAAGACCAACAACAAAAAAAAAAAAAAAAAAAAAAGAAACCGTTCTCAGAGCAATGCAGTTTGGAGCACAAGCAAGTATGACACCTTATTAATGTCTCTGTTATCGAAAAAACTCTCCTTCCTCGTAAAAAGCAACTCATAAACGTCTTAAAGCAGTAGGATCTCCAAAACACTATCCTTTGAAAGGTTTTATTCAGTCAACGCAACTCACAAACAGTTTTATGTAGCCAACCAGCTCTCAGTAAATCAACCGACACAAATGCTTTTAGACAACAGAATCCTGCATCTTAATTGAAAATTATTCCTTCGGTGCAAATAAACGGATATGTCAACTAAATTCAGAGAACGAACAAAATCGCAATCAAACAGGAGCACCAATAGAGCCAACCAAAAAGAAGCCATAGTATATAACCTTTTACAGCACCAAAACAAATGGAAATCCACATACACGGTCACCACACATTCCGCGACCAAATTTGCTAAAAGCACAGATCAAGGACGATAAAGACGAGGTCTTTCACGGTTCAATCTCGCCGACAAGCAGAACAATACCCAAACTGAAATTTACAGAACCAATCCAACAGGAGTACGAACCATACATTCATGCTGCCAAGATGAACGACGAGGCCCAAAAGATAAGTACAGCCGCTATGTTTTTGACAGATGACGCCATTCTCTAATGGAAAAAGATGGGGAAGAGGGTACCGCTCCCATGAAAACCTGGGAGGACTTCAAAATCGAGCTGAAGAAAGAGCTCTTCCCCAAAGATGTCAAGTATCAATCCCAAAAGGATCTGAGGGTTCTAAAGCAAACCGGGAAATCCAAGACTGTCTCGAAGTTCACCTCTCTTATTCTCTGCATTAGCAATATTTCCGATCAGGACAAGTTGTTCTTTCTTTGCGCCGGTCCAAAACCATAGGCTGAGCAAGGGTTTTAGAGAGGAGAAGTGAAAACCCTAGTTGCTGCCATTTCCACCACAGAGTAGCTAACTGCATACGAGTCCAACTACAAAAGTAGTAAGAGCAAGAGGGACTCCCGAGAAACCGGAGGCCCCAAATATAAGTCCACTAGGCCAGAAAAGAGGCCAAAACGAAGACATAACAGAGGCAGATTCAGAAGACCACAGAAAGGGGACGAGAACAGGGGCAAGTGCTTCATATGTGAAGGATCCCAATAGGCGAGAGACTGCCCAAAGAAACAGAAACTCTTCAATGCTCTAGAAGCTGAGCTGTTCGGGGGGATTTCACAAGAAGAAGAGACCCAAATAGGGTCTGTAAGACTGTTTTCTGGTATTCAAAAAAGGAATAGGAGGTTCGCACGAATGTAACCTTCAGCCAGAAAGGGGAAATATAATCTGAGGTGACGATATCCCAAGACTACTTGATTGGGGGTGTTACGGATGGAGGCGCCAAACCCTCCCCCTTGGCAGCCTTGTCCGCGCCAGAGAGTCCTCTACTCCCTTGCATAAGGGAGGCCACATCCCATGACCCTGACCTGCGAAAGCTGATAGAAGCTTGTCAGCAGGGTGAAATTCTGGTTGGAAGATGGAGTGGCAAGACCACCAGAGGACGTATATACGTTCCTAGAAATGGGGGAGCCAGGCGAGACATTATAAAAGAATGTCATGACTCCCTATGGGCAAGACACTCTGGCCAAGCTAGGACCAGGTATCTTGCAGCAGAGAAGTTCTATTGGCCAGGCCTTGAACAAGATGTGAAGGCATACGTAAGGACCTGCCTAACATGCCAGCAAGACAAAACCAAAAGGAGGTTACCGGCAGGACCTCCATAGCCTCTTCCCATACCGACCAAGCCGTGGGAGTCTGTGTCCATACATTTCATTATGGGTTTGTGGAAGAAAGAGGGAAAGAAAACAATTCTTGTGGTAGCAGACAGATCCTCTACATACGCTACCTTCATTATTGTCACCGAACAATGCAATGCAACAGAAACAGCCCAAGCCTTCTTTAGACACATAGTGAAGCACTGGTGGATTCCCCAATCAATCATATCAGATCGTGACGGAAGGTTCACTTGTAAGTTTTGGAGGCAACTTTTCAAGTCTTTGGGCACTACCCGTTTTCTTCCGGTGTTCATCCTCAAATAGATGGACAGACCGAGAGGGTTAATGCCCTCCTAAAGGATTACCTTCGACACTGTTGTACTAGAACACCTCCTCAGATCACACCCCGTAGAAGATAGCCCTAGGACGACAACCTTCGTTTTCATTCGGGTTACCCAGATCATAGGAAGTAGAAGACCCCTCGACAGTGGAGCTCTCCCAAGAATGGAGAAGGAAATAGGAGTTAGCCAAATTAGCACTTCACAGGGCAGATTATAAAATGAAACGCTAAGCTGATAGGAAAAGAAGGGAAGTCACCCTCGAAGCGGGAGACAAGATGTTGCTCCGAGTAAAGCCAGAGTAGTTTCAAGCCTTGAGAGGCCAAAATTTTGCATTGCTAAAAAGATACAAGGGACTCTTCTGAGAACTTGAAAAGATAGGGGAGGTGTCTTATTGCATACAGTTGCCAAAAGACTGGAATGCTCAAAATGTGTTCCACATTAGCATGCTCAAGCAGTATCGATGCATAGACCCACGAAGGGTTCAACCACCTCAAGGTCCCATTCTCTGGGAGGACTGTATATCCAGGAAAATGGATAAAATATTAGCACACAGGCTCCACTACAGCCGAGGGAAGACACATGCAAGACAGTTCCCCGTACAATGGGTGGGATTACCCCAGGAACTAGCAACATGTCACGAAGCACCCAAGTTGTAATCGGATTTAGTCACAAGTGAAAGATTACCTCCAAAAACACTCATCGACAGGGGAGTCAACATTATGGGAAAGGGAGGATGTCAGGAAGTCTCGCAGTTCACGCAGACACATCCGAAGGCACCCTAAGACACGTGCTAGCAGCGGCCGGGACAAACGCCAGCAAGGCCAACCAATAGTGCACTCGGCAGAACCACATGCGCACCTGGGGGCAGGAGACCCCCCTAGCAAGCAGCATGGATGTGCATACCCAGCCGACAGGCTAAGCGAGGTTGCCAAAGCGCAAGACCGCACACAGCAGGCAGATTCGTGCACGGGGGAAACAGGAGGATGCGTGCATGCCCGAGAGGACACAGGCTGATGTGCGTGTGCGGCCATAGAGAATTCCATCTCTCAATTTCCTAAGGAAAGGCAGTTGAGAGAACTATTTTTTTCTAAAGAAACTGAGAGAAACATTAAAAAAGGTAAATTATGTAACTCAGAAATAGCATATGCTCCTTTCTTTGATCCATCGCCTCCAATTTTGTATACCTGCAGATTTTTCAATGAAAAGAAATAAAAAAGGTTTCATTCAGATTAGCTACAAACACACATGCCTTTAAAATTAAAATGAATGCTGAAACAAGACATACCTGATTAATTTCCCGATCCTGAATGCTTTCAACTAATTTCACTGCATCATGTAATTCTTGGAGTAAAATCCTTTAAGTGCTCCCTAAGCAAACAGGTTAACATACATTCAAATTGAATACCATTTGATAGGCAAGAGCACATCTAAGAGAAACTACATATGCACATTTTAAAATACCAAATTTATCAAGTAATACTTAAAATGGTAAATTATGTGTAATTTACTGTATGGCACGTACCACTACTACTCGATGGCAGCAATGTTTTTCACTCCAATCATCACATTACATCCATAAACGATTGAAGGTGATTCAGCTGTAACAATAGGTTTGGGCCAAAGGAATATGTCCCCTCCTGGCACCTCAAACTTATCTTTGATGAAATCTGGGATATCACGTTGGAGTGGCAGGTATCATGGTCTAAAGTTCCTAGATCTGCTAACTCTCTAGCAGACAATCTAGCAAAGCAAGGAGTAAGGAGGGCATTTACAATCACAGGGACATCTCTCCCCCTACCCTAGCTTCATTTATGTTGCTCTAATGTACTATATGTAACCCATTATAAATGATGTATGCAATTTCAGAAATCAATAAAAGATCACACCATTTCAAAAAAAAAACATTACATCCATAAACTAGCTCCAGAATGACAGTATTAATACCGGGCAGATACCGCAAAATGTGACAATGCAAGCCTAGACATCATCAGGTGTTAAATAAACCTGAGCGAAAGTTATTCATGAAAAATAGGTGTGATGGATAGAACCTTAAAATTTCGAATTAGGACGCAAACACACCTACCGTTGACACCCAAGTAGGAAATGCACACCTCTTTGACTGCTCTTCTGGACAACAATCTGCAGATAAGATTAATTAATAAATCATCGAGCATGATTTTGAATTAAAGTATCAGACCATGTTTGACCAAAGAGTAAAAACATAGAGTTTGAGAGCTAATCAACCTTCAGTGCAACAGAAGCTTCTGAACTAACAAAACTCTGCCTAATAAAATGAACTAATCAACAAAACCTGAAATATTGAACATCGAAAGCAACAATGAGAATCAAGTAATCACTGAGACATATTTGAGATTGAATACATACATAAAAATTGCATAAGCTGGCCGTTCTCCTAAGGTTTTGGATACACCTGAAAATGAGAAGGGTAAAGGTTTTGGATACACCTGAAAATGAGAAGGGTATTAAGTATTCAATATTCAATATTCTACTCAAGCCTCATGCTTTTACAAAACTTCTAAAATAAGACAATGGTTGAAAAGATACAAAGAGAAGTTATTACAATACTAAAACACAACCACTCTTTAATACCAGCTGTCACGGGGCCAGGAGTTGTCTCCACGTGCAGCACCAGTCTTGGAAATACGTCAAGGCTAGATGAGCCTAAACCATCTCAGGATCGCTCGGCCGACCAACACAATGCCAGAGTTTATGGAGCTACTCCTCAGAAGAGTTCAAAACACAAGAGAGAGATGAAAGAAGATGGATACGCCAAAGTAAGAGAGAGAGAGAGAGAGAGAACTAATTTTTCTAAACAATCTAGAGAAATGTTAAAAAAGGTAAACTATGTACCTCAGAAATAGCATATGCTCCTTTTTGTGTTCTTTCGCCTCAAGTTATGTATACCAGCAGATTTTTCAATGAAAAGAAATAAAAAAGGTTTCATTCAAATTAGCCACAAATAGACATTCAAAGGTTTGGAAACTTAAAATGACTGTGGAAACAGGACTTAACCGATTAATTTCCCGATCCTGAATGCTTTCAACTATTTTCACGAACATCATTTACAACATTTTTGTGTCAACGGGTTAACATACATTCAGATTGGTTACCACTTGATAGGCAAGAGCTTATCTAAGAGAAACTACATGTGCACAATTTTAAAGTACCAAAGTTACCAAGCAATATTTCAGATTGGTTACCATTCAACATAATGAATCCACGAACTATACCTGAAAGGACAGTATTGATACCAAGGCAGGGGACACCACATGGGACAATGCAAGCCTTGACATCATCAAACAAGAAATAGACCTCAGTGAAAGATATCCATGAAAGAGAAGTGTAAAGGATAGAACTTAAAAATTTCGAAATTAGAAAGCAAACACACCTTCTACCATGGGATCGCACGTGAAAATGCACGCCTCTTTGATTCTTCTTCTCGACATCAATCTGCAAATAAAACGAATTAATTATTCAACAAGCACGATTTTGAACTAAAGTATCAACCATGCTGATTCTAAGAGTAACAACAAGAAGTTTAGGCCAAAAGACAATTTAAGTACCCACTGATACGATGGGAAAAGGTGTGTAGGCCAAAAGAATTTGGCGGGCTTGGTATTAGAAGACTTAACGAAATGAACTCAGCTATGTTGGCAAAATGTATGGAGGTATGCCACAGAAAAAAAATTCTTTGTGGAGAAAGCTCATGGAATTCAAGTATGGGGCTGGATCACACGATTGGCTGCCTAAAGGCCCTAATCCCAACTCTTCACCCTGGTGGAAAGCAATTTTAAAAAAGATGCCTTTTTTGAGCAGCAGTTAAGATTTCATATCAGAGATGGATCGATCTAACGTCCTCTTCTGGGAAGATTGTTGGCTAGGCTCTCGTCCTCTTAAAGATGAATATCCAGGAATCTACTCAGCAACAAGAAGCAAGCATGCAAAAATTGACCTATTGAGAGATGAAGAGAATAATACTTGGAATTTAAGCCTAAGAAGAAGACTAACGAGTTCTCAGGTATTAGAATCTACAGCCTTGTTGACTTTGCCAAGATCAAAGTATGTTGCTGGAGTTGGTAAAGATGAGATTGTCTGGAGCCCATCTTCATCTGATATCTACACAGTTGCCTCCTATTACAAACTAAAATCTGACACTCTCATCTCTCATTGTCCATCAGTCTAATCTAACATGGAAACTCCCTTCAACAGCAAGAGTACAATTTTTATGGGTTGTGGCCAATGGCCGCATACTTACATGTGATGAATTAGCAAAGAGGGTCAAGTTGTAATTAATTCATTATGCAAATTTTGTGCACAAGAAGAAGAAGCAATCAATCACATGTTGCTGCACTGTAATTTCAGTAGAACAATTTGGGTTACTATTTTGTCTAAATTTGGGGTCTCCTACACTATGCCTAAAACTTATTCAAAACTTCTTCAATCAACCTCAGCATATCCCTTTCTCAAAGTGGGAAAGATCCTACGGATGCCATCCATTGCAGCAATACCATGGACCATATGGCTGGAGAGAAACAACAGAACTTTTAACCACACCTCTTGTTCCATTGGTGGGCTCCTTGTCAAAGCAACACAAAATATTTTCTTATGGGTTTCCACGGTTAAAGACATGCCACCTTTCCCCGCTGCTGTTCAAAGGAAATTCTGGCTTAAGATTATCCACTTCTTATGCTATAAACCACAAGTTATGATTGAGTGGTCACCTCCACCAGATGGATGGATAAAAATAAATTTTAATGAATCCTCCAAGGGCAATCCTAGACCAGCAGGATTTGGAGGAGTGATAAGAGGAAGCAATGGATAGATTCTTCACACCTACTCAGGTCCACATGGGATATCTACCTCAAATGAAGCAGAAGCGGCTGGTTTACTCGAGGGGATCAGATGTGTGGTTGCTCTTAGCAACATTCCTATTATAATTGAGGGGGACTCCACATTGACTATTGGTTGGGAAACTCACACAATAAACATTCCCTGGAAGCTTAAATACATTTTTTATGAAATTTCAGATATCAGCGAGGGTTGGAACAACGTATGGAAGGTTATTCCAAGCTCAGCAAACTCTCTTGCTGATCAGTTGGCAAAAAAAGGGGTTTATAGACCAATACTAGTTTCCGGCAACAACTTCCCTCTAGTATAAACTGTACTCTTGCAATTTACTCTCAGATCTCAAAGTATTGCTATGTTTCATCCAGCTTTGAAAGCTTTGTAAACCAGATGTAAACCATTCTTTGCATATTAGAAAAGCAATAAAAGAGCAATTTCACTGTTTCAAAAAAAAAAAAAGCAACAATGAGCATCAAGTAACCACTCAGACATTTTTGAGATTGGGTACTTACATAAAAATTGCATAAGTTGGCTGTTCTCATAGGGATTTGGATACACCCGAAAATGAGAAGGGTATTAAGTATTCAATATTCTACTCAAGCCTCATGCTTTTACAAAACTTTTAAAATTAGACAATGGGTGGAAAGATACACAGGGAAGTTCTTAAGGTACTGAAACAAATACAATAATAGGAAAATGGTTCAAAAGATACCCTGGGATGTTATAAAAATACTTAAACGCATATACAATTATTAAACAAAGAAAAAGCACCGCAATAAAGAGACCCCAATTAAAACAATATATCCCTAGGACCACAACCTACAACATAATAGGCCAGCACAATTAAAACTAGTGCATAATTAAAGCACAAGTTAATATAATCACGGCAAAATTCCTAGGAACATATGAAGAATGAACTAAAGAATTTAATTTAGGTTCACATTAGTTTGCACGACTTACGGCAATATAGTTATTAGTCTTGGGTATTCCAACAACAGTCACTGAGAACTTCATCTCTCTCATTTTCTACCAAAAAGGTCACAATTAGGGTGAATTAGATGCGAGAACTAATTTTTCTAAACAACCGAGACAAATGTAAAAATAGGTAAATTATGTACCTCAGAAATAGCAAATGCTCCTTTTTGTATTACATCGCCTCCAATAATGTATACCTGCATAGTTTTCAATGAAAAGAAATAAAAAAAGGTTTCACGCAGATTAGCCACAAATACACATTAAAGGTTTGGAAACTTAAAATGACTGCTGAAACAGGACTTACCCGATTAATTTCCCGATCCCGAATGCTTTCAACTATTTTCACCGCATAATGACCGCCTCGTGAAGCACAAAGGAAGGTCACACCTCACTTGTGAACATCATTTACAACATTTTGTGTCAACGAGATGGTATTCTTTTAGTAAAATCCTTTATATCCTCCCTAAGCAGACAGGTTAATATACATTCAGATTGTTTACCATTTGATAATCAAGAGCTTATCTAAGAGAAACTACATATGACCATTTTTAAAATACCAAAGTTACCAAGCTATATTTCAGATTGGTTACCATTCAACATATTCAGTCCATGAACTATCTCTGATATAAAATTATTGATACCAGGGCAGGGGCCACTACAGGTGACAATGCAAGCCTTGACATCATCAAGCATGAAATAGACTTGAACAAAATTGATCCATAAAAGAGAAGTTTGAAGAATAGAACCTTAAAAATTTCTGAATTAGGAAGCAAACACGCCTTCTACAATGGAACCGCACACAGAAAATGCACCTTTTTGATTCTTCTTGTCGATATCAATCTACAGATAAGACGAATTAATTAATCTTCGAGCATGATTTTGAACTAAAGTATCAACCATGGTGATTCTAGAAGTAACAACAAGAAGTTTAAAAGCTTATCTACCTTCAGTGCAACCACAACATCTGAACTAACAAAATTTTGCCTAGTAAAATGAGCTAATTAACAATACCTGAAATATTGTACATTGAAAGCAACAATGAGCATCAAAAAACCACTGAGACCTATTTGAGATTGAATACTTACATAAAAATTGCATAAGCTGGCGGTTCTCTAAAATATTTGGATACACCTGAAAATGAGAAAGGTATTAAGTATTCAATATTTTACTCAAGGCTCATCCTTTCACATAACTTCTAAAATAAGACAATGGTTGAAAAGATACACAGGGAAGTTATAAAGGTACTGAAACATATACAATAATAGGACAATGGCTCAAAAGATACCTTGTGATGTTAGAAAGATACTTAAATGCATAAACAGTTATTAATCAAACAAAAAGCAACACAGCGTAGAAAACCCAAATAAAAATAAAATATCCCTAGAACCACAACCTACTACATAATAGGCCAGCATAGTTAAAAGTAGTGCATAATTAGATTACAACTTGTTATAATCACTGGAAATTTCTAGGAACATATGAAGAATAAACTCAAAGAAATAAATTTAGGTTCACATTAGTTTGCGCAACTTACAGCAATGTAATTATCTTTAGTTTTGGGAATTCCAGCAACAGCCACTGAGAACTTCATCTCTAAATTTCCTACGAAAAGGTTACAATCATGGTAAATCAGTTGAGAGAACTAATTTTTCTAAAGAAGAGAGAAAAAATTTTAAAAGGTAAATTATATACCTCAAAAATAGCATATGCTCCTTTTTGTGTTCCACTGCCTCCAATTATGTATACCTGCAGATTTTTCAACAAAAAAAAAAAAGAAAAAAGCATATTAGTCACAAATAGACATTCAAAGGTTTGGAAACTTAAAATGACTGCAGAAACAGGACTTATCTGATTAATTTATCGATCCTGAATGCTTTCAACTATTTTCACTGCATAATGACTGCCTCGTGAGGTCGAAAGGAAGGTCCAACCTCATTTGAGAACATCATTTACAACCTTTTGTGTCAACGGGATGGTATTCTTGGAGTAAAATCCTTTATATGCTCCCTAAGCACGAGCATGATTTTGAACTAAAGTATCAAACCATGGTCGTCCTAAGAGAAACAACATGAAGTATAAGAGCTTAACTACCTTCACTGTACTCACTGAGACATATTTGAGATTGACTACTTAACAATTGCATAAGTTGGCTGTTCTGCAAAGGACTTGGATACACCCGAAAAATGAGAACCGTATTAAGTATTCAAGTATTCTACTCAAGCCTCATTGCTTCCCATAATTTTTAATAATAACACAGTGAATCAATAGATACATAGGGAAGTTAAAAAAGATACTTAAACACATTAAAATAAGACTGATTCACAAGATACCTATGGAAGTTATAAAGATACTTAAACACAAACAGTTGTTAAACCAAAAAAACTAGCGACACAATATAGAGAACCCTATTATAACGAAAGTATCACTAGCAGCATAACTACTACATAATAGGCCAGGATACCTGAATTTTGAGTACAATTAAAGCATAACTTGGTATAATCACTACAAATTGCTCGAACAAATGAAAAATGAAGTGAAAGAAATAAATTTAGGATCACATTAGCGTGCACAACTTACTGCAATCTAATTATAAATTGTTTTGGGAATGCAAGCAACTGCCACTGGGAGCTTCGTCTCTTAATTTCCTACGAAAATGTTACAATTAGGGTATATCAGTTGAGAGAAATAGTTTTTTAAACAACTGAGAGAAATGTTAAAAGGAAACAATGTTCCTAATAAACAGCAAATTCTCAATTCTGTGTTCCATCACCATCAATTATGTATTCTTACCTATTTTTCAGAAAACAGAAAATTGATTTCATACAGACTAGTCACAAACAAACATGCCAAGGTTAGGATACTTAAAATGACAGCAGAAAAAGGACTTACAAGATAAATATTTTTTATTCTGAATGTTTTAACCAATTTTTACTATATCATGACCGCCCCATGAAAGAGGGAAATAACCAAAAGGTCCATTCCATAGGAAAAACAATCACCAAAGGATTGGCACCAACCCACTGGAAGATGGACACAACCAAAAGGTCCAATCAGCCACAAAATTCCATATATTTATAAGCAATTTCTTGACTAGTACATATTTATAAGTGCTAATAAAAAAATATATTTTTGCAGGGGAAAGTTACCTAAGAACAGAAGATGGATTGCACTTGAATTTGGTACAGATAGAGATCCTCCATGGGCCACTACCAAAAGAAAAAATAAATAGGCATCTTCTATCAAAAGAAGTAGAGATAGCACTTGGGGAGATCTTTATATGAGCAAATCAGAATCTTACCCGACAAAATTTTTCCACTAATCTTGAGTTCATCTCTGCATTCTTGAACTTTCTTTCTTCTTTGTTTTCTTCCTTTCACTTTTTTTTTTTTCTTCTTGATTTCTTTCTTTTCATTTTTTTTTTCCTTTTTCCTTTTTCTTTTTTTCACTTTTTCCTTTTCTTTCTTTATTATTTTTTTTTCTTTCTTCTTTTCTTTCTTTTCTTTTTTCTTTTCTTTCTTCTTTTCTTTCTTTTCCTTTTTTTCTTTTCTTCCTTTCCTTTTTTTCTTTTTTATCTTTTCATCCTTTTCTTTTTTTTCTTTTCATCCTTTTCTTTTTTTCTTTTTTTTCTTTTCATCCTTTTCTTTTTTTCTTTTTTTTCTTTACATCCTTTTCTTTTTTTCTTTTTTTTCTTTTCATCCTTTTCTTTTTTTCTTTTTTTTCTTTTCTTTCCTTTTCTTCTCGCGGAAGTAGCCAACTTTGTTTCTATGCGAAACTTATCGCTACTAAGTGACAAAGGCTCGATATGCTCTAGAGAACATGATGGAGCACCCCTGCAAAACAAAATAAATTTAAGCAGTAAAATCAAACAATCAAATCAGGTGCAATATGTGTCTAACACACAGAAACCAATATTACATAACATGCGAATAGGAGATACAAACCTGAAGAGACCCCACATTCAATGGTTGAGAGAACCGAGGACTGTGATCCACTTTTCAAGACCTTTGGGCCTGATTATTTTTATTCTTTTAACTGACCTTAGACCTTGATTTTAACCTGTAATTAGGCAGGGAAAAAAAAGCATTGAACAACATTGAAGATGAAGATCTTAGAAATCAAAAGAAAATGATTGTAGTCCAAACAACACACTCAACAAATGGCTGCACTCAAATGGCTATGATTTTTCTCTCTATTAGATAAGTGGAACAACACATCATCTCATAATTCCAGGAACTATCATCCTTGCCAATAGCAATAATGTTACAAAGGCCTGATAAAGAAATATAATGCATGGAGAAAATCTAATACATACTAGGTCCAATATTAGGATACATACGCCTAACATACAGTGATTAGAGGAAAACAATTGCAGACTACATAAAAAAATTTAGGGATGATGGAAAATCAGTTGAGAATAAGAAGAAGATTACGGTACCAGTGGACATTGATATCAAATGCCATTGGCAAGTTCCAGCCCTTCTGCCCATGTATTAGAAAGCTCACCAAAGTTATACTTCAGCAGATAACTTGTGAACGTCGCTCATAGAAAATAAACGAGCCATCTTGCCAAGTGTAGTTTTAATCGCCAAAGGATTGGCACCACCCCACTGGAAGAGGGACATAACAAAAGGTCCAATCAGCGACAAAATTCTAGATATTTATAAGCACCACAGATAAAAAAAATATTAGAAAATTACCTAGAAACAGAAGGTGATACGTAAGCAAAATCAGATGCTACGCTGCAGCCTCAAGCTGTATGGATCAAACACTTTTATAGAACCATCACTGAAACTAGCATATACCAGCAAATCATATACAAGAGTAGACTGCACTCGAATTTGATACTGACAAAGATCCTGTAGGAGCCACCATATGTCATCAGATTAGAAGAAAAAATCAGTAGAAACAGAAAAACCACACTAACTAAAATGTGGAATGCCACTTCTGTCAAAAGAAGTAGAGAGAGCAATAGGTGGGGTCTTTGATGAACATATTAAAATCATACCTGACAAAAAGTTTCCACAATGCTAATCTCTTGAAAACTCTTGCCCATTTCAAATTAAAAGCAAAACGATGATGCCCTGAAGAAATATTAAGAGCACCACGAATATATTCAGGAACTACAATAAGAAAGAAAAACATTATCATGAAATGCGGAATGCCTCCAAGGATTTTGCATATGCAATATGGAAAACAAATTGCTATGAGATATAAACTATTTTGAAAGTCTAACAATATACCAGCCTATCAATGATGAAACAAAGGTGCATAAATATGCAATGATCATATTTCTGCTAATCAGTGACATGCTAAACTAAAACTAAGATGCATCAAAGATCACAAGAAAGAAAAAACTGTTACGCATGAGCATTTGTGACCATGCTTTTCTGCTGCAAAACACACAAATAATGAAATAAAATAAAAAGAAATACTTAAATGAAATGGCATACCTCTGCAAGGTGATCTTCACAAATACATAGGAGAGCAATGGCCTTCAAGCTAATGCAAGGAGTGCTTTTATTATTGGTAAAACCAATTAGACAATTAACACAATCCAGAAAGTAGTCATCAACAGCTTGGTCAAAAGGTTCCAAAATCACTGCAATTTAGAAAATTGTAAACGCATAAGAGTAATACATGGAGAATCTGATATAAGATTTCTATATAAAAGTTAAACACACTTGCCAATTACAATAGTACTACTACGGTACCTACCTTGTTCAACATCTTCAAAGGCACTTTCAACAATTAGTTTGGAATCATCACAGCAGCAGTCAAAAATCATAAAGACACTATGCCGCCCTAATCTTTATGCTTCCAGCCTTTGATTTTATCATCCGAAAAAAAAAATATTATTTTATAACCCATTTATTAATTTTAATCAGATTTGCAAAGTGTTATATTGGACAGGATAAATCTCAAAAATGACTAAGCAATTAAGGGACTTTTTTCCAATCTACAAGTCAAGAATCATTCAAACAAGTAACCTATGTAGGACTATCCACATGCCCATAACCACCCCAAGACACTGAGTACACATTATGGCCAGTGAATGGTTGGGTTTTTACCCACCAACACTTCTCCACAAGTTGAAGATTAAATGAGGATAGGATAGAGAATCAATAGATGAGACACAAAACAAAAATGAACCTACAGCAGTTGAAAATCATAAAGACACTATGCACCCTGATTTTATGCTTCATAGACAGCTACCTTAATTAATCGATAGCATAGACTGCAATCTTTTCATCTTCGTGACTTCCAGTAGAGAATATGGTTAGCTTAAACATACCATATTCTTGCCTAGACCTGTTAGAAGCCAAGGAAAGAACTGTCAGAAGCCAAGGACCCTACTACTTTATTTATTTCATAGATTATTAAAAAATATTATTATGAAATGTGGCTTAAACTATTTTTCTGCTTACAATCCAAGTGCCTGAGACTTACCACAAGGAAAAAAATACACCTCAGTCTCCCCCATTTCAACCAATCAAATTTTGTACACACACCCACCGCTTCTTCAGTTTGTATCCTCCTTCAACTAAACAATATTGGGATGTTTAACCTTCAACAGGAACTGCAGCAAACATTCGGTTATGAGCAAAATTATAAGAAGATAATCGTATCACATCTACAATTGTAAAAAAAATAATACCTTAACTACCATTGATTAATGACCTTATATTGGGATGTTCATCATGGGGTTGCATTTTCCCTACTCCATGTTTAATTCCGCTACTGCAGCCCCCCTCCCATCTTCAACTCATCCCTTCTTGCCTTCTTGAACTCTCTTTCTTCTTTCTTTTCTTCCTCTCCCTTTCCTTTTCTTTCTTTTTCTTTTCTTTCTTTTTTTCTTTTTTTTCTTTTTTCTTTTTCTTTTTTTCTTTTTCTTTTTTTCTTTTTCTTTTTTTCTTTTTTTTTCTTTTTCTTTTTTCTTTTTCTTTTTCTTTTTCTTTTCTTTTCTTTTTTTCTTTTCTTTTTTTCTTTTCTTTTTTTTTCCTCGTTTTTCTTTTTTCTTTTTCTTTCTTTTGATTCTTTTTCTTTTTTTCTCTTTTTCTTTTCTTTCTTTTTCTCATTGAGGACCAAAAGCCAGATAACAAATATGCTGTAGAGAACATGATGGAACACCACTGCAAAAAGGAATAAATGTTAGTAACAATAAAATCAATCAATGGAATCAGAAGCATATAAATGATCTGAATTCCGCTAATCAGTGATATGCTAAAGTAAAATTAAAAAGCATTCAAGATCACAACAGAGAAAAAGAGTTATGCGTGGTCATTTGCGACCATGCTTTTCAGTTGCAAAACACACAAATAATGAAATAAAATAGAAATAAATACTTAAATGAAATGTCATACCTCTGCAAGGCAATCTTCACAAATGCGCAGGAGAGCAATGGCCTTCAAGATAATGCGAGGAGAGTTTTCGTTATTGGTAAAACCAATACGACAATTAGCACAATAAAACAGTCACCAACAACTTGGTCAAAGTGTTCCAAAATCACTGCAATTCATGACATAGTAGAAAATTGTAAACACGCAACAGTAATATTGGAGAATCTGATAATAGAATCTACAAGAAAAGTTAAACATACAGCCATTAAGCAGTGCCACAATGGTAAAATATTTAGTATAGTACAATTTTTCTAATTATATCTGTTAAAATAACTCACCTATCCTTTTGGTAAAATAGACCAAGAATGGCTTCAAAAGCTTGTGGCTGTTCAACATTCCAACCAATTATTGAAGAGTGAAAATTTATAAGAAATCAAAAGAGAACAGAAAAGTCATTCAACAACTGAAACAAACACCCTACCATTTTTTCATTACCTAAGCAATTTCAGAAAAAGATAGACAAACAAACAGGTACAGAAATACCTTATTAAAGTGTCGAAAAGGTAGCATTACAACTGAAGTGAATGGTTCCGGATTCACGAAGCCCATCGTCACCCCCAGAGGGCCTTGTCTCTTTACCAACAAGCCTCAAATAACAAAAAAATTGGGAATAGAACACGAAGAAAGATACTCTCCCAGAATGTTGAAGAGAACTTTAGACCTCTTTCATTCAGTAAGTCAAATAAAATCTCCAGTGCACACTTTCTGACCTTAACTCGGTCAGATCAGAGAAACCCAGCGGCACAGGAAACCAATAATGTTCAATCACATTGAAATTTGAGTCCACACCAGTGTCAACAGGTTATAGGGCTCCACCGGGAATAAGGTCCTGAAAAAGAAAAAAAAAATATAGCTTAGAACAAGCTAGGTTTGTCCTGTGTGAGCCATTCATCAGGTGCCAGCAGAACTTCATTTTTTTTCTCAAAGGACACTTCATTTTTTTTCTCAAAGGAGCACTGTCATAAAAAATTCTCAAAAAACAAAAACATGGTCGGGAAATTGAAATGCCTCCAAGGAGTTTGCATATGCAATATGAAATGCTAATGTCTTTGAGATATAAACTTTTCTAAATGTTTAACAATGCACCAGCCTCGCATTGATGAAACAAAAATGCATAGAACCAAATGATCTGATTATCAGTGCCATGCTTAAGAAAATTAAAATGCATCCAAGATCAAAAAAGAGAAAAAAATGTTATACATAAATAATGAAACATAATAAAAAAAATTCTAAAATGAAATGTCATACCTTTGCAAGGCAATCTTCACAAATGAGCAAGAGAGCATTGGGCTTCAAGCTAATGCGAGGAGAGGATTTATTATTGGTAAAACCAATTAAACAATTGACGCAATCCAATCCATAAAGCAGTCACCAACAACTTGGTCTAAGTGTTCCAAAATCACTGCAATTAATGACATAGTAAAGAATTGTAAAAACGTAAGAGTAATACATGGAGAATCTGATAATAGCATCGACTAGAAAAGTTTAAACACACTGCCATTACAGCAGTGCCACTATGGTACCTACCTTGTTCAATATTTTCTATGCCACTTTCAACAATTAGTTTGGAATCATCATATGCAACAGTTAATATAAAAGACACTACGCGGCCCGGATTTTATGATTCATACCCAACTGCCTTAATGAATCGATAGGGTAAATTGCAATTTTCTTCATCGTGACTTCCATCAGAGATAATATGGTTAACTTATACAGACCATATTCTTGCCCAGACCTGTTAGAAGCCAAGCAAAAAACTATTAGAGGCCAAGCACCCTACTGTCGCATTGAATTCATAGATGATTTTTCTTCTTACAATCCAAGTGCCTAAGACTTACCACAAAGTACAATATACACCTCAATCTCCACCATTACAACCAATGAAATTTTTTACATACACCCGCCGCTTATTCAGTTTGTAACCTCCTTCAACTAAACAATATGGGGATGTTTCACCTTCCACAGGAACTGCAACAAACATTCAGTTAGGAGAAGACTTATATAAAAAGATAAATTATTACTTCTACCTATGATAAAGAAAAAAATACCTTAATTACCTTCTATTAATGACCACAAGACTCGTGTTCTTTATTTTTCTTCTTGCAACCTGAAATTAAAGACAATAATGTAATCATAAACTAAAAGGACTGGCACAAAGTATTACAAATAGAAATGAGATGTTGCAATTGGTAGCAATTAAAAAGTACAAATTGTTTACCTAACTGACCTCTTACAAGATATGCAATAATACACATGCAACTGATAACCACCTTATGCAGCTCAACTCAAGGAACATGTTTATTGTGGGGTTGTACTTTCTCTACTCCAAGTTTTATTCTGCCACTTCAGCACCACACCTGATATTCCCCAATGTTTAGCTCATCTCCACCTTCTTGCCTTCTTGAACTTTCTTTGTTCATTTCTTTTCTTCCTCCCCCTATCCTTTTCTTTTCATTTTCTTTTCTTCCTTTTCTTTTTTTCTTTTTCTTTTTTCTTTTCTTTTTTTCTTTTTCTTTTCTTTTCTTTTCTTTTCTTTTCTTTTCTTTTCTTTTCTTTTCTTTTCTTTTCTTTTCTTTTCTTTTCTTTTCTTTTCTTTTCTTTTTTCTGTTTTTTTTCTTTTTCCTTTTTTTCTTTCTTTTGCTTTTTTTTCTCTTTTTCTTTTCTTTCTTTTTCATTTCATTGAGGAAGCCAACTTTGCTTAAAGCCAGATCACAAACATGCCCTAAAGAACATGATGGAGCACCACTGCAAAACAGAATAAAGATTAGCTACACTAAATCAATCAATGAAATCAGAAACATCAAAATTAACTAGAGCTTCTATACTTAAACAAATTTCTTGCAACATACTTTCTAGTACAAATTGCTTTCCTCAAAAATAAATTGTAACAGAATTTCAGGATAATCTTCAATGTAGTAGCTTCATTTTAATATGTAATAAAGAATATAAAATATGGAAAAAGTCTAACACATACTAGGTTCAGTTCGTAAAAGAACACTCGCAAATTACATAAAAGAAATGAATTTAGGGCCGATGGAGGAACAATTAAGGATAACTCGTGATAATTGAATAAGTTAAAATTAAGTTCATCAAATGAAGAAGAAAACTGAATGGTATCAATTGTTAATGATTTGTTTTTGAAAATTGAGTTGAATTGCATTCCTTACAGAAATTACAACATAGCCCCCAGGAAGGGGAGAGTACAATCAAAAGAATTCAGGGGTGTCCAAACAACAATGTGTTGTTCATGCACCCCATTCTTTGCAAGTTCATCAGCCTTGCAATTAGCACTTCTAAGAACATCAATTGTTAATGATATTAAAAAAAATTCTAATTTTATTTGTTACAATACAGATATATAAAATATGGAGAAAATCTAACACATACTAGGTCTAATCCTAGGATACATGTGCCTAATATGTAACCATCAGAGGAGAACACTTAAAAATTAAATGAAAAGATTTAGAGCTGATGGAGGAAGAATTGAGGATAAGAAACTCATCATAAATGAATAAATGAATAAGCTAAAGTAAGTTCATCAAATGAAAAAAAAAAAAAAAAAAAAACTTACAGTATCAACTATTAATATTAAAAGCAATGAGAAGATCACAATACCTATGGAAATTGGTATCAAATACCATTGGTCATCCTCGTACACGATGACATACAAAATTCCACATGCCACTGATGACCAGCTCATGCAGCTCAGCTCAAGGAAATTGCTAGATACCCAATAAACCTATTCTTTCAAGCCTTTCTCTAGGTTCAGTTCAGCTAGGGTCCTCTACACACCACACCACCCACCAGATAGTCCCTAACTGACTGTTACTCTCTCCAACCAACCACAAACCCGTGTTTCTGAAAAATCTCAAGACTTGACTCCATAGGCCAGCTTTTCAATCTACTCTCCACTAATAGTGAAAAACACCACCCAAAGATCAATAGGGCTTTCCATTAGGTTGTAATGGGGCTGAGCTAGGGGTAGGACAAAAAGATATTAATTGTGGGTTACATTCTCTCCTACTCGCATGTATCATTCCGCCTCTTGAATCATCCACCCAAAATTCCCCCGATCTTCCGCCATCTCCTCATTCTCACTTATTTGAACTTTCTTTATTCCTTTTTCCTTGCTTTTTCTCTTCCTTCCTTCCTTTTCTTTTCTTCCTTTTTCTTTCTTTCTTTTTCTTTCTTTCTTTTTCTTTCTTTCTTTTTCTTTCTTTCTTTTTCTTTCTTTCTTTTTCTTTCTTTCTTTTTCTTTCTTTTTCTTTCTTTTTTCTTTGCTTTTCTTTTTTTTCTTTGTTTTTTCTTTTCTTTCTCTTTCTTTTTATAGAGAGCCAACTTTGCCTTTTTTATCATAACTATCTCCCAAACCTTTCTTCACACTTCTCCACCATAACCATAGGCTCAATGATACAAAGCGTACAAGATAACATGCGAATAGGATATATAGGACAAAAAGGAAATTATTTTTGGGAAGGCTAATGAATAGGTATAAAAAAATGGGGAAAATGTAGGCTCAAAGGGGCTAAACTATGGAAAATAACTAGGTAGGCTAGAAAGGCTCAAACGATCCAATCAATGCCTAAATCATATCCCAAGATGGTGTTTTTCTATGATTTCGCCTCGAGTTTCACTCAAACTGGTTCTAGAGTCAAGTGAGATATTCAGAAAACACCATACCAACCTCCGCTTACCATAGCAACAGTCAATCAAACACTACTAATGTATGGTGAGTTGCTTAAAGTACCATAGAGAAGCTTCCCCTATAAATTGGCTCAATCAAATATGCATTGGGATTCTAACGTCGTCCTTCACGCCGACAATTATCAGTATATGGTCAAAAACAAGACTTGGAGACCGAGCCTATATGACCAAAAGTGTGTTTGCTCCATATCTCAAATTCAACAAATATGCCCTCGGAATAGGAAGGAGTGCCACTGCAAAACAATTTACATTTGAGCATCAATAAATCAGTCAACGGAACCAAAAGCATCATAATCAACTACAACTTCGTTACTTCAGAAACTTTCTTCAACAAACTTTCTAAAACACAATTGCACTACACTAGATAAAATTTAACAGTAGAATCAGTGCATCATAATCACTTATAGGCTGCATCGTTTCTACCTTCGATTTTTCTTCAAGGAAATTGTTCTTTCCCAATGAAACTAAATCCTAACTACTCATCTAGAAACTCATCTGGAAGTAACTTTCAACAATAATAATAAAACACAAAAAACAAAACCAACAAAAGTTGAAAGTTAGCTGCACTCACTTTTTCTCAAATAAAGATATAAAATATGGCAGAAATCTAACATATGCTAGGTTCAATCTTCAATTTTATGTGTACAGCAAACACTCCAATAGCAACATCACAGAAACCAGCATATAGCTCAGGGGTACATTGTAATGCCATGCTAGTTAAAAGAAAAAATCAGTAGAAACAAAAAAATATACAAACTGAAAACTTGACATAATGGTACGCAGGATTGGCTACCAATATACTATATGAAAATCGAGAGTATTTTAATTATTACTATGTACAAGACAACTGACTTATCAAATAGCTAGAATAGATGAATCAATAATCCAAACTAAAAATACAGCAAGAAACCTTTACATTTTCATAAGTTTAAAACAAAAAAAAAAAAAAAACCATTTGCCAAGAGAAGGCATGAATGCATACAAAAATGCTAGGAGAAATAAGATAGCTCCCAACTGCAGCACAATCTTTTGAGAGTGAATACTCTAATCATCATATGGAAGATGACACCCATACTCCTAGTTACCTAATGATATATACATGCTAATGCAAGAAAACAAACTCTGAATTCAGAGCTAGAGATTAGAGAACTACCAATCAGTGGATGCAAAACATGTCTAATAAAAGAAAGTAACCAGCAGAGTAAGATGCAAAAATTCAACATTCAAATAAAGAATAATAAGGAGTCTAACTTTAACATCTACAGCCTAAACAAGTGATTATAATCACCATTAATTCTTTTGTTTTAATCCGCAATCATCTATGACAAGCATCAGTATTTTTTTAGAACTACACAACATCAATAAATGACCCGACCACAGATTAACTACACTATAGATAATACATTAAATGACAAAAATGGGCATGGACAGCAATTTAGGACAAACACCACTTCACAACCCTTTAAACAAGGGTGGCCATATTGGCCGTCTTTCTGTTTTCTTAGTTTTTCTTCTGGCTCTAAAATGTAAAACTTTCAAAAGTAAATGCTCAATGAGATATTTCTAAATGCAAGATGTTGAATAAAACTTCAACAGATCATACAAGAACCATATACAAAGAACCACAAACAGAATCCATTCAGAAATTCAAACTTCCAAGACATTCTTTCCATCCATCTTACTTCATGTGACTTAGCACCTGCTTACTGAGTAGTACCTCTCAAGTCTTCCACATCTCCAGAGGCAGGCAAAGTTTCCTCTACCACATCACCTAAATATTACTTTGCTTTTACACAAGAAGCCAATTCCACCACCTCATAATGCACTCGGTGAAAGCAATATAAAAGGTAATGCGTTAACATGATTAAGTTCATCTAGAACTGAACAATTAGCAAATTCGTTTTGTGCTTTTGCCATCAAAGTATAGATTTATCACTTTATCCCAAAGTCACAGAAACCACACGTCCTTTAGACCAGGCATTCTCATAACACCAAATATGATAACAAAAAACAAAGATTTGGATCTAACCTATGGAAGCAATGATAACAAGACATCGGCTTCATGAAAGGCTTAAAATCATAGAGACATAGCAAAAAGGGATAAGGCAAATTAACATTTTCAAAAGCGAGTGCACAAAAAGGTTCCTCTATAAACAGCTCACAGAAACTGAACGATTTAAAGTTCAAATTACCGAAAACGAAATAAATGAGTTTGAGATGTCCACGGAATCAACCTTGTTGCTTACTGTATGCTGTTCCTGGTGGGGATCGCGAGCTCTTGCTCTTGCGCTTGCTCTTGCCCTTGCTCTTGCGCTTGCTCTTTTCCCGGGAAACTAAAATTGTAGCTCGCAAAAGTTTTCGAAGATGATGTTTTCCTGGCTTATCATCTCTACTATCATCTGGCTTTTGATCCCTACAGCATTGAAGTATGGTCGTTTTTTTGGCTCTCGCCACCGCTGGCCTCCATTGAACTCTTATGCTATGTGGATGTAATGTACGCAGGAGATGAGATAGAGAGACGAAGGAAGAAGAGGAAGAGTCGTTCCTTCTGAATTCCGTGGTTTCGAAAAAGGAAACTCCCGCGGAAAGAGAAGCCGTAGGCACTGTGTGAACGTTTTCACTCGTTCCTTCTGAATCCCGCGGGGTTCCGAAAAAGGACACTTTTACAACTCACCCACCGTTAGTAGGATCGGGGAGAGTGGGCGTGAGCGTCACGCTGTAACTTTTAATTAGATTTGACTTGATATTCACGCATGATTATTATATTTTATAAATATATATTTAATATTTATCACTCTTGCCTGCGGTCTTATGTTAAAACAAATTTAACTAACTAATAATTTCTAATATAAATGGGTGATAAGTTAATAGGATATTTAAAACAATACCGGGTCCTTAACAAATCCAGGCCGTGCTCTATTCCGGCAGGAAGAAGAAGAAGAAGATATTCTCGATGCCTTCCGCCGCCTCCCTCGTCTCCTGCGGAGCCGTTACTGGGCACTCGTAGCAAGTGGCGTGAGGTCTTGATTTCGCAGGATTTCTTCGATTCCCCGCCCCATCTTCCGTTTCTTTCTTTACCTTTATTTCTTTCTCTCCGTAACTCCGTTCCTCTCATTCTTCTAAATCTTTCTGTTTGAAGTTTCTGATTTTGTCTTGAGGATGGGTATTTTTTTTATTAAACTGCGAGCGACTTTGCGATGCAAAAGTTTTTTCTTTCTGACCATCCTTTTTGGAAACTTGCTCGATAGGGATTCCGAGTCTTTATTGATTGATATGTCTGAATATTTCTTTGTGGGAGTTAATAAAATTTTCTCTGTAATTCCGTCAATTACATAGTTTTCCGTTTGAAGAATTTTTCTTTGGGGATGCAGAATTTCGGAGATGGCCAGCTGAATTACAACTAGAGAGGTGACCAACATCTTCTCTTGTTTCTGTAATGGTTGTTTGTTTTTTGTTTTCACTTTCGTTTGTGTCTGCTGGAATTATTTCTCATTTTTCTTCTTTCCTTAGTCCTTTCTTTTCTTGGTTCCCAAGACCCAATTCTTACAACGGTTGGGTGCCTCCGGAGACCCACCAACAGCTCTTACTTTGTTCGATTTCTACTAGTGTTCTGCCGTTTTCGTTTTCCTAGTGTTGCAATAACTAAATAATTCTTTGGGAATGAATCACTAGTTCTCCATATTTCAGAGTAATTTTTGGTTTCATTTTTTGTTCCCGTGTTTTTTCCCTCAGATTTTGAATGCAGGTTGCTTTTGGTTCAATTTGGAAAAATGGTCTCTATATGGACTATTGAGGGTGTATACATGCACTGAAATCAGAGTGTGAACATGATAGTCAATAGTTAATCCGCCTTCCTAAAAATATTCTGATTGGTGAACAAGGAGACGTGTCTAACCCTTTCTTAAGCCTGTTATCCCTCTTATATAAAATGTTACTAAAATTTAACCAACTTAGCTCAACCTGATTACACCAAAATCAAACTAGTTTTGGCTTCTTTACGTGAGCTGAGACTAACGAAATCACAAGCAAAAGCTTAAATGACCAGAAATATAACGTTATAATGGCACTTGCACCAGTAAAACATTCTGATTCAACCACATAGTTCCTCGTTCAACCAGCTTAAACCAAAACTGGCAATAGCAGACAAAGGTTCAATTTAAAAAACGCCGGTGCCAGGCAATTGAAAGTACATATTTTCTTGTGTACTATAGCTATCAGAATTTAAAAAACAAATTACGACAGCCATTAGAAGACAGATGTAGTTTAATGTTTCAAAAAGTCTTTCTCCACTGTTTCCTGCAGGAAAAGAAAGAGCAGAAAATAGAAATTGATAAGGTGCTCCATTTGACAGATGTAGTTTAATGTTTCAAAAAGCCGTTGCTCACAATATTCAACTTAAAACTTCTCAAAAAACCTGTTGACGGGAAAGAACTAATTTTGTGATCCAACAACTATGAAAACAAGTACCTCACAAAGTGCAATAAGCATTAGACATGAGAAAAGTTCCTGAGCCTTGTGTTGGATGCTAAATGACCACGTTTGGCTGTCGCTTTTTATCAAGGCCCTTGGATTCTACAATTTTTAATTGACGGGGTTCTTCAAGGTACTGCAACAAATACAGAAGGTTAAGCTAGTGTCACCTATTCATTTCTTTTTTAGCCAAAAGAATAAAACTTTCAGAACGAAAGAGAATTGTTTAAGGGAATTCGATAAAAATAACTCAAACGGATGGCTAAAGGAAAAGATTTTGAAGAAAAAGTCAAACAAAAGGCGCTATAGTAATGAAATTCAAAGAAAAATTCAAAGAGAAGCCTATAATAAGGGAATTCATTGGAAAACTAAAACTAAAGGCAATAGTAAAGGTATCAGAAGAAAAAACACAAACTAAAGACAATAGTAAGGGAAATTGATGAAATACTCAAACTTATTGCTATAGTAAGAAAATTCGAAGAAATTGTCAAAATAATGTCTATTATACGGGAATTCAAGAAAAATTCAAATTAAAGGCTATAAGGTAATTAGAAGAAAAAACTCAAACTGAAGGGCATGTTAAGGGAATTCAAGAAAAATTCAAATTAAAGGCTATAAGGGAATTAGATGAAAAAACTCAAACTGAAGGCCATATTAAGGGAATTCAAAGAAAAACTCACTCTCATGGATATAGTAAAGGAATTCGAAGAAAAATTGAATTTAAACACTATAGAATGGGAATTTGATGAATAACTCAAATTGAAAGATATAATAACCGAATTTGATGCAAAATCATACTAAAGACTACATAAGGGAATTCAGAAAAAAAAAAACCTCAAACTTTAAAGCCATATTAAGAGAATTTGAAGGAAAAGTCAAACTGAAGGTAGTAGTAAGGGAAATCGATGAAAACTAAAGCTGAAGGCTATAGTAAGGGAAATCAATGAAAAACTCAAAATGATGGCAATAGTGAGGGAGTCCAAAGAAAAACTCAAACTAAAAGCTATTAAAAGGGAATTCGAAGAAAAACTCAAAGTGAAGGTTAAAGTAAGGAATTCGAAGAAAAACTCAAACTGAAGGCTATAGAAAGGGAATTTGAAGAAAAACTCAAACTGAAGACAAAGAAAAACGCAAAATGAAGATATAGTAAGAAGATTTGAGGAAAAGCTCAAACTGAAGGCTAAAATAAGAGAATTCGAAAAAAAACTCAAACTCATTACTATACTAAGGGCATTCAAATAAAATACAAATTGAAGGATATCTCAAATAAAAGATTATAACAAGGGAATTTGAAGAAAAGTCAAACTGAAGGCAGTAGTACAAAAATTCGAAGAAAAACTCAAAATGAAGGCTATAGAAATGGGATTAGAAGAAAAAACTCAAATAGAAGGCTATAATAATGGAATTGAAAGAAAAACTCAAATTGAAGGCTATAGTAAGGGAATTTGAAGAAAAATTCAAACTAAAGGCTAGCAAGGGAACTCGAAGAAAAAACTCAAATTGAAGACAAATAATAAGGGAATTAAAAGAAAAACACTAGAATTGAAAGCAATAGTAAGGAAATTGAAAGAAAAAACTAGAACTGAAGGTAACAGTAATGGTATTCAAAGAAAAATTGAAATTGAAGGCTATAGTTAGGGAATTCTAAGAAAAACTCGCACAAAAGTCTATCCTATGAGAATTCGACGAAAAATTCAAACTGAAGGCAATTGTAAGGGAATTTGATGAGAGACTCAAACTGAAATCTTTTCTAAGGGAATTCGAAGAAAAAACTCAAACTGATGGCTATAGTAAGGAAATTTCGAAGAAAAAATCAAACCTAATGTTATAATAAGGGAATTCGAAGAAAATCTCTGATTGAAGACCATTGTAAGGGAAATTCAAGAAAAACCAAAATTAAGGCAATCTTAATCGAATTCGAAGAAAAATATCAAATTGAAAGCTATAGTAGGGGAATTCGAAGAAAAACTCAAATTGAAGCTTATTGTTAGGGAATTTAAAGAAAAAAACTAAAATTTATGGCTATAGCTAAGTAATTCGAAGAAAAAATCAAGTTGAAGAATACAATAATGGAATTTGAAGAAAAACTAAAATTGCAAACAATAGTAAGAGAATTCTAGCAAAAACTCATACAGTAAGCTTTTGTTTGGGAACTCAAGGAAAAACTCAAAATTGAAAGTTTTTGTATGGGAATTTGAAGAAAAACTCAAACTAAAGGTAAGGGAATTTGAAGAAAAAATCAAACTTAAGGCTTTAGTATGGGAGTTCGAAGAAATAGTAAAACTAAAAGCTGGAGTAAAGGAATTCAAAAGAAAACTCAAACTGAAGATTATGGTAAAGAAATTTAATGAAAAACTCAAATTGAAGGCTATAGAAAGGGTATTCAAAGAAAATCTCTATGGTAAGGAATTCGAAAAAAAAAAAACAAACTGAAGGCTATAGTAACGAATTCAGGAATAAAACTCAAACTTAAGGTAATAGAATGGGAATCCAAAAAACTGAACGCATAGTCAAGGAATTTGAAGAAAAAACTCACACAAAGGTTATAGTAAATGAATTTGAAGAAAAACACATACTCAAGGCTAAGTAGTAAGTGAATTCGATGAAAAACTCACCTTGAAGGCTACAGTTAGGTAATTCGGAGAAAAACTCAAAAAAGAAGCTACTGTAAGGGAATTAAACGAAAAAGACATATTGAAGGCGACAACAAGGGACTTCGAAGAAAAACTCAAAATATAGGATATAGTAAGGGAATTCAAAGAAAAATTCAAACTGAAGGTAACAGTAAAGGAGTTTCTACAAAAATCCAAACTGAAGGCAAAAGGAAGGGAACTCGAAGAAAAAAATCAAATAGAAGGCAATAGTAAAGGAATTAAAAGAAAACTTAAGAACAGAAGGTTATACTAAGGCAATTCAAAAAAAAATTCAAACTGAAGGCCATAGTAAAGAAATTCGATAAAAAATCCAATTGAAGGCTACATTTAGGAAATTCTTTGAAAAACTCAAATTTAAAGCTATTTTAAGAAAATTTGACGAAAAAAATTCAAACTGAAAGAATTATAAGGGAATTCAATGAAAAACTCAAACTGAAATATTTTGCAATGGAATTTGACGATAAACTGAAACTGAAGGCTATAATAAGGGAATTTTATGAGAAACTCAATCTGAAAAAACAATAGAAAGGGAATTCGCGAAAAAATTAAAACTGAAGTCAATTGTGAGCGAATTGAAAGAAAAAAAACTCAAAATGAAGGTTATAGTAAAGGTATTCGATAAAAAAATTGTAAGGGAATTTGGAGATAGCGTCAAACTAAAGGCAATTGTACACAAATTCAAGTAAAATTCAAATTTAAGGCTATAAGATAATTTGACGAAACACTCAAACAAAAGGCAATATTTAGGGAATTCAAAAAAATAAAATATAAAAATTCAAACTTAAGGCTATAGTAATGGAATTCGACAAAAAAAAACTCAAACCGAAGGCTATTTTAATGGAATTTGAAGAAAAACTAAAGTTGAAGGTTAAAATAAGGGAATTCGACGAAAAACTCATACTCAAGACTATATAAGGGAATTCAAAATAAATACTCAAACTTAATGCTAAAGTATTAGAATTCGAAGGAAAAGTCAAACTGAAGGTTGTGGTTAGGGGATTGGACAAAAAAATTAAAGGAATTCAAAGAAAAACTCAAACTAGAAGATATTATAAAGGAACTCAAAAAATAAATAAATAAATAAATAAATAACAGAAACTGAAGTCTATAATGAGGGAAAGTGAAGAAAAACTCAATCTAAAAGCTATAATAAGGGAATTCGATGAAAAACATAAACTGAAGGCTATCGTAATGATTTTGAAGAAAATCTTAAACTAAAGGCAACAAAAAGGGAATAGGAATAAAAATTCAAACTGAGGCTATAGTTAGGGAATTCAAAGAAAAACGTAATTTGAAAGATAAGGTAAAAAGTCAAAGAAAAATACAAACTGAAGGTAATATGTTGTAAGGAAATTCAAAGAAAAATTCAATTTAAAGGCTATAGTATGGGAATTCGAAGAAAAACTCAAACTTAACTATACAATAAGGGAATTCGAAGATAAACACAAATTAAAGGATAAAGTAAGGGAAATTGTAAGATTAAGGAGATTCGAAAAAAACCTCAAATTAAAAGTTAAAGAAAGGGAATTCAAGGAAAAAGTCAAATTAAAGGCTAAAGAAAGGGAAGTTGAAGAAAAATTCTAATTGAAGGCTGTACTAAGGGAATTCGATGAAAAACTCAAAAAGATGGCTATCATAAGGGAATTTCAAGAAACAATCAAGTTGAAGATTATAGTAAGATAATTCAATGAAAATCTCAAATTGAAGGTTACGTATGGGAATTCGAAGAAAAATTCAAACAGAAAGAAAGAGTACGGGAATTCCAAGAAAAATTAATACGGAAGGCTAGAGTAATGGAATTCAATGAAATTTTCAAATTTAAGGCTAAAGTAAGAGAATTAAAAAAATCTCAAATTGAAAGCTTTTACTAACAGATTCGAAGAAAAACCAAAAAGGAAGGGTAAGGTCATTCGAAGAAAAGTTCAAATTGAAGGCTATATTAAAGAAAATCGAGGAAAACATAAATTGAAGGAGAAAGAAAGGGAATTCAAAGAAAAACCCAAACTAAAAGCTAAAGTAAGAGAATTCAAATGAAAACTCAAATTGGGAGTTTGAAGAGAAACTCAAATTGAAACACAAATTCAAGGCTATAGTAAGGGAATTTGAAGAAAAATTCAAACAGAATGCTACTAGGAATTTTATAAAAAAACACAAATTGAAGGTCATATTAAGGGAATTCAAATAAAAACTCAAATTGAAGGTTATATTAAGGGAATTCGAAGAAAAACTCAAACTAAAGGCTATAGTAAATGAATTTGAAGAAATATTCAAACGTGAGGCTGATATTTAATGAAAATACTAAAATAGAAATACTAAAATTGAATGCAATAGTTAAGGAATTCGAAGAAAAACTCAAATTGAAGGAAATGTAATTCGAAGAAAACCTTAAATGGAAGTTATAACAAGGAAATTCAAATAAAAATTTAAATTAAAGGTTATAGTAAGGGAATTCCAAAGAAAACTCAAACTGAACGCTATAGTAAAGAAATTTCGGAGAAAAACTCAAATTAAAGGCTATAGTAAGGGAATTCAAAGAAAAGTCAAACTGAAGGTTATAGTAAGTGTTTTTGAATAGGAACTCAAAATGAATTATAGAACAAGGGAATTCGAAGAAAAACTCAAATAGAAGGGTATAGTATGAGAATTCCAAAAAATGTTATACTAAAGGCTATATTAAGGGAATTTGTACAAAAATTCTAACAGGAGGCTATAGCAAGAGAACTCAAAGAAAAACTGAAATTGAAAACAATACTAAAGGAATTTCAAAGGAAAAACTAGAACAGAAGGTTATAACAAGGGAATTCAAAGAAAAATTAAAACTAATTGCTAAAGTGGAGGAATTCGAAGAAAAACTCAAACTGAAGGCTATAGTTAGATAATTTTTCGTAAAACTCAAACTGAAGCCTATGGGTAAATAATTCTTCGTAAAACTCAAATTGACAACTATTTTAAGTGAATTTGATGGAAATTAAAATTGAAAGCAATTATAATGGAATGTGATGAAAAACTCAAACTAATTTCTTTTGTAAGGGAATCCGACAAAAACTCAAACTGAAATCTATTGCATGGGAATTCGAAGAAAAACTGAAACTCAAGGCAATTTTTGGGGAATTTGACGAAAATATAATATTGAAGGCTATATCGAAAGAATTTGACAAAACAACTAAAACTAACGGCTATATAAGGGAGTTCCAAGAAATACACAAAATGAATGAATATGTAACGAAATTTGAAGAAAAATTCAAATTGTAGGCTATTGTAAGGGAATTCAAAGAAATACTTAAACTGAAGGCTATAGTACGGGAATTCGATGAAAAATTCAAATTAAAGGCAATAGTAAGGGAATTCGAAAAAAAAACTTCAGACCACAGATTATAATAAGGTAATTCAAAGAAAAAAAACTCAAATTAAAGGGTATTGTATGGAAATTAAAAAAAATCAAATCAAATTGAAGTCTATAGTAAGAAAATTTGAAAAAAAAACTCAAATTAAAGGCTATAGTAAGGGAAATCATAGAAATACTAAAATTGAATGCAATAGTAAGTGAATTCTAAGAAAAATTCAAATTGAATGCTATAGTAAGGGAATTCAAAGAAGAACTAAAATTGAAGGCTATAATAAGGGAATTTAAAAAAAAAAGAAATTAAACTAAAGGTTGTAAAGGAATTCAAAGAAAACGTCCAAATGAAGGCTATAGTAATATGATTTGAAGAAAACCCCAAATTGATGGCTATAATAAGGGAATATGAAGGAAAACTCAAATTGAATGCTATAATAAGGGAATATGAAAAAAAAACTCAAACTAATTGCTATAGTAAGAAAATTCAAAGAAAACCCAAATTGAATGTTGTAGTAAGGGAATTCTGTGAAAAACTCTAACTAAATACTATATAGTATGGGAATTAGAGAAAAAACTCAAATTGAAGGTTATAGTAAGGGAATTCGAAGAAAAGCTCAAACTTATGACTAAAGTAAGGGAATTCAAAGTAAAATTCTCACTGAAGGCTATTAAAAGACAATTCGAAGAAAAACTCAAATTGATGGCTTGTTAGGGAATCTGTAAAAAAACACTTAAATTATAGGCTATAGTGAGGGAATTCGAAGAAAAACTAAAATTGGAGGAATTCGAAGAAAAATTTAAACTAAAAGCTATAGTGGTAGACATTAAACCTAGAGCAACAAAAGAAAATTTATGGGCCATTTATTGATTTGTGTAGATTAATTTAGTTTATTATTTATTGTTATTTTTCAATAATATACTTTATGGAAACGAAAAAGAGCAACAAAAGAAAATTTAAGGATTGAATGGTTCCAAACACACTATGAAAAGCAACAAACTCTTGACCTCACCCATAAATCCTATATCACTTTTAATACCGCAAACATTGAAGAATGACAAAAGACAATAGAAAAAGTTGGAATGACTAATATGATCTCAAAAGCAACAAAATTTTGCCAATGATACAAAGCTAATGGAATGGCAATAGTAATGGAATTAGGAGAGGGACCCAAAAAAACTAAAAAATTATGGTTGTTGTAAGGGAATTCGGGGAGGGACTCAAAAAACTCTAAAATTAAGGCTATAATAAGGGAAATTGGGGAGGTACTAAAAAAAACTCAAAAGTGAAAGCAATAGTAAGGGAATTCGGGGAGGGACTTAAAAAACTAAAAAATTAAGGCTATAGTAAGGGAATTCGGGGAGGGACTCAAAAAACTAAAAAATTAAGACTATAGTACAGAAAATCAGGGAGGGAGTAAAAAAACTGTGTAATTACAAAATTCGGGGAGAGACTCAAAAAAAACTACCTCTTCTGCTCGATAATTACGAAGTGATTAATCCCATGGTTTTTTATTGCAAGTAATGTGAATCCGCAGACTCCGTGTTGACAAAATATTTAAGAAATATTTATAGAATTTTCAGAAATATTTGTAGACATGCCATGGTCTTCCAAGTCGCTTCCGCGTGATGAAATGAGTTGAAATGTTTCTCAGGGTCTTGCGTCTCAATTTCTGCGATGTGGAAAAATGAATGTAGACTTTGAACAGGGGACTTCGGCAGAACCTTTTCGAAAGATTGAGCGGAGAAGTTTCTCTCATTGTTCTTTAAAATCAAGCGAAAGGAGCAGCGAAATCTTCATAATCATCCGGATGGTTTCCCTATGTATCGTGTTTCTGTGCTTCCTCTGTGTGCTTTCTTCCTTTACTCTTCTTCTTGCCCAACAATCCTACATAGGAAAATACTACAGTAACTGTAAAATCACGAATAATACCTCCTCTGTGCTTGGCTATTCCTGTAATGGCAGACCCACTTGCAGGGCATATCTGGTCTTCAGGTCTCGATCGCCCTACGATTCTGTTGCTTCTGTTTCGCACCTCCTTACATCGGACCCTTCTCGTCTCTCTCAACTGAATTCTGTTTCTGTGTCCGAAAATTTCCCAAAGGAGAAGGAGATAATTGTTCCGGTGAAATGTGCTTGCTCGGGTGAGTTGTATCAAGCGAATTCATCTTACCTTGTTGTGCATGGTGATACTCAGTTTATAATTGCTAATTACACTTACCAGGGCCTCACCACATGCCACGCTCTGCTTTATCAAAACAGAGATAAGCCTAGAATTTTGTATTCCGGTACAAATCTTACTGTTCCTCTCAGGTGTGCTTGTCCCACCACAAGGCAAAGAAATGCTGGGGTGAAGTACCTGTGGAGTTACGCTGTAACAGCTGGTGATTCTGTGCGAAGCATAAGCCAGAGGACTGGGGTAGAGCCTCAGAGTATTGTGGATGCCAATAAGCTTTCAAGTGAAAACCAGAACCTCTTCCCATTCACTACCCTTCTCATCCCTCTCAAGAATGGGCCAACGATAGCACCACCGCCACCACCGCCACCACCACCGCCACCACCAAGTGTATCTGGTAAAATATCTAGAAGGAGATTATGGGTTTTAGTTGTAGCTGGAACTTCGGGAGGTGCCTTAGTCTTTCTTGTCTCCTTCATTATCTGCCGTATCTTCTACAGAAGAAAATCTGGAAGAAAAGTTGATCAAACTGCTGCTCCTATAAAATTTGTGGGGACACCTCACAAATCAATGAACACAAACTCTGAAGAGCTTCTGGCAACGGTAGCTGATATTTGTTCTACTTTGAGGATATATCCATTTGAGGATCTGCAATCAGCCACAGAAAATTTCAGTGCCTCGAGAGCAATCAGGGGCTCCCTTTACCAAGGGATCCTCAATGGTCACCCATATGCCATTAAAAAGGTGGAGGGAGATGCTTCAAAGGAGATAGGCCTTCTATCAAGGGTGAATCATTTTAACATTCTTGGACTTGTAGGCGTTTCTGTCTGCCAGGGACAGTGCCATCTTGTCTTTGAGTATGCAGAGAAGGGACTTCTTACAGATTGGATCCATGACCAAAGTGAATCCAAGTTTCTCAGCTGGACTCAGAGGGTTCAG
Source organism: Aristolochia contorta (assembly GCA_022405105.1). Lineage (NCBI taxonomy): Eukaryota > Viridiplantae > Streptophyta > Magnoliopsida > Piperales > Aristolochiaceae > Aristolochia > Aristolochia contorta. Next base: position 757,840 of record CM039670.1, on the reverse strand, counting down.
ATAGCATTAGATGTTTCCAGTGGACTTAACTATCTTCACAATTATATAAAACCAGGGCACGTCCACATGGATGTAACCAGCAAAGGGGTTTTCCTCACCAGCGATTTCAGAGCCAAGATAGCCAATTTTGATATGGCGAAGCTTGCAGGAGAAGGAGAAGGGAGGTTTGCAGCCACCAGACATATAACAGGGATAAAAGGGTACATGGCACCTGAGTACTTGGAGAACGGTTTGTTTTCAGTCAATGTTGATATTTATGCATATGGAGTTGTGATCCTGGAGACTCTTTCGGGTAAGAAAGCAGTAATTGAGGGAGAAAGAAGAGACATCCTCTTGGCGGAGGCCTTCATTGCTTCCATGAATAAAGAGGAGGCCCCGGAAGAGAGGACTGATGCCTTTATCGATCCTCTTTTACGGGGGAAGTATCCTCTTCACCTAGCTGTGCTCATCTTTAAACAGATAGCACGTTGCTTAAGTAAGGACCCTGTAAGTAGGCCTTCCATGGTTGAGATTGTGCAGTTTCTTTCAAAAATCTTGGATGCTTCTTTGAGTTGGGAGCAGTCAGTTTGTGAGTCAGAAATTGAAATTGTCAGTAGCTAAGATTAATGTTCATTATACTTATTTCAATCTTCATTATCCAATAGACCTCTGATTACATTTTGCTGATCGAAAAGACCAATTGACCAACGTGCATGAAGTGATGTTATTAGATCCTATGGATTGTAGGAAATAATGACCAGCCTAGATCTTTTACAAGAAAAACAATCTAGATCCTTACACAGCGTGTTCTGTTCAAACTTCGCCCGCCACTGAAGACGAAGTAATGATCTTTGACCAAAAATTTCTTCTATATTTATTGAGATTAGTCGTCTGATAGTGATAGTCAAATGTTGGCTTTTTCCAAGACTACAAGTCTACAACACGACGGGATTAAGCTGCAGAGGATATGAAATTCCCGACCTGGTTTTCTTTGGAAAGAGAAAAATACAGAAGAAAGCAAAGATTGATCTCCGTTCGTCGCAATGGGCTTGAAGCTTCTCATCCTTGCCTTCCTTGTCTACCTCTTTTGTTGCTCCTCCGTGATTCTTGCGCAGCAACCGTACGTGGGGATGACTAATTTAAACTGTAGTAATACGGACGCCTCCTCTTCGGTTCTGGGTTACTCCTGTAATGGTCCAACAGCAGGTTGTCAAGCGTACTTGATCTTCAGGTCTCGACCCCCATACAATTCTGTCGATTCCATTTCTGGGCTGCTTGGTTCAGACCCGTCTCAGCTTTCCCAGATAAATTCAGTCTCCGGGAGTTCGAGTTTCCCAACAGACAAGGAGGTGATCGTTCCTGTTAACTGCTCCTGTTCAGGTAGGTATTACCAGGCAAATTCGAGTTATGTTATTTTCAGTGGAGACAGCCTTTTCGGTGTCGCCAACAACACCTATCAGAGCCTTTCCACTTGCCAAGCCCTGCAAGAGCAAAACAGGGTAATTCCTACAAGATTGCTTCCAGGTCAGGAGATTAGTGTCCCCATTAGGTGTGCTTGTCCTACTGCAAACCAAAGTGGAGATGGAGTGAAATATCTGCTGAGTTACACGGTTGCAATGGGAGATACTGTTGATGATATAAGCCAGAGATTTGATGTGGAGTTCCAAAGTACCCTTGATGCTAATTCATTGACTGACCCAACTATCTTCTTTTTTACAACCTTGCTGGTTCCACTTCAGAAAGAGCCTTCCACCGCTCAAACTTCAACACCGCCGCCGCCGCCGCCGCCGCCGCCACCTTTACCCCCAACACCGACCAAAGGATCCAGCAGAAAATGGGTTTATGTAGTGATTGGAGTTGTCCTGGGTCTTGTCAGCTTAATTGCTTCTATTACTCTTTTGGGCATCATTCGCAGAAAAAAGAGAACGACGGCCTCTACAATACCTGATTCAAGTCAGGGAGAAAAGCCTGAGAAACAGAACGACTCTGAAGAGGAACCCGAAGGGATTCTGCTGGGTCTTGATGATACTGGCCATAAACTGAAAGTCTACACGTTTGAAGAACTGAAGCGGGCAACCGACAATTTCAGCTCCAAGAGTAAGATTAGTGGGTCAGTTTATCGAGGGGTCATTAAAGGGGACCATGCTGCAATCAAAAGGATAAGTGGAGATGTTTTAAAGGAAATAGACCTGCTCAAAAAGATCTATCACTTCAACCTGATAAGGCTTTCAGGTGTTTGTTTCGATGGAGGCAACTGGTATCTCATCTACGAGTTCGCCGAAAACGGCCCCCTTCGAGATTGGATCCACAGCTCGGACGGTTCCAAGAATATGAGCTGGGTGCAAAGGGCTCAGATAGCTTTGGATATTGCAAATGGTCTCAACTATCTCCACACTTTCACTGAACCCAGCTATGTTCACAAGAATATAGACAGCAGTAACATTCTTCTGGATGGAAACTACAGAGCGAAGATAGCAAACTTTGCCATGGCGAGGTCAACAAAAGAGCAGGATGGGTACGTTACTCTGACCAGGCATATAATGGGAACAAAAGGCTACCTGGCCCCTGAATATTTGGAGAATGGCTTCATCTCCTCAAAACTAGATGTTTATGCTTTTGGCATTGTACTTCTGGAGATAATCTCGGGACAGGAGGTGGTAATTCAAAGAGAAGGGAGGGAGATGTTGTTATCAGCTGCTTTCACAGATCTTCTGAGCAAAGAGAATGCAAAAGAGGAGCTTGTTGACTTCATGGATCCTGCTCTAGGGGGGGACTATCCAGTGGATATAGCCTTGGACACGGTGATATTGATTAACAGATGCTTGAATGAGGATGCAGCTAGCCGACCAAGTATGGATCAAGTTGTGCAGTCTCTAGGGATATTTTTATCTGCTTCACTGAACTTTGAGTTCTCCAGCTACACCACGGATTCCAAAAGTTTCAGCTAAGAGAGTCATGAGATGGGAAAATGACTGTATAACTAGCTCAATTTTCGTAATTAAACTTGATTGAGCCCATCAAAATTAAATGCAGGTATTAATTCATTATAAATCTTTCTCTTCAATTTTTTATTCGTGGGGCTTCTTGAAGTTGTGAAGCACCCCACTTTGAGATCGTCACAATCTTTATTAAAATGATTTTCTATCTACAAGTGGGTTGTCTTTTGACTTGGTCATCCTGTAAACTAGCGACGAGCAAGTTCCTTACAGGTTACATCAAGATCAAAGCTAAAATCGTGGAAGACTTTCTTTTTAACTAATGTATATAGACTCGTCTCTTTGTGATACTGATTCTGAACATATTCTTTGTTCTCCAATGAGAACGCGTGAGCCGTCAATTAAATATTGAAATAGTCGCTAACTAACCTTTGTAAACAATCCACAAATTCATGTTGGAGTGATCGGCCTGTGTGCGTGGGAGGCTCCGTTTTTTTTTTTGAACCTTTTACCCGTTACCGTCCGTATCCGTTTAGTTCCGTGAAAGTCTTACCCATTTATTACCCGCCGGGTAAACCGGGTAAACGGGTAATAAATGGGTAAATATTAAAAAAAATTAAAATCACCAAAAAAATTAGAATATTAATTAATTAGAGAGTTAGAGAGTTAGAGAGGGAGGGAAAAAATTAGAATATTAATTAATTAGAGAAGTAAGTAACTAGTAATTATAATTAATGATATTTCTTATAACTTATTAAGAATTTAGAGTATATGACTTGATATGAATGTCTTGAAAGGAATGTCTATCCTAATTTGTTATGGGCCAAAATTGAATTATCAATTATGTAAGCTTATTGAAATAAGATGAAATTATCTCGTGTATTTGTTAATTACTATGTTTATTTTTGTATAATTTTTTATCATAAATTATAATATATTTATTTTTGTATGACAATTGTTTATATTTATAAAAATAATTGTTATTTGTATAAAATTTGACATTTGTAAGAAAAACGAAAATATTTTAATCTTAGATTACTAATACTATCTTATGTAGTTAATTATGAATTTATATGATCTATCCTCTATGACTATTAAAATTTGAGTGTACGACTATCATTCGATGACTCATTGACTTTACGAGACAATGAGTTAAAGTCAATATATATTAATTTCTAATAATAGCCAAAATATAAAAATATTCAAATTCTTTCTAAAGTTTTCAACTCTTCAAAATTTTATAATAAGTGATAAAAAAACATAATAAGGTTATTGATATAAAAAATAAATATTTTATGATTAAATTAAGTAAATATATAAATTTACTATATTACCCTTACTTAAACGGTAAACGGGTAAAACGGGTTCGGAAGAACTATTTCCGTTTCCGTCCGTTTATTAAACGGTAGAGCGGGTAAACGGTAGAATGGTAAATGGATAATAATATTTTATTTCCGTTTTGTTCTGTTTATTAATCGGTCGGACGGTGGAACGGGTAATCGGCTCCCGTTTACATCCCTACTTCTGTCATTAGAAAATCAAGAACCAGGAGAAACAGCTAGGCATATCCCATTAAATCCGTGATCAAAGGGGCAGTTTATTTCGATCAAGTTATTCTATCAAATTCAAGTCAACATCTCGTATAGCTTCTTCCATAATTAAAGGTTAAAACCCAGAACGCGCTTTTGCTCTGTTCCATCAAATATGTCTTAAAACCATTATTGACTTCACAAGTTCGACTTACCCATCAATGGTTGATTCATTCTTTGTGGAAGATGAAACAAATTCTCCTCTTTCACATCACTCTCTTTTGCTCTATCAGTGCCAATCTCAATGCCCAGCAGGAATATTCAGGGATTTCAGTACTAGATTGTCCTCCCAGTGATACAGCAAGCCCTTCAACAGATTATCTCTACCATTGCAATGGAAAATTCCGAGCTTGCAGCGCCTTCTTGATCTTCAGATCTCGACCCCCTTATCATTCTGTTTCTGCCATATCACATCTTATGTCGGTAGAACCTTCGGAGATTGCCCGTATCAACCATGTCACAGCAACTGCAAACCTTGAAATCAACAAGGAAGTATTTATACCAGTGACTTGCGCTTGTTCAGGTAAGCATTATCAGGCAAACTCCTCTTATGTTACTCGGAGTGATGATGAAACATATTTTCTCATAGCAAATGACACATACGAAGGCCTCTCTTCGTGCAGTTCTCTGAGAGATGAGAACAGCTTCTCTGAGTTTGAAATGCGCAGTGGCCTTCAACTCACTGTTCCTCTCAGATGTGCCTGTCCCACAGCTGAACAGATTGGGAATGGCACACTGTATTTGCTAACTTACTCAATAACTTGGAATGATACTCTGTATGATATCAGTCTGAGATTTAATGCTAGCCTACAGAGTACAGCTGATGCAAACAAGTTCTCAGATATTGATGCTGCCATCCACCCATTTACAACTGTTTTGATTCCTTTAACAGCAGAGCCTTCAATTTCCATAAACAATACCCCTATCCCCCTTCCTGTCTCCCCACCTCCTCCTGTCCGTCTTGCTAAGAACAAAAAATCCATTAAAGGAATTGCCGTGTATGTTGGAACCGGTATTGGTGTTGGTAGCTCCCTTCTAATACTCGTTATTTTGTTGGCTTGCAATTGTGACAAGAAGAAAAGAAGTAGACGCAAGAGCCTGGAGGGAGGTGGTATTGGAAAGAAAAAGTGGGAGTTACCAAAAGATCTTCTAGCCGGGATAGCCCTTGTCGAGAAGGAGCTGAAGGTGTTTGGTATTGAGGAATTGAAGGAGATTACTAATAATTTCAGCCCTGTGTGCAAAATAAAGGGTTCGGTTTACCGCGGCATGATCAGTGGAGACGTACTAGTAGCCATAAAAATGAAGAGCAGAGATGTGACAAAGGAGGTGAGAATACTCAACGAGATCAACCATTTTAACCTGATAACCCTTCATGGTTTCTGCATTTCACAAGGCAACTCCTACCTAGTTTCTGAATACATGGAGAACGGATCTCTGAAGGACTGGCTTTCTCAAAGACGAAGCCTGAGAGTTTTGAGCTGGAACGAGAGGATGCAGATTTCCCTGGATGTGGCTAATGGACTCCACTATATTCACAACTGTATAAAGCCTGCCTATATACATAAGAACATCAAAAGCAGCAACATTCTTTTGAATGAAAATCTCAGAGCCAAGATAGCAAACTTTAGTCGAGCAACTGCAAGACTGGGAGAGATGGCGCACGAAGAAGTGTTGCCGTCAACACACGTTACTGGGACCAGAGGTTACCTGGCACCGGAATACCTGGAGGCCAGATTGGTGACACCAATGCTTGATGTATATGCCTTTGGTGTTCTGGTGTTGGAGTTGATCACTGGAAGAAGTGCTGCTGTTATGAGGGAAGGGAATGAGTTACTCCTGTCCGCACAGATGGTTTCAATAACTGAAAGAGGGAACCTGGAAGCAGAACTCAGGGACTGGATTGACCCCCTCTTGTCTGGAAAATACAGATTAGAATCTTTGCTAGCTGTAACGAGACTAAGTACAGCTTGTTTGAGAGGAAACCCAGAAAACAGACCCAGCACGGATGAGGTAGTATCAAGTCTAACCAAGATTCAGGTAGACTCATTGAACTCTGAATACCTCCAACATTGAAAAGGAGAGATTCTAGAACGTCATGTAGCCAGAGCATAGCTGAACAGTTAGAAACTTGAAAACACCAAGTATGAAAAAAAAAGTTCATTGTCCAATCTCTCGACTTGCACTGCAACTTCTTCCTTGTCTTCATCTCTTTCATCCACAAATGTGAAAAAGAGATTACCTTTTAATTCGGTCATCTGCTTTACTGATAAAAAAAGAAGAAAGAACCTTCAATATGAAGTTGTATTAACTAGTGGGAAAGCTCAAACATTTAAGAAATAAGATATAAGAGTTCAACACCAGGAAACTGCCCAAATAAATTAAGGGTATTAATTAAGTAAAATTCCGAAATGCCTACTAAGCACTGATTCCTCCTAAGAAACGGAAGAGGTCTCTTCTGGGAAGTTCTAAAACACAAGGGTAGTCACGAACTTACCGGTTTGAAAGCTAAGCTGCAGAACGATTGACCACCCCACCAGATTGTCACAGGAAGACTCGTCCAGGAGTACTGTTGAAAGCTACAACATGAATCATCACAACAAGAAGTCATCTATGGCTCTTCATTGATAGATATATTTTTTGCCGTCGGAAGAAGGGAAAATCCAAGAAGAAGAGTGGGCATCATTTGCAGGAAGAAAAATGAAAAAAAGAAGACTTTAAGTTACGAAAACTAACGATTTTGCGCATCCGGGGAATCGAACCCCGGTCAGTACCGTGGGAGGGTACTATGATACCACTACACCAGATGCGCTATACATGCGAGCTGCGTAGGTAATATATTAACTCAACTTTCCAACTTTTAGTATAATTGTTTATCAAATTGTGTCAGTTTTCGTAGTGACACGCTCAAAATTTGGGTATGATCTTGGCAAAATAAATTCTAATTGCATTGGCTCTTTCTCACCCATTATTTTGCAGGATTATCTTGATACCTCCAAAAATAAAGCACGTATCACTTAATATACAAATATGTAAATTGTGGTTGGTGTACAAACCAAATCATCCTGAAAAAGAAAGTAACTCATTGTTTCCTTATGTACAAAGAGGAGGCAATTTTCTGCAAGAAAAAGGGTGATTCTGAGCTCAAATCATCCACTGTAGCAACCCCTGATCTCCACCCACTAAAAGAACTCTGTATTTGAGTTTTGCTGCATCGAAATTCAAAACCTTGTGTCATTACATACTAAAACTCCACATTAACGAGCCACAATTGGTATTATGTTTTCGTGGCTTTCTTCAGTCAATCCATCAGTCCAAGACGTCTGCTCCATTGCCTCCATACTGGACTGAAAGAGGACACAGATACCAAAAACAATCTCGCCCATACTTGGCCTTGCGGATGGCTTCTCCATGGTGCAAGCCCTGGCCATGGTTGCCAGGGTTAAAGCTCCCTCTACTGGATAAAACCCCTCCAAGTTCGGGTCCATCCATTTCTTCATCTTCTCCACTTTCTTCTCTTCACTCTCTAGTATTTCCCTCACTTCTAGCCACAGCATACCCACTTCGTTCCCTTCTCTGATCTGCATAGACTTCCTCCCTGAGAGCAGCTCCAGCAGTATAATCCCGAAAGCATGAACATCGACTTTGGGTGTCACCGGGTCTGTGGCAGCCATTGTCATGGAGAAGTTTGAGATCTTGGCCTTGAATTGGGAATTTAGGAGGATGTTGCTCGTTCTGATATCTCTGTGAACGACACTTGGTCTGGTGTGCTCGTGCATGTACTGAAGGCCATGGGCAACATCTAACGCTATGCTCACTCTCTGCTTCCATGAGAGAAACATCAGGGAACTGCTCGAAGAGTCTGAGTTCGGGTATAGCCATTTGTCTAAGGACCCGTTTTCAGCAAATTCGTAAACCAAGAAGCAATTTCCATCGGCATCAATGGAAATCCCGTTCAGCCTCACCAGATTCGCGTGGTTTACTTTCTGCAGGATTGCTAGCTTTTCAGCGACATCACCGCTCGCTTGTTTCACTGCGTAGTAGCTGCCATTCATGAGAGCTCTGTAAACGGTTCTTCCGATTCGGTATCTCTCGCCGAGATTCATGGTGGCCTCCATTATGGTATTGAAGTCGTACACGATGGGTTTGTTCAGATATCCAGAGACACCAGGGAGCAGCTTGTGACACTGTAAAGTCCTGGGACTTAGATTCTCTGTCGTCTTCGTTGCTTTCTTGAACCTAACCAATTTGGGAGCCTCCATTTTCGATGTGGGGAGATGGGTATTCTCCTTTTTCCAGCATTTACAGTAGATGAAAGCAAACAAACACCCTATACCCACAAACACAAGGCCCGCGATGACACAGAGCAGAACAATAACAATTCGGCGGGATTCAGATTTCCCAAAAGAATAAACAGGTTGGGACAGGAGAGGCAATTGGGAGACAGGAATCAGAACGGGAAAACCGACGGCCTCGCTGAAATTCCGATAATTGTTCTGCTCTTCGATCTCGGTTTCTGATGCATTAAAGACTCTACCCACCTTCAAAACATCGTCTTTCTCTTGCCAGACGTAAGTGATCAGGTATTGAATTCCTTCACGCAATTGGGTAGCAGTAGGACACTTACAGAAAGCAGGGAGCACCACGGGGGTGCCAATCTGGAGCAGATACGGATCCAGACTCTTGTTCATGGCCTCCACGACATGGTACTCGGTGAGATTCTCCATATTGTGAACCGAAATCGCGTAAAAGCTGTCGCCTTTCTTGATCTCGTAAGTGATATTGGCGAGTGAGAGGTTCCCGGTGCAGCCACAGGAGACGGGCACGAGCAACAACTGGCCGGGGCTGAGCTCGACATCCTCGGAAGGGAGATTACTGGCCCTCTTTATCTCTAATCGACTGACACCAAACAAGTCGGATATAGCTCCGACATCGAGGTAATCGGGGGGCTGGGCGCGGTAGGCGACGTAGGTGCTGCAGGGGAGGGAGGCTGCAGAGTTGTCGGAGGGGCAGGAGAAGGTGGAGGTGATGTTGTTGGTGGGTGGTAGCGTTTGATCGGCAGTTGTGGGATGGAGAAAGAGGAAGAAGATGAGGGAGAGGAAAAGGAAGGAGAGGGGAGAGAACACCATTGCTGATTTGCTAGTTTACCGAAGAGGGGAAAAGGAAGGAGAGGGGAGAGAACACCATTGCTGATTTGCTAGTTTACCGAAGAGGGGAAAAGGAAGGAGAGGGAGAGAACACCATTGCTGATTTGCTAGTTTACTGAAGAGGGGAATGCAGGAAGTTTCGTCTTTGAATTTAGAAAGGGTCTTGAGAGGGAGAGATGATGCTTGGCTCGCATTTTGTTATTTCTTAATGGGAGGGATGAGAAGATGAACACAAGAGGCTGACGGGCATTTGTTGATATGGAGCTTTCATGGAGGTGGCCTCAACTTTAAAAATTCAGAAACGTTAACAGGGTCGTCTGTTGTCTCGAGCCTCGACCTTTGCTGAGGATGATACCCTCTGAATTTTTCTCCTCGCAGGAACAAAGCAATACAGTTTTGAATAAAATACCAGAGTATATGAGCATGTCTCATGGTCGCTTTGGCCGAGTGGTTAAGGCGTGTGCCTGCTAAGTACATGGGGTTTCCCCGCGAGAGTTCGAATCTCTCAGGCGACGCTTATGATTTCTTTTTATCATTGATTAAATATATGCTATTATGCTTACTTGGAGAAAAAATACTATGCTTACTTTAAGTGTAGGTTTAAAATCCGTATAGATTACATCAGAACACACAAAAATCCGAGTCAAGATCCCTTATTTTATACTTAAAAAGCATCAGCTGGCAACCTCCAGGCCTACCGACCGCCCCATTTTCCTTAGTTAAACTTGAAATAATGCTCGTTTTGTCTTCTTTAATAATCAAGACCGGTTTCAGCTTCCAGTTCGTTATATTTAATAATTTATGGGCTAATTTTCAGTTCACACTCCGGACCGGCAACACAAAGAAAAAAAAAAAAAAAAGTTGGCAATCGATGCTATTTATTGGTCAACTGCGTAGTTTTCCCACAAGCATATATATTTTATGAACTTGTATTAGTTTCAGAAATACACAAAAAAGGAAAAAGATAAAAAACGAATTACTAAGCTACTCTCTAAGTGAGTAGTTCTTTGAATACAAGGCCAGGTGCCCTTTCAATGCCTTGAGACCTCTCTTTCTCCCCCCTTCATTTGCTTACGAGTAATAAGGGATTACAGATGCGCTGGCCCGTTAGAGTTTAGTCGCCCATAAACAAACAAGTAGAAGATTGTAGCTTATTAGTTGGAAAGAGACAGGTTTTTTGATAGATAGGCCTCGGCCCAACTTAACATGGCCCCGAAAATGGTAGGTCTTCACATGTATATATAATTTTTTAATCTGTAAATAGACCCTAAACTCTAAAAAGAGGGGGCAAATCTATTAATTTATAAAAATAAAATTGATAATAAATTGTTCCATCAATAGGGAAAGGTACCAGTCGACCGGATGTGATCAAGGGTTCGCCGAAGTCCATACTTGAGCACGGCCAGGTTCCCTTCCCTGAAACCGTCTCCATAAGCTGAAGAAGTATGTGTTTCAATCTGATACTTGAAGAAATCCCCAAGCTTTCTCTCACACAGGGACCTGGTGCCATTTTTTGAAGACATGGACGAGGATGAAGAAGATGACGCAATATTGCTCTCTGTACCTGAATTTATCTCCGAATCAAGCCACGTATGTGCTAAAACTTGGCAGATACCTTCCTCCACCTCTGGGCTAAGAGATCAGAAACCTGGTGGAATCAAGTTCGTTGTTGCCCAATTAGACCGTTGGAAGTATATTGAAAGAGCAAAAAAAAAAAAAAAAAAGCCAAATCATACTAAGTTAACAAAACTGCTGCCATCTGCAGCAAAACAGTTGAGATATGAAATTATGACACCCAACTGACTTCAATGAAGAACATTAAAGACTAGCTAATCCACCAATTATTTTTAGATAATCCTCCATTCCGTAGATGTTACTTGAATAAAAAGTCCCATCCACATCTATGTTTTCGGACATATGAGACCTTCATCTTCTATAACAGACAAAACAGTTTCATTCACATGAATAAAGCATCATTGACTCTGAGACAGACAAAGGAGCAAGCAGCAAGTCAAAGATATTTCAGATATAAGCCTAATATGCATTTAAACATCAGATAGTGTGACGGTGGACAGATATAGCACAGCAGCAGAGTTTCAAATCCATTCCACAGTGTGATAGTTCATGCAACTATAGCAACTTAAAGTGGTAATTGGCATAGGAAATATACCATTAAGACGCAGCCATGCATGCATCAGTTCATGTGCGAGAAGGGATCCAGTAAGTAACCTGTAATTGGGAAAGCATGCAAATGAGATTTTTTAATGGAAGGAACAAGGCCAGATACGATTAAACCAAGCTTACCAACTGATGTGTCAAAAAGACACAAATATGAGAGGTATCAAATAAGTTCTTGGGTTCAAGACTCATTGGATGTAAGATTAACATTCAGAAAAGACCTCATATGGCAAGAAACTGATGAGAGAGAGAGAGAGAGAGATGAGAGAGAGAGAGAGAGACCAAGGAAGCCCATATAAAATGAGAATGGCAGTGACTTCACATAGACGAGTCAGTCTATATGGTTCTATGATCATGTCAATGACACAATTAGCAGCCATTCTTGGCCTCCTCCAGATCTGGACTGAAATTAAAAATAAAAAGAACAGAAGAACTCAAGAAAAGAAAAGTATCGGTAAACGCATCAGTCTATATGGTTCTGTGATCATGTCAATGACACGATTAGCAGCCATTCTTGGCCTCCTCCAGATCTGGACTGAAATTGAAAAGAATAAGAACAGAAGAACTCAAGAAAAGAAAAGTATCGGTAAACGCATAATAATAAAGATTTTATCTACAAAAGATTCTTACAGTGCTGACAGTTTGTACCACAGACATACAGAGCCTTCGTCTCTGGTAGGTGATGATGCACCTGCTCACAAAGGGAAACAAACAAGAAGTATAAGAACATAAATTGAAATAGCTTCAGCTTTTTAACATACTGTATGCTTACACTTTTGTCGCCCTCCATCGCCTCATTTAGTGCTCGTCTCTCTACTAAAAGTAACGGGACCTGCTGGTCCACTTTCATGTTCAACCCTTTATAAAAATCTCGTACATCAAAGTAAAGAGGTTGGAGTTCATTGGTATCCATAATTGCCGAGTCTAAACATTCGAGGCAGAGTTTCCGACCACCATCCAGGCTGACATATTTGGTGTCTCTCGCCTGCAACATTTGTTCACCAAAGCTTCATACGTTCCAGCATGAGAAGAAACATGGAAACCTGCTCCACAGTTGAAATACACGGTTTTCATTGTACCTCCATTCTTTCACAACTACAACACCGGGGGGTTCCATCAAGTTCATGAGAAGGGCAGTAATTCTGGCGCCAAAAGGGGTGGGCCCTGTACTCTATAAGGCCTGAAGTATTTGTTGGTATCTGCAAGTGAATGTCCGTAACAAGCACAAAAATTTACACAGTAGACTGTGGACACTGAAATGATCTCATGTGGATTAGAAACTTACAAGTTGCTTGCAGACATCACACTTAAGATGATAGCGCTTCTTATAGAATGATTTGTGATAAGGACAGATTCCTGGCATGGAGGACTGAGCAAAGAACAGACCCGCGATGAGGCAGAGCAGTAGGACACTTACAGAAAACAGGGAGCACCACGGGGGTGCCAATCTGGAGCAGATCGGGATCCAGGTTCCTGTTCATGTCCTCCACGACATGGAACTCGGTGAGATTCTGCATATTGTGAACCGAAATCGCGTAAAAGCTGTCGCCTTTCTTGATCTTGTAAGTGATATTGGCGAGTGAGAGGTTCGCGGTGCAGCCACAGGAGACGGGTACGAGCAACAACTGGCCGGGACTGAGCTTCACATTCTTGGAAGGGAGATTACTGACCCTCTTTATACGTAATCGACTGACTCCAAACAAGTCGGATATAGCTCCGACATCGAGGTAATCGGGGGGCTGGGCGCGGTAGGCGACGTAGGTGTTGCAGGGGAGGGAGGCAGAGTTGTCGTCGGAGGGGCAGGAGAAGTGGAGATGTTGATGGCGAGGGTGTTAAAAGTGGAGACAAGCATAGTAGGTGGGTCCCACTAATAAGTGGGATTCCCACCCACTTAATTAAAAATGCAACCCCCCTTTATGAAATCGTAAGGGGGTTTCATTAAGGGGGGGCATGGCGGGCGCCGCATGACAGGCGCTGGCAGGCGCCGAACCTGGCAGGCGCCGAACCTGGCGGGCGCCGAACCAGGCGGGCGCCGAACCAGGCGGGCGCCGAACCAGGCGGGCGCCGAACCAGGCGGGCGCCCGAACCAGGCGGGCGCCCGAACCAGGCGGGCGCCGAACCAGGCGGGCGCCGAACCAGGCGGGCGCCCGAACCAGGCGGGCGCCGAACCAGGCGGGCGCCGAACCAGGCGGCGCGCCGAACCAGCGGGCGCCGAACCAGGCGGGCGCCGAACCAGCGGGCGCGCCGAACCAGCGGGCGCCGAACCAGGCGGGCGCCCGAACCAGGCGGGCGCCGAACCAGCGGGCGCCGAACCAGGCGGGCGCCGAACCCGGCGGGCGCCAGCAGCGGGCGCCGAACTGGCGGGCGCCGAACTGGCGGGCGCCGAACTTTGGCGCCCGAACTGGCGGGCGCCGAACTGGGCGGGCGCTGAACGGCGGGCGCTGAACTTTGGCGGGCGCCGAACACCGGTGCGCCGACTCGCGCCGAACCGCGAGGCGCTGAAACTGGCGGGCGCTGAACTGGTGGGCGCTGAACTGGCGGGCGCTGAACACGGGCGGTAATTCGCGCTGAACACCGCGCGGCGCCAGACCACAGCGGGCGCTGAACCGGCGGGCGCTGAACCTTTGCGGGCGCCGAACTTCGGGCGCCGAACACAGGCGGGCGCTGGACTCTGGCGGGCGCCGAACTGGCGGGCGCCCGAACTGGCCGGGCGCCGAACACAGCGGGCGCCGAACACAGCGGGCGCCGAACACAGCGGGCGCCAACACAGCGGGCGCCGAACACAGGCGCCGCTGGCGAACGCCGGCGGGCGCCGAACCTGGCGGGCGCCGAACTCGGGCGGGCGCGCCGAACTCGGCGGCGCGCTTCGAACACAGCGGCGCCGAACCTGGCGGGCGCCCAAACCAGTGAGCGCGCCGAACCGGGGGCGCCAAACCAGGCGGGCGCCGAACCAGCAGTGCGCCAACCAGCGGGCGCCGATCAAGATGGGCGCCAACCAAGCGGGTGCCGATCAAGATGGGCTCCTATAAACTAGAAGCTAGAGAGCGTGGAAAAGTTGAGTTGAGTATTTGAAGCCTCTGCGTAAGCACAAAATACAGTGTAGTATTTTTTTCTCCTCTTTCTTTGAGATAGTGAAATATTTCTTGGTGTGGGTCCGTGGATGTAGGCAATTTGGCCGAACCACGTTAAATTTTGGTGTCTTATTTTTGAGCGTCTATTATTTTTCTCGGTGGCATATGATATTGCGTGGGTCCCACCGATCTTGGGCGGAATTAGTAGCGTCTTAATTCTCAACAACCGGTATCGGGCGGGGTTCGTAATTTTTCTTTAAATTCTTAGTATGCTCGTGGTTGCAGCATAGGCTGATCTTCCACATCGAGAAAAGTATTTTGAGAAAATTACGTTCTTTGCGTTTGAGTGGGAGCGATGGCCACAGAGGAGAAAATTTCAAAATTGACAAATTTGATGGCAAAAATTTTGGATTTTGGAAAATGCTAATGGAGGACTACTTGTACCAGAAAAGATCTGTACATGCCACCGAAAGAAAAGCCGGAAGGCATGAAGGAGGACAGTGGGAGCTGCTTGATCGAAAAGCACTCGGCGCAATCAGTTGACATTGTCAAGGTCGGTTGCTTTCAATATAAAAATGAGAAGACAACGGCGTCTCTCATGGCAACTTTATCCGGCATGTATGAACAGCCGTCGGCCGACAAATAAAGTTCATTTGATCAAGAAATTCTTCAATATGAAGATGAGTGAAAGCGGAGATTCGGAGCCCACCTCAACGAGTTCAATGAGGTGACAGATCAATTATCAACGGTCGAAGTCACTTTTAGTGATGAAGTTCGAGCCTTGTTGATTCTCGGACGATTGCCGAGAGTTGGAATGGCACAGATCACAGCCCATTAGCAGCTCGGCCGGCAAGTCCAAATTGAAGTTCGATGATGTCGTGAGCATGATCTTAATCAAGAGATCGGCGACGGTCGGATGGAGCTTCTACTTACGGCGCCGCTCTCAGCGTAGATAGCGGAGGCAGAAATTCATATAGAGGGCATGGTGGTGGGCCAGACAAGTCGAACAGCAGCAGACGAAATCCAAAACCCACGTAAATCCCAACAAGTCAAAGCATGTTGAATGTTGGAATTGTGGTCAAGCGGACACTACAAAAATCATTGTAAGGCACCTCAAAGGGAAGCAGAGAATAAGACCGAGGTCAATATAGTGACCAAAGAAGCATGTGATGCTTTAATTTGCTCTATGGAGAAGAAGGACGTTTTTGGGTAATAGACTGGAGCATCTTTCCATGCCACCGCAAATCGATACTATTTTGCAAACTATGTGTCGGGAAACTATGGAGAAGTATATCTCGGAGATGATCATCCTTGCGGCGTGGTGGGCATTGGAGAAGTTTAGATCAATCTCAATGGATCTGCACAGGAAATTGAAGGACGTGAGACATATTCGAGTTGAGGAAAAATTTGATCTCCGTCAAACAATTGTCAAAAGAAGGTTGTGACACACACTTCTCGGGTGATTATTGGAAAATCACTAAGGGTGCCATGATAATAGCACATGGCAAAGATAGTGGTACCCTATATCGACAACAAATGCATGTGTGACAATCGCGATTCTTGAGATAGCAAAGATGCGAACTTGTGGCACCAAAGACTTGGGCACATGAGCCAGAAAGGGCTCAAGTACATGCATTCAAAAGGGAAACTACCAGAGCTTCAAACTATTGAAATAGACTTTTGTGAAAGATGTATTTTCGGGAAGCAAAAACGGGTGAGTTTCAATACATGTGGCAGAACTCCGAAGAAAGAGAAGCTTGAACTTGTTCACACAGATGTCTATGGTCCAACTACAGTTTCATCGATTGGCGGAAAGTCATACTTTGTGACTTTCATTGATGACCACTCAAGAAAAGTGTGGGTTTACTTCTTGAGACACAAATCAGAAGTCTTTGACGTGTTCAAAAAGTGGAAAGCCATGGTGGAGAATGAAACGGCAAAAGCGTGTAAAAAGGCTGAGATCCGACAACGGTGGAGAATATGAAGACGCGACGTTCAAGAAATTTTGTTACCTAAATGGTATCAAGTTGGAGCGAAACGCTGCCAGGAACACCGCAACAAAATGGAGTTGCAGAGCGCGCATGAACGAACGTTGATGAAAAGAACCGGTATATGAGGATACATGCAGGCCTGCCAAAGCAATTTTGGGCGAAGCTGTTAACACGGCGGGCGTACCTAATTAATCATGGACCGTCGGTACCATTGGAGTACAGGATACCGGAAGAAGTTTGGAGTGGAAAGGAAGTGATACTTTCTCATTTGAAAGTATTCGGTTGTGTCGCATATGTACACATTAGTGATAATGCCAGGGAGTAAGTTAGACTCCAAATCACTAAAGTGCACTTTCATTGGATATGGTGGAGATGAGTTTGGATACCGATTTTGGGATGACCAAAACAAAAGGGTCATTAGAAGTCGGGATGTCATATTCGATGAAAGGGTGATGTACAAGGACAGAAATGCAATGCAGTCCAACGACACAACGAGGCGATGATCCAACATATGTCATTCCGGATGATAGTCCTACGTCGAAGCAAACAGATGAGAGTTTGCGGGCGGATGAACCAGATCCACGAGGTTAATTCACCACAACCTCTGTTTCAACCCCTATTCTAAGAAGGTCAAGCCGACCACATGTTCCAAACAAGAAATATATGAATTACATGTTATTGACCGACGCGGTGAACCTGAATGCTATGACGAGGCATGTCGGGTAGGAGATTCTCACAAGTGGGAGCTTGCTATGAAAGAAGAGATAAAGTCTCTTATCTCAAACCGACATGGGAACTAGTTGTGTTGCCCAAAGGGAAGAAAGCACTCCACAATAAATGGGTGTCTGAGAATAAAAGACGAACATGATGGTTCAAAGAGATACAAGGCGAGATTGGTAGTCAAAGGTTTCCAGCAGAAAGAAGGAATTGACTATCTGAGAGATTTTTTCGCCAGTTGTGAAGTCGACAACAATTCGATCGGTGTTGAGCATTGTTGCAGCAGAGGGCTTGCACTTGGAGCGATTAGATGTAAAACTGCTTTCCTCCATGGTGACTTAGAAGAGGAAATATATATGCAGCAACCGGAAGGATTCTCGGTGAAAGGAAAAGAGAAACTGGTGTGCAAATTGAAGAAGAGCTTGTATGCGGCTTAAAAGCAAGCCCCAAGACAGATGGTACAAGAAGTTTGACGGATTTATGCGAGAACAATGGCTACACGAGGTGTAATGCTGACCATTGCTGTTACTTGAGACGACTCGAGTCCAGCTATATAATTTTGCTACTTTATGTCGACGACATGTTAGTAGCGGATCGGACATGGACGAGATTAAGAAGTTGAAAAAGCAATTATCGGCGAAATTCGAAATGAAGGACTTAGGTGAAGCAAAACAAATTCTAGGGATGAGAATTTGTCGAGACAAGCAAAATGGTGTTTTGCGGTTGTCACAGATCAAGTATATTAATCAAGTTCTTCAAAGGTTCAGCATGAGCACCGCAAAAACCTGTCAAGACGCCATTAGCAAATCACTTCCGTTTGTCGAAGGACCAGTCTCCTAAGACCGAGGAGGAGAAACACTTCATGACTAAAATTCCATACGCCTCAGCCATTGGAAGTTTGATGTATGCCATGGTTTGCACGAGACCAGATATTGCTTATGCGATGGGAGTTGTGAGCAGATTTATGGCAAATCACGGAAAGCAGCATTGGGAAGCGATAAAGTGGATATTGAGATTTCTACGAGGAACTACTGAGAAATGCTTATGTTTTCGACGATGCGATATAACACTACGAGGTTTCGTGAGCGCAGATTTTGCTTTGGCGAGGTAGATCGCAGGAGGAGTACTACCGGTTATGTCTTTACTGATTGGTGCTACTACGCTTAGTTGGATTTCGCAAATCTGTAAGATTGTTGTGTTATCAACTACGAAGCGAGTGCGTGGCAGAAACTGAAGCTAGCAAAGAAATGATATGGTTACAAGGTTTGTTAGCGTAATTGGGTTGCGACCAGAGAAGAATAATTTGCATAGTGATAGTCGAGTGCAATACATCTTGCGAAGAATTCTGTATTTCATTCGAGGACGAAACATATTGGACTCGATATCATTTCATCGAGATCACTTGTTGGAGGATGGTGTGTTGAAACTTGAAAAAATTCAAGGTACGAAAAACCCAGCCGACATGATGACCAAGACAAGTAACCAAAGAGAAACTAGAGTTGTGCTCAGCTACAGTTGGTCTTCTGCAGTGAAGACATAAGAAGATACCCACACCAGATTCCACTATCTTTGAAGAATGTTGTCTCCAAGTGGGAGATTGTTAAAAGTGGAGACAAGCATAGTGGGTGGGTCCCACTAATAAGTGGGATTCCCACCCACTTAATTAAAAATGCAACCCCCCTTTATGAAATCGTAAGGGGGTTTCATTAAGGGGGGGCATGGCGGGCGCCGCATGACAGGCGCCAACCATGGCAGGCGCCGAACCAGGCGGGCGCCGCATTGCAGGCGCCGAAATTGCGGGCACCGACCATGGCGGGCGCCGAACAAAGCAGGCGCCGAACATGGCGGGCGCCGACTGAAGATGGGCTCCTATAAATAGGTTCCCGCAGCTTCTTCTAAAACAACATAACCAGAGAGAAATCTTATGTGTACGAGAGCTTCAGTCTAGAAGTTAGAGAGCAGGAAAAGTTGAGTTGAGTATTTGAAGCCTCTGCGTAGGCACAAAATACAGTGTAGTATTTTGTACTCATCTTTCTTTGAGATAGTGAAATATTTCTTGGTGTGGGTCCGTGGATGTAGGCAATTTGGCCGAACCACGTTAAATTTCGGTGTCTTATTTTTGAGCGTCTATTATTTTTCTCGGTGGCATATGATATTGCGTGGGTCCCACTGATCTTGGGCGGAATTAGTAGCGTCTTAATTCTCAACAGGGGGTAGCGTTCGGCAGTTGTGTGAAGGAGAAAGAGGAAGAAGATGAAGGAGAGGAAAAAGAAGGATGGGGGAGAGAACGCCATTACCGATTTGCTTTTTTAAGTTCCTGAAGGGGGGAATGCAGCAAGCTTCGTCTTTGAACTAATAAAAGGTCGGTCTTGAGAGGGAAAGATGATGCTTGGCTTGCATTTTGTTCATTCTTAGTGGGGCAGGGACGAGGAGATGAACAGAGAGGCTGATGGACATTGTTGAAAATTTTAGAGAAAGAGAAAAATTCCATTTTCCATGAGACTGCTTTTGTTTCTTCCTCTGTTACACAATTTACACCGTCCAACTACAAGTCTCTCAACTGCTCAGAAGAAGATGAACTCGGCAATCCGAGAACATCAACAAGTCCAAGAAGAACAAAGGAGGAACAGGATCTTCACCAGCTCTCTTGATGCAGAGAAAGGCAGAGAGGAAAAGAAAAAACAGTATCACATAGAGCAAGCCTGCATGGGAAATAAGCAGAGCTCGAAATAGAGCCAACAAACAGAATAACAAAATAATTTATACACATAGGATTACAGGAGTCAAACCTACATTCTCTCCAATATATATGGAGCTTTCATGGAGGTGGCCTCAACTTGAAACATTCGTAAACGTTAACAGGGAGGGTTGTCTGTTGTCTCGACCTTGGCTGAGGATGATTCAAGCGCGCTTACCATATTTCACGCAGTAAGACGTAGCTCACACTCGTTTCACACTCTTTCATACGAGGAGATAGATGTTTTGTCAATGACGGAGCAAGTGGAGAATCCAATTCGTCCAGTTCCTCTGACTGACGAATCTACATGTATGATGGCGAAGGGAAACTGCTGATCAAATCTTTCTCTGAATGACAGGCTCTGTTTTCGTAATACAAACATACTGGTGAACTCTTCCAGATAAAACAAACTTTTCATCATTTAACACAAATCCCTCCACTCCAAGTCTGTAATGGCATCTAAGAGACAATGCAGATGACCGTGGGATAACCCAAAATTGCAATTACCAACTTTGAGCTACTTACTCAGGCACTTCAGAGTTCAGTCCTATCTACTATTCAGCCTCATACAAACCATAAGAATCAAAAGATCATTTGAAATAGAGTAATGCTAACTGTACCTAGGCTACAGATAACATCCTTTGGTTACTTTAGCTGATTTTTTAAGGCATGTGCTGCTAAGTACATGGGTTTCCGCGAGAGTTCGAATCTCTCAAGCGATGATAATTCTTTTTCAATAGTTATCGTTGATTAAGTATATGCCGTTGTGCTCACTTACAGAATAAATACTATGCTTACTTTTAAGTGTAGATTTCAAATACATACAGAATACATCAGAACACACAAAAATCTGAGTCAAGATCCCTTATTCTATACTTGAAAAGCATCAGCTGGCAACCTCCAGGCCTACCGATAGCCCCATTTTTCGTGTTTGAACAGAATCTGTTCAATTTGCCACAGAAGACTGCACAAGCTTTTAATTAAAAATTCAGCCAATCGTTAATCCTTCGTTACACTTCTCAAATGGCCGTTATCTTCTCCTTGCGGACTACATTCATGTGTCAATTTCTGTCGTTAATAATCGAGACCAGTTACAGCTTCCAGTTCATGATATCCAGACATTGAATTCTCACTCTGTTTAATTTAGGAGAGATTAAATTCTCACTCTGTGTAATTTGTTGCCTTGAGTGAGAATTTTTGTCACGGTCAAAGGGGAGATGCCATGTTTGGTTCCATTTCTCTTACACCCCTTCTCTCCCTTTCCTCTCCACTTTCTCTGTATCAATAACTCCTAAACTTGAGACAAAAGCTAAAGAACTGCCCGAAGAAAATTGGGTAACTTAAGAAAACCAAATGACAGACCCATATGAAAAATCTTAAACTTATTCTTCTATGCACCCAATTTATCCTGACAGTGCCAACTCATTCCCAACAAGAAGCCCCAGCTCAAACGTGGGAGATAATTGTAGAGCTTGACTGGCTGGTCTTCACATGTATATATATAATTTTTTAATCTGTAAATGGACCCTAAACTCAAATAAGAGGGTCAAATCCATTAATTTATAAAAATAGAATCGGTAATAAATTGTTCCATCAATAGGGAAAGCTACCAGTCAACCGAATGTGATCAAGCGTGCGCCGAAGTCCATACTTGAGCACGGCCTGGTTCCCTGCCCTGAAACCGTCTCCATAAGCTGAAGAAGTATCTGATTCAATCTGATGCTTGAAGAAATCCCCAAGCTTTCTCTCAAACTGAGACCGGGTACCCTTTTTTGAAGACACGGGAGCGGACGAGGATGAGGATGATGATGCAATGTTGCTTCCTGTACCTGACATTATCTCCGAATCAAGCCACATATGAGCTAAAACTTGGCAGATACCTTCCTCCACCTCTTGGCTAAGAGTTCGGAAACCTGGTGGAATCAAGTTCATTGTTGCCAAATTAGACCCTTGGAAGTATATTGAAAGAGCAAAAAATAAGCTAAATCATACTAAGTTAAGATAGGAAATTATGACACCTAATTGACTTCAATGAAGAACATTAAAGACTAGCTAATCCACCAATTATTTTTACATAATCCTCCATTCCATGGATATTACTTAATCCCATCATTTCATATGAGACCTTCATCTTCTCTAACAGACAAAACAGTTTCATTCAAATGAATAAAGCATCATTGACTCTGAGACAGACAAAGGAGCAAGCACCAAGTCAAAGATATTTCAGAAATAAGCCAAATATGGCATTTAAACATCAGATAGTGTGACCAATGAACAGATATGCCTCAGTTGTGGAGTTTCACATCAGATAGTGTGACCAATGAACAGATATTCCACAGTGTGATGGTTCATGCAACTATAGCAACTTAAAGTGGGAATTGGCATTGGAAATATACCTTTAAGACGCAACCATGCATGCATCATTTCATGTGCGAGAATGGATCCAGTAAGTAACCTGTATTTGGGAAAGCATACAGATGAGATTTTTATTGGAAGGAACAAGGCCAGATAAGACTTAAACCAAGCTTACCAACTGATGTGTCAAAAAGAC
Organism: Aristolochia contorta; assembly: GCA_022405105.1. NCBI lineage: Eukaryota > Viridiplantae > Streptophyta > Magnoliopsida > Piperales > Aristolochiaceae > Aristolochia > Aristolochia contorta. Next base: position 734,947 of record CM039670.1, on the reverse strand, counting down.
ATCATACAAATCAGGGAGGTATCATATAAGTTCTTGGGTTCAAGACTCATTAAATGTAAGATTCGACAATTAGAAAAGACCTCATATGGCAAGAGACTGATGAGAGAGAGAGAGAGAGAGAGAGAGAGAGAGAGAGACCTAGGAAGCCCATATAAAATGAGAATGGCAGTCACTTCACATCGACGAGTCAGCCTATATGGCTCTGTGATCATGTCAATGACACGACTACCAGCCATTTTTGGCCTCTTCCAGATCTGGATTAAAATTGAAAAGAATAAGAACAGAAGAACTCAAGAAAAGAAAAGTATCAGTACACACATAATAAAAAGGATTTTATCTACAAAAGATTCTTACAGTGCTGACAGTTTGTTCCTCAGACAAACAGAGCCCTCGTGTCTCTGGTAGATGATGATGCCCCTGCTCACAAGGGGAAACAAACAAGAAATATGAGAACATAAATCGAAATAGCTTCAGCTTTTTAACATACTGTATGCTTACACTTTTCTCTCCCTCCATCGCCTCATTTAGTGCTTGTCTCTCTACTAAAAGTAACGGGACCTGCTGCTCCACTTTCATGTTCAACCCTTCATAAAACTCTTGTATATCAAAGTAAAGAGGTTGACATTCACTGGTATCCATAATTGCCGAGTCCAAACATTCAAGGCAGAGTTTCCGACCATCATCGAGGCTGACATATTTAGTATCTCTCGCCTGCAACATTTGTTCACCAAAGCTTCATACGTTCCAGCATGAGAAGAAACATGGAAACCTGATTCACAGTTGAAATACATGGTTTTCGTTGTACCTCCATTCTTTCACAGCTACAACACCGAGGGGTTCCATCAAGTTCATGAGAAGGGCAGTACTTCTGATGCCAAAAGGGGTGGGCCCTGTACTCTATAAGGCCTGAAGCATTTGTTGGTATCTGCAAGTGAATGTCCATAACAAGCACAAAAAGTTACACAAACTGTGGACACTGAAATACTCTCAGGTGGATTAGAAACTTACGAATTGCTTGCAGACATCACACTTAGGGTGATAGTGCTCCTTATAGCAAGATTTGTGATAAGGATAGTTTCCTAGCATGGAGAACTGAGCAAAGAACAGACCATTGTAAAACAAAACTCGATAAATGAAAATATATCAAGAAAGTCATACTACATTTGAAGAAGGCTTTTTGTTTATTTTAGGGAAATATGTTTTTAATTGAGGGATGTAAACACATCAATGTGATGCTTATACCTCATAATCAGAAATAGGCAAATTACATTCATGGCAGCGAAAGCATTCAGGGTGCCAAACTGCCCCCATACAACTAAGAAAGCGTCCATGACCAATTTCAGTATTGCAGCCAGCGCAAATTCTATTAAAGAGAAAAAACATGTACGAGTTAAGGCAGTACACATAGAATGTACGGAATTGCTAAAAAAAACAAAATACCACAAATTTGAAGGAAAAGCATGTAAAGAACCACTAACATATAATGTCTATAAGTTAACAGAGAATATTTAAAACATATTCCTTACAAATTCCAAATTCAAACAATTACAATAATCACTCAACAACAGAGGAAATTTTAAGGCACAAATGCTATATGATGCAAATTGTTCCATGAAACCCACACCTGAATCCTGACGAAAAGGGAAAAGCAATTGGTGGAAAATAAAGGCCATTGTCATGGGGAAATTGGCGAGGAGGAGACTCATCATTCAGACTTTCTTGTAGAGCTCTGGCAAGACGTTCATCTTCTTCCAAAAGTGATGCATTTTCTGAGACAAGCACAGCAGACCACATCAGTGAAATTCAAAATGCAAGACAAGAAGGCACAGTTATTAGCTTGAGAGAAAAATCCAGAACAAGGTCTTTCATAAATAACTTAAGAATAGAAGAAAAGCTTTGGCAGATCAGGTTCTTTAAGTACCAAATCTGCAAATAGTAAAATGTTTGGTTGGAAACTGTGAACATTCTCACCAGTCACTACTTCTTTCTCCTTTCTCTCTTCCTCTTTTCTTTCTTCCTCCTTTCTTTCTTCCTCCTTTCTTTCTTCCTCCTTTCTTTCTTCCTCCTCCTTTCTTAGTTCCTCTTCTGATAAAGAAAGTGCAATGGCATGGTCTATCTCTTCCTTTTCAATATCAGATAATCCATCCTGCATTCAGACGCACAACAGGATAACAGCAGAGAACCTAAACGAAGAAGCTAGCTCAAGTACTTGGCATTAGGTAGCAGCAGTTACCGGACTAGCTGGCTCGTTCCAAGTTATATCTTCTCCGTACTTTCCACGACATTGCCCCTCTGAAATTTTGTGGCTAGAACCCTTAAAAATTTTGTTTAGCCAACCCATAATATGAGATATTATCTGAACATAGTGCTGAAAAAATTTGCCTGCAGATGTCCCCAAATAGCAAGCATTGCTTAATGGATTAAAATAAGGCCATATACATCCAAATAGCAGGGAAGTGCATCAACAATCCCAATTAATGACACAAAATAACGGTCAATGTTGTTTTTCATCATCAGTTAACTATTCATCAAAAGTTCAAAGACCAGCATTTGTATTAAGTTTGTGAGGAGATTATAAAAGAGAACTATTCGAATAAAATAGGAAAGCTATAATAAGATAAAAAGATAAAGAAGCATTAGCCAATAACAGAAATTTTGTGCTGCAACTGGAAGCTTTAGCCACCCACATATATCCACTCATATAAAAAATCATCTAGCAAGAGCTGTAATTAAGCTCACTAAGACTGGCATGGGACATTCGAAGAAACATTGAACCTCCATGGTATAATCCATCAGGACCGTAAACTGATCAATGAGACAAATGTTCTATATAGCATTCAAAGTAACTAGATATATATTAAACCCAAAGTAAAATTGAATAAAAATTCTTATGCTTCTGCGTCAAGTGTTTGAAAACAAAAATAAATAAAAGGAATAACGTTATGCAGAATTATCAAAGAGATGGGAGCATAGAGATAAAACACCAATGTCCATTAGCATTACCAAACTAAAAGAAAATTACTTTGAAGAATAATAGACCTGTCAAACACAATTCTGGAAGGAAGGTAAGGAAACCTGGAGAAGAAATCTCCCAAACGGCAAAACTGTTTTGGGAAGCAAGTCTATGCTTCACAATATTCCACTTCAACCACAAGATTGCTTTCCTCCCAAGTGGCCTATGCTAAAGCAACTATTCATCAGGCCACAAGGAAGGCACATGGAAGGCACATGGCAAAAAGAAGTTCACTGCTGCTCCTTGAATAACATAAAATCCGGGTCAAATGGAAGAGGTTTGTGGAAAGAAAAGATTTCAAAGCATTGTTGCCTCCATTGCACCAAGCGGAAAGAACATGGACTGACTAGAGAGAGAGTCCTGGATTAATCGAAACAACGGGAATGATCAAAGTTTAAACAAAAGTACAAGGAGAAGATATAAACAAGACGCAACTAACTACAGGCCAAACATGCAGCAGTACGATCTAAATTCCTTATTCCGAACACCAGTTTATCGATATAAACATAAAACTGATATAAAAGGAAATCCGCTAAAAGAAAAGATTCTTCCAGCTATGCATGTTCATTAATTCCTTAAGTCGCCACATATATTACCAAAAATACAAAATATAAAAGGATTCAATGATGAGCTTTACCTAGAAAGAATAAGAAATATTGCGAATTCGCCGAGCAGAGGCCTCCCGATGGAGGAAAGGCCTGGATTATGGGATCGTAGTCGCCGAGAACGATTAGAGATAGGCAGAAGAACCACCGAGAAGTATACGTATAGTCTTTTAATCCGAGGACGAATCTGAAAAGCAACAAAAGTTCAGAATCAAGGACCCTTTTTCGGTTATTTGGGGAGAAGGAACATTCCAGGAAAGAAAAGGGGGAAAACGATCCTAAAAGAAATGCCCCGTACTTAGATTTTACGCCATTACAAGCCAAAAGAAGCAACTGCCCATCATTTATTATTGCTCGTTTTCTACTCACCAGAAACCCATAAAGGATCGGAGAAAAGGCATCAAAACGCAGATGGGTATCGAAATTGTTTTCTCGTTTCCATCTTTTCACACTAGTTTGTACATGGGTCCTCTTGGAACCTGTCGCCTTTCACCTATAAACCTGAAAAACTCCCAGAGAAACTGCAAAGAGAGAAAAGCTCCCGTTTTGTCATAAAGTCTGGTACTTTGCATTTGGAGAATAAACATGAAAACGAGGAAAGATGTAAAGTGAATCAGAAGACAAGTTAGTTCTAATAAAAGCAGATTTTCTACCCTGTGCCATCAACGAAAGAGAAAAAGAAATCCGCAGCCTTGAAGACGAAATAAAGGACAACGATGGTTCGCAGACACACCATTTGATATAACATAATAATATACGGGGAGAGAGGGAAATGGCAACCAGCTCTACGTTCCCCTCTCCATACGTAACACAGTCCCAGATTACCAAACCACCAGTTGTTACCATTTTCATCTATTACTGCGCCAAGCAAGCGAGAACATGGTCAGACATCAAGTAAACCGGGAGAGAGAAGGATACGCTTTAACAGACGAGTGACGAAGTTTTACTATTTTCTTAGTTTACTATTCGTTCAGGTATGGAATTTATCTTTTTGGGGACTCGTTTCAAAGATTTCATCCATCTTATGAAGCGAAAAAGAATAGCCATTTGTCAGCTTCGGCTGGAGGCTGGTGGAAGAAAATGCCACTATCAGTTTTGTTATCTTTGTCTTTTAATATATTTTTTTTCAGGCCAAACTCACTGTGGAGTGATGATGAGGATAGTTGCCAAATAGCCTCTGAAGAAGCCGAGGAAAGAGGAAAATCTCACTTACCCAGAAGAGAGTCAGAATTTCCGAGCTTAGTTCGACTATTTGGGGAGTCCAAGACCAAAGGGTACTACTCAAAAAGTAAAAAAGATGAACCATAGCACAGTGAGATTTGTGATGTCAGAGATCATTCGATTAAAAGAAGAAGAAAAATGAAAGTTGTACTGGAATAAGTGGTTGTTTTCGCTGTTTGGTGATTTTTACAACTAATATGGAGAAGAACAGGTAGCATGTAGGAGCATCATCCCGAGCAACAGCGAATGCCATCAAAATCTCTCTCGGGATAATGCCCACTCCTAGAAAAGCAACCAATTTTTTTGTCTTGATTACGATGCTCCGTCACTGGAGGCCCACCGGCATCTACTGGATTGTCTGGTACATACATATGAAAGGAAAGACACCCTATTTATCTTCTACCGTTCTCCCACCACACAGGCATAAAAGCAGAAAGAAATTCTTCTTCGCATTGCCTCTCAAAACCCAATTTTGAGTTTTCCATACGATCCAAATTATTTATTATTTATTATTTACCATGAAAGAGCTGTCCGAGTTGAGAAACTATCAGCTACCAGAGGAAACTCTCGAACCCTCCTTACCATATACTGGTTGAGGGGTTTTGTTCATAAAAAATCTCCAACATCTCTTAAGTTTCAAACCCTCACTCACTCAGATATGTAATAGAAAATAAAATATGGAATGAACAGGTCGGTGGCCGCCATAGATTTTGTACCCTTTCTCAGATTCTTTTCCTGTCTTAACTGTGCTTCTTCCCCTTTCACATCTAAACCCATGACGTTGCCACTTTGACTTTTCCTTTTGGTTGATGATGCCTTGTTAAATCGATTTGTGACCGCTGAATCAAAGATGGCCGGGTGTTATGTTCTCTGCCCCTGCGACCACGAAGCTTGTTCTGGCAAAAAATTATAAACCTTCTTTGTCGGTCCGCCATCTGTTGGGACATTAAAACCCAGTCTAGAAGTTCGTCTTCCTGTTGAAACTTTCTTATTTGCTGTGACTTTCTTACAATATGCTACTACTAAATTATTTTCCATACCTACAGCCAGAAGCTGATAACTCAATCAGGGCCTTAGTGTCTCAATTAAGATCACCTTAACTTGTAAAGCTTAATATTCATCTGAAGAGACGAGAGAGAGAGAGATAAGAGTAAAAGAGAAAAGGGGTTTTCTCACTCAAAGCTTGGATAATGTTCCCTTTTAGATAAGCTAAGGTATCCATCATGGTTTACAAAGTTCAGTCCAGAAAGATTAGAACTTTTCCTTTCCATTGAAGGATCCCAGGATTATTTTTTTGTAGGCCATGTGAGGCACAGATTTCTCTGTGAGCAATATCTTGAAGAATTCAACTATTGGTATGGATTGGAGCTCTTAAAAACTCCACTTGATCATCTCAAGATTTTTTCTTTCTCCACTTAAACAAAGGGCAATCTAGAGGTTTTAGTTTACTTGCTGGGTATTGAATCAAGTAATTATTGAAGCACGCGCAAATAAATCCACACAAAATCATCTTCTGGTTCACCTACCCCTGCAGCTGGAAGTCCGATCAACTTGGAAGCTTCTGGGAGAGTGGGCCCGCCACACACCTACTCCCCGTTCCTTTTTTACTTAATTCTTTCTAATTGAGACTGTAACTTGATTGCAAATTACAAGGACCTTTAACAATGAATGACAAGACCACTTGCAGGCGTACTACTTTTCATCAATAACTCAATCCATTGGTGTTAATGAACTACATTTAAACGCCTATTTATTCATTATCCGGGACATGAATTTTTTTTATTTTTTTATTTTAAAATTAATTTTTCATTCTAATAATAAAGTATCCTTATTGTGTAAGTAATGCATAAGTTAATCAATTACTACAAAAAAATAGAAAGCTGAGGAACAGATAAAATATAATCTCTGGCTCTAACAGAGAAGAACTGTATACGGCTTAACTCTTAATTTGAATAGGAAAGAAGCCGGCATGCGGCAGGTGAGGAGTCACAATCTGAATTCTTCTTTAGAAACTAATGGAACCATTCATGGGTGTGGCCTTAAAAAGGTGTTGTTCTCTTTCCCAATTCAATTAAGAGTCGGCAGGTTCGGTTGCAGGCAAAGTTTGCCAAACCAGTAGTGGCTAGGAAAGAGATAAAAGCAAAGCGCACATGAACTTCCATGGAAGCTTTTTGTTTTTTTTCCTTGTTGTATTTAACATTTGATTTGGTCTGTGGTCTGTGGAGACCAACCATCCTGAAATGGGTTTTCAAATCCCCCCACCCCCTATATAAATAATGGGACACCATTGAATTTTCAGAATAAGTGGACCATGGTGATTTGACAATATGTTTCCTCTTTGTTGGGCTTATATTTGTCTTGATTAATGAGACCTAAGAGTAAGGTATCTTACTCTGTCCTATTAATAAAATAAAGAAACTTTTGATGGGGTTTGGGGTACAATTGGGCATGGATATAGTTGGGACACACTTTCTGTTTTAGATATTCCTCAGCTACAATATTGACTGCCAGAGAACTTGCCTTTTTGGAGCTTCTTATGGGCCTTAAATTGTGTTACACCTGTTTGAATAGAGATATATATTAATGGGCCTCATCCTTCCCTCTCTAGAATAAGGCAGTGTTTAATAGGCAACCTTACTTGGGAGCTTAAGAAGAACGCCTCCAATTCAAGAACTAGGCAGTGAACTAGGATATATATATTTATATAATTATATACATAACATACTAACTCTTATCCTTTATCACTTAATAAATATATATGAAGTACTAGTATTATATATGTTCTAGTCTGGATCTGATCTCTTTTGATAAATTTGACCTGCTCTAGCTGTAATAAATCTGTTGGTACCATATTTAATGGAAGAAGAACCAATTGAGTCGTTTTAAAGCACTTCATGATCTGCAGGAGGAGCTCATAAATTGGGAGATAGCTTTGCAGCAGAAGTGGTGTTGGATATATATATATAAGCCTCCTCAACAAATTTAATCTCTATAAGTGCATTGAATTGGAGAAACTGGAAGTAGATCCACTGATCTTCACTATGCAGTACTATGCCCTTATATATTTAGAGGCCCCTGCATGCATGCATGCATGGATGCCTCCTCTCTTTGCCATATTCATCTTATATATTAACCTAACATTCCAAGGCCTCGTGTAATTACTAAAATATGTATTCGAAGCAAATAGATGAGATCTACCTGCAGCATATATATATATATATATATATACTCGTCGCATCAAAACATTTAGATCATTAATTTAGAATTCGTACGTAGGACTTTTGATGACGTTTTGTCCGAGAGTACTTATATAAGGCGTAAAATATATATCTTTCTTCCGCATGTCATTCACCTCTGTTTTGGATTCATTATTACTCAAAATGTTCTCTTCCCTCATATGATCATTTTCAGGCATCCTGCACTGATGCGCCACTAACTGCCTTGGAGCCTCTGCAACTGATCCAGCGTGCTTTATCTCTACTAGTACTTATCTTTTTCCCCACTTGGATTCGATGGCAGAGACGACAAAGGCTTGAAGCGAGAGAATTTCCCGTCTCCATCGACAATGACAACAGTACACATTTCTATTTCATTTACTTGAGAAGATAGCTAGCTAGCCTCTGAAAAGGGCCAGTCGGTCTCAGTACTGATCAGTCGTTGCTGTTCCATTGTTTCTCTTTCTGAAGCTAGCTAGGTGCAGATCATTTGAATATGGAAGCAAATTAGTAAGCTAGACTGGTTATTTATTGTTATATATATATATATATATAAATATTGGTGGGCACTGGGACTTTAAAGTACTTGTGAACTGGAAGAATGTGAAGAAAAGATCAGGGGAGAGGAGAAAAGGGGAAGCTAAGGAAGAGATCATGAGCATGCACTTTCTTCCACCCACGACCATATCTCCATCCATTAACGAAAATAGTTAAAATCAACTGCATTCATAAATAGATCAGAAAAAAACCTGCACCAAGTGGAGTGGTCCATGATCTCCAGCAAATGGAGACAAACAATTGCCATCTAGCTATCCTTCTCTAGCTCGTACAATACATATTAATAAAGCCACCCCTCCTACACGACGACGACGACGACGACGACGACCGCCCAACAAGTTTTTCCTTCTCTCTAATTTTCCCAATATTAATTCTTTCTCCTTTTCTCTTTAACTACAGCTGCATGCATCCAGTACTCTTCTCTTTCTTCAGTACTAGCTAGCTCTTCCTGTCAATGGCGACACGGTCACATTCCCACCAGAACCACCACTACTGGTCCCCATCTGCTCCCACGAATCCCAGAATCTCAACTCTGACGACTCTCCACTCTCCTTGATCCATCCCAGTGCTTGTTCTAATTCGGAGCAGCTTCACGCAGAAGCCAGAATCTATTCTTCCCCATCAGCCCCCATGCAACTTTTCTCAGCTGGGATTTTTTTATAACTTATTACAAGCTTCAAGTACTCGATCGATTCCAAGCTAAAAATCTTATTTATTTCTAAATTCATCATATATATATATATATATATATATATATATATATGTATAGACCTTCTACTTTGAACATGAAGCTATTATATATATAACACCCTGGACGAGAAAACCAAGGTAATTAATTAGTCAGTTAATCAAATAATAGATTGCATCAGACTAATTAATTAGAGATAGTGATAGTATAAAGATTTATGTCGTAATTATATGCCTAAAAAGCTTTAGATAAGAGCAAAAACTTTGGGATGTGACCAGAGACCCATATTTTTCAAGGCACGTACTTAGTCACCAGATTGGGACCCTTTTTACATTTAAAAAAAAAAAAGAGAGATTGGGACCCTTTGATGAGAGTTGAGTGGGCCACATGCTTATTTGTCAAAATTGGGCCAGGCCCAGTAAAAAAAATAAGGGCCCCGGTCTGTAAAACTGGGGGGCGGGGAGGAGATAGACACGACAGGATAAGACGACACGTCCGTTGGGGTCCACCGCTATAAGATATTTCTAGCCAGCCTGGCGTCACTCCGCGTCTGACACGTGGTCCAGGAAGAGCGTACCACGTGTCGAAGGATCCGCGTCGGTCCACCCTCCATCAGGACCACACATCGCTCCCACGTGGCCTCTGTCGGACGGCATCGCCACCTGTCGACCAGGACCACTCGTCCACGTCACCGACGAACCCGGATTTTTAAAAAGCGACCGGCTTTAATAATTACACGTCGCCATCCGAACTCATGCCCGATGTGGCAATCTTCTTTTTCACTTTCTTTTTTTTTTCTTTCTGAAATTTTCCCTTCGGTCCCGCCTTTTTCGCCCAAGGACTAAGGTCTAATTTTCGTTTTTGTATTTATTTTTTCTGACGGAAACTAACGACGAGAGAGAGAAAGAAAAAGGAAAAGAAAAAGGAAGATGTGAAAAAAATGAAAAGTTACTAGTGAAAAGAAAACGTGGGGGACCAGACTGGAGGCAGAGAGTCCCCATGCAAGGGGAATGTTGGTTGGGTTTAAGGTACACTGAGAGAGAAAGTGACCTTGTTTCCAAGGGACGTTGATGGCCTCTCAAGGCCTCTAGGGGGAAAAAATTTAATCAATTCAAGATCCCAGCTGATTTTCTATATATATAGAAGTATGACCAAGTTATAATTATGTATGTTAATTGCGCCCATTTCATATATGATTGTTTCCATCACTCAAAAAAATAATTTTTATAAGTGAAAAAAAAACTTTTTAATTTTTTTTTGTCAATATTAATCTCTGGTTTGAAGTTCCAGCTGCTGCTCCTGCTGCTGCAGGCAGACGAAGTATATATTTTCCCTTCGCTTTCCAAGTGATGGATGAGTTACAGAAGGTACTCTTCTGGGTCAGGAGGAGATGTCGCCATTCACGGCCAGTACATATTTGAACAGGCAAAACATGCCAGAAACCTCCTTTGAGGTTTTCCCATGGAGTGAAAGAAAATCAGCTTCATTCAGGACCGACTGTCCTCAGTACTGACCCCGCGCCTTCAATTTCCTGCATCGATCCGTGAAAATCATCTCCCCATGCAACCATCCCCTTTACATAATTAAATGGGAATCATCTGGGACGACAGCAAACTTGTCTCTCACGACGCCATGAAAGCTGAGCACTGTTATAAGGACCCAGTTTATAAGCTCTTTTCGGCGGCGGGCCATGCATATAGCTAGGAAATAAGTTCCCCCGTCTCTTATTTCCATGCCTGACGTTCCAGACCCAGTAAACCCTGGTGGTGGCCGTCTTGGGAGTAAATGGGGATGCCAATGGTGGGTTTCCTGGTATAAATATTGATGCCGTACGTCGATTCATTACTGGGAGCTGGGGTTTTATATATGTAGAACAAATAGATAGGTAGCTCGAGACAGATCGAGTATATATTTGGTTCTGATATAAAACTGACATATATAATTGGTGAAATTAAACGAGAAGCTTTTGTTGAAAGTGGCGGGGAAGTTAAGGAAAAGAAGTGAAAAATCTTTTGTTTGATGTCGTTCAATCTGCTTCCTGGTTTTAATTAATTCATATGATCCGAGATTGATTCATGCTTTCTTATTAAATGTGACCTACCAGATCATTTAGGTCTAATTACTTCTTATTTTTAGTTCTTGGATTGAACAGAGATCAAGTACTACCGGTAAAAACATAACAGTTCTAGTTTAGTACTTCCACTATGATTATTTGGCATGAACGGGATTCTTGATATTGATCCAACTAATAGTAACTATGGCGTCTTCTTCTTCTTCTTCTTCTTCTTCTAATTTTTCTTCTTTTCCTTTTTCTTCTTCTTCTTCTTCTTCTTCATTTGAAGTTTGTTTTTCTTCTATGTAGTGGATACATCTAAATCAATGATGAATTATGCAACCTGCTGCCCGAAGCAACAATTATAGCCCTCTTCCAAAATACGGCGGTTAATTAAACTGGTCGCCCAGTACATTGATTTCCCATGTCTTAGACTAAATTTGTATCCAAGACATGATAAAGAAATATTAACAACCAAAATGTGTTAAGCAAGACAAACTCCACTATCCAACTCAATCACATCAAACCCATATGGTACACTACCAAACAAAACCATCATGGCCATGTGGAAAACGTAAAGAGTTGAACGGAAAGATGGATCTCGTTGATAAGGTCATTTATCATAAGTGGTTTTATCATCCCTGTTTTGAAAAATTAAGATTGATCAATTTTGTAGGAATATTTCAAGTTTGGAAGAGAAGGTGTGGTAGTGTCAAGGATACGATAAATCAAACTAATGATTTAGATTTATGTAACTGCATGTAATATCTAAAGGTTTCAAATTTTAAGTAGGTTCCGGCAGGATTCGCACCGTCGTGATCAGCGTTTCTTAGATACTCTTGAGCTAGCTAGCTATAGATTGGGATCTCATATATAAGGGCCATATTGTGGAGCAACAACAATATTGAACAGGACATGGCATAAGTAATGTCATGGTCAAGGGTCCAGCGCCAACTCCAAGTTACCCATTGAGTAATACTTCAAGAAGAGAGTAAATTTCTGAATATATATCTATATATATATAACTAAAAAAAAGAAATTGAGAGAGATATATAGGGAGAGAAAAATATGGAAAACAACGAAAGGGGGTTGAAGATAAGAAAGGGAGAGATGAGAGCAATCTGAGAAGTACCCAAAATGGACTCTAAATGATGTGGGGGACCATAAATTGATAGAAAGGTGGTGAAAATAGATGTTCAAAGGTGTCTTTCCATCTAGAGTTTTTGGACCATATAATATGGACGTGGAACTGCAGCTCCCAATCTGGGTCCCCCTCATATTGTTCCCATTTATTGAATTCCTAACTGATTTGACACATATAATTGTTAGAGTGTAAACCAAACGCCACTCACTTGTCTAATCTCAACTGGATGCTTTCCATTTTTTCCAAACTTACTCCTCGGGAAGGCAAAAAATAAAAAATAAATAAAGGAATAAGTAATGGATTTGAGACTATTGTGGATCATCGACTTTCCATATGATGATTCTTCTTTTGTTGTGTACAAGAAAGTTGCGACCTCCTGTTAAACTAATCCCACTATCTTATATAACTTGGGAGCGTTTGACATGATTGGCACCTTTGAAAATCAAAAGCTTCTCAGTATTGTTTATTGTAATCTAACGCATATAGTATGATTTATTATCATAAAATATTACCAGCAGCTAAATGATATGAGATTGTGGGTGATTGAAAATGTGTCTAGCTTGTTCAACCTAATTAATTGGCCAATCAATGAGGAGGAGGATTCGAGGAGAGATAAGGATCTAGACGATGAAGCTCACAAGAAGGTATCAAATATTTGGATGATGAGAAAAATATCATGCATATGATCGGTTGCCCCGCTCTGTTCTCCTCTTTCACTCCCTCTTTCCTCCTATACCAAGAAGAGTATATTTATACTAGTTTGACTTGGGATTGCCTGATCAGGGACATCTTAGAATGAAATGGCAGAGTTGTTCATCAATATTAACTTATGTGGGTCTTGTTTGAATGGACATGTTTTAGACGGGAATAAGATGCAGGCGTACTGGGTTTATCACTTGGTGGGTCTTATTTGAGAGAACATCTGATCTCTTCTCATTCTCCTTTCACTTCAGAACTAACCACCCCTCAGTATCAGATGAATTAATTTAAATTAAGATTTTCGCTAGTTAAGTTATGTGGGTCATATATGTACTGTGCATGGTTCGGTCTCTTTTTAAGAGTACAAAGATAGGAGAGTTCAAGGATGCTTGCCAGGCGTCAAATTTGGGTCTATAACCATTTTGTACCAATATGCTATATTTTATTCATTAGAAGACAAAACCCAAAAGTATTATGATAAACCATTTTCAAAAACATCAAACAGAAAGGTATAAAAGCTTGGAAAAGGTCCATTCCACAACAAAGGACTATGACGAACGTCGTAGGTGTTTATTAGATGCTCTATAGGTTTCTTGAAGCTGCCTATATGATTCCGGTCTACCAACTTGTATATATAATTGTTATGATCAAATCAAAGCTTTATAATTCATTAAGGCAGTGACTAGCTAGCGTGGGGGTTTAATTTATTAATAACATTATTTAATCTAAATAATGATTCGTTATCGATCGACCTGGCACAGCTTTTCTTCTGTTGCTTGGGTGATCGATCATGCTGCTTCGGATGAAAACCTCCTTAATTCCTCCGACCTTAATTTCCTTGTTAATTCAAAGCTTCGGGGACGAAGAATTCTTAAACAGCACGTGCTAATTAGTTCAAAATGAACATAATATTCTCTGTTTGGTTCCGTTTCTTGAGTCGTACGTGATGCAAATTGGGTTATGGGTGCAGTACTTTGAGAATTCCGATTTGATCAGCAATATCGCCTAGAAGCAGCATGTGCTATCTTTCTCTCTCATATATCCCATCTCCTGGTTTTAGGGTTTTTAAGGGTTTTGTAACTGTAACGCCACCGGAGTACTGGAGGAGGAACCACGACTCTGCACATATTAAATCCCGCCATGGCGGTTTATTATCGTCGCTGTCACGGTATCAGGTTTGACTCGTGGCTTCCCCTGCTTTGACTCTTCGAAAAGATGAAAGACTCGTGGAATCCAGCTGCTTTTTTTTTTTTTTTTTTCTCTCTCACACGGGGCTAGCTACTGCGTTCATGGCGTTGGGTGTGCGCATCGCGCACTTGGTGCATTAATAGATCGAGACCTATAACTCCAGCTGATCCAGTCCGCCATTAAAGTCGGCAGCTCCCACCAGTAATTACCACACCCAGTACTACTGGCCAGGGCCCCGCGTCGCCGTTGACGCATCCTCCGAGGACCCTTAATTTCTGCTACTGATCATCATCCGTTAATATAAGAAGAAGCCGGGTTCCGAGCATGGCCGCCGGTATTTATATATATACCGTGTAACAGAGGAAAAGAGGAGAGAGAAAATGATATTTGTATAAATATTATATATATATATATATATATATATATATACACACACATCCGACCGATCGAGACAGTACATGTTTTCTTAATGTACACAGTAAGGGTGGATTTGGTCTCTGTTGCAGGTGCAGTTCAGACTGTAGAGGAGGGCGTCGCCTGCGGCATGTCTCCTATATGGTTCAGCAGCTGGTTTAAAGCCTGGGACGTACGTGAAAGAGGGAGCTAGGAAGCCTGCGACCATGTTTTCTTCTGTTGCTACCTCCCGCTTACGTGACTGTCGCCGTTAGGATTCCGAGAAGGGTGCCTGCTCCGTGTATCTCCATGATCACGACTTCCCATCTTCTCTCTCTTTCTCACCTGCTTATTTCTACGCTGTCAAATGGACATGTCGATCGGGGATCATTTATATGCCTTTAGAATTCTCTGCCTCATTATTTAAACTATTTTTGGAAACTAACACAATTTATGCAATCATCTTATGACTTATATCCAATGTGGGTCACCACTGATCACACGGTAATTAATTTAGATAACATAAAGATAATAAAATTTAATTAATTATTACTCGGGTTGGTTTTAAGAAACAAGGTGCATGTATGACCATGTCTCCCTCCTTATTATATAGGTTAATATATTTCTTGAGCTACGTCCGGCCTTCAGCTATCCTTGACGTCTCCTCTCAATAATCACGTAAAACATGATTTTTTTATTATTTATCCATCTGATGAGCCCATTCCCGTACAAATATGTTATAACCTTAATTAACATTGTTCAGTGTGTTTACCAAGTTCAATGTTTACCTTAACTGGTTATTTAATGATAATGTTAGAAAATTAGTACGAGTAGAAAATAATATATAGTGGTTAATATTGCTGCCCGCTGGAGGTCTTATAATATATTCGAGTCAGTGGTTGGAGACTCGGCCGCGCGCCAAAATGTGGTCCCCGCTTCAAGTGACGTATTAGAGAGACGAGGTGGCCCCCACCGACTTCCTTAGGGAGGCGGCAAACGGCGTCCGTCGAGATCGAAGGGTAGGGCCCACGTTTCCTCGTGTCGTTTTTCGAAAACCGACGGGAGACCTCTGCGACGTCGTCATGTCAGCCGTTAGGGCTCCCGACCAACCAACCGCAACCGCAAAGCTCATATTCGAGCCGGTTACCCGTTATTGTCTCGCCGGATACGTGTCGCCACCACAGGACCCGGTCTGGTTTACGTTTTTCAATATATATTCTGAACCGGTTTCGGTTCCCAATCATATTTACTTTTTTTTTATCCACGATTAGGAAGGGTGTCTATCTTTAGGAATTTACTAAAGATACAACTCCACTCACTTTACATTTTTATGCGAAATAAAAAAGGATCAAGGACTATATATTAAGGACTAGTACTACCAAATAATTGAGAGACGGGGAAGAAGAGGCCTGAGGGGGCGGAGTTTGGCACGTGAGGGGAGGAGGCGCGCGTGTAGCGTGTAGATGGTCCCGGCGATTCGGGAGCGAGCGTGTGGGAGAGGGTGAGGTTCACGTGACATCATCCAAAAGGCGACAGATGAGGGTAGGTTGGCCTGTCAACTGTCAATCCGGTTTGCAGTTGGCTCCAATTTTTTCCCCACACTTTTTTCTTTAATTAATTAAAAACCCCTCCCTGTTACTTTGATAAATAAAAAAAAACCTGAAAAGAGAAAACAAAATTAAGTTGAAGCCCCTTACTCGAGCCGCCAGCCACCTCCCGGTCCTGCTCCCGTGAGTGACTCACACGCACACACATAGATAAAAAAAAAAGAGTGATTAAAATAAAATTACGTAAGTCTGCCATTTTTTTAATATTTTTGACAAAATTTCAACTTCAACTAAAATAAAAAGAAATAAAGAATAATTTAACAGATATTCTAAGACTTCACCAGGTGAATGAATGAATACCCCGAGCAGACGGTTACCAGTGGCTTTCGCTTTCCCCTGGCCTTATGATACGGCACGATCGAGCCGAGTCGCACGTGTAACCAGTACCTAAATGGCATTTCTTTTTCTTACTGTTACGTGCCCTTTAACGTGACCTTTTCCCCTCCCTCCACCTCCCTTCATTTTCTTTCACTGGTTTATGTTGCGTTGCTTCACGCCATGGGAAAAATGACCAAACTGACCCCACTCCTCCTGCCGTTGACCCACACACCCTCTTGACAAGTTAACGGACACCCCCTTTTTATTATTATTATTAGTTTTTAACCTTAAATCTAACACATACTGATTGGGTTCATTTACAAATTTAGTAGCCTTAGTGTCTCGTACGTACGTGATAATGATGTAATAATTTCATGGTCATGCTTTGGCCTAGGCGACTCAACTCGATCAATACTCGTTAGGTTTGAGAGGTTTAATTTGGATGATTAATTATTGAATCTAGTATTTGGTCTTGGGTAAACGATATTTACAAATACAAGCTTTCGTCTAGAAGGCTAAGGCAATGGTTTCATGCTTGACCGTGGAAGATTTTAATAAATATTAGATTCTAACATAACTTGCTTTGATTAGATGTCTTTAATTCACATTTTTAAAAAAATTGGATATTCTCATTGAACCAATAATAAATATATATGTTTATACATAAGAATTACAAATATATAGTGAAAAAAATTAAGGAAGAGGTCCAGTCTAATTAGTCAAGCCTCGTGATGTATAGAACTGAGTTGAATAGTTCAATTCAAGTTGGGGATTTGTCTTTGTGGTGAGTTGATTTGGTTTAACTTAACTTAATTCATCGATCGTAAAAATTAGCCCAGAGGGCGATCGAATTTGATTGGGTTGACTCAGAGTTCTTATGATCTTGGTACGTTCCTGAGTCAGAGAGCTATTCTTAGCGAGTTAAAAACTCAGATATATATGTACTGCGGCTACTGCCCATATGCTTGTTTTATCTGTAATGAATTTAAGTTAAAAAAAATTCGGAATAGGTGGGAACCGGGGAAGCCTTCTAATTAAAGAAGAGAAAAGGGGGTACATAAGTAAGTTCAACAAGAGTACGTCGCTTTCATGGGGCGTGGCGGATTCGTAATAGTGTACAAAACGTTGTCGCTTTCAGAATGGGGCCGAGGCCACATAAAGTTAGAGAACCACCGAAGGTGCAACTGAATGGACGGAAGTACCATCAGAGGAGGAGGAAAATCCAAAGGAGATAGGAGGGGTTTTCGGCCATTTCAAGTTCGTCTCCTGCTTTAATTGGAGCGTATGAAGAGGGAAGGAAAGAGGCCGAGAAGAACAGCGACCTCTTCTTTTTTCTCGCTTCACTGTGCCTCGTCTGAGAGAGAGAGATCACTTGTTCGTCCTCCACCCTCATTTATTATTTTTTTATCATTTGTTCCCCCCTTTCTTTCGTATTATTTTTATCTCCTCGTCATCCTTTTCAGAAGGCGATTGTAGACGACTGCGAAGAGCAAGCAACGGAAGGGAAAACGAAGAAGCTGGAGATGGAAAGAGAAAGATAGAACCTGCTGGGACGACAGAGATGGAGGAATTCATCGAGCATCATTCCGTCCTTCTGAGAGACAACGATGTCTTCTGAAAGCTTTATACCCTTCCCAGCTAGCTTCCAACTGTAAGTATACATGGAAATCGATTTATATATATTGAGAAGAGAGAGAGAGAGAGAGAGAGAGAGAGAGAGAGAGAGAGAGAGAGAGAGAGAGAGAGAGAGAGAGAGAGAAAAAAAAAAAAAGGATTTTGTGTCCTTTTAATTGGTCCTCTGATCCATTTATCATGTATTATTGAGGGAAGAACACCAAATTGATCATGTTTCATGATTTTTCGG
Organism: Aristolochia contorta; assembly: GCA_022405105.1. Classification (NCBI taxonomy): domain Eukaryota; kingdom Viridiplantae; phylum Streptophyta; class Magnoliopsida; order Piperales; family Aristolochiaceae; genus Aristolochia; species Aristolochia contorta. Next base: position 716,381 of record CM039670.1, on the reverse strand, counting down.
TTCCTGTCGGATGAAGATAGCTTATAATTTCCGACCCTGTTCTTAGTAGTTTCTCTTCGTTTTGATGTGTAATATTTACTGCTGAGAATATATTGATGATGAGGGGAGTTGCAGTTTTCTCATGACCTTAATTAATTAACCTCGGGGTCAATGGCTATGAGCAGGAGGAGCACGACTACTACTACTACGGAGGAGCTGAGACAAGGACGACGACGACGACGATGATGATGAAGGAGATGATAGAGAGAATATGGGCTTAGCAACAGGGGCGCGACGTCCCGAGCTGCTCGTATTCCCTCAATATCAGGAGCAATATTCAGCTTATAATTATTCAAGCGGCCATATTAACAGTGGTAGTACTACTAGTATAGCTAAATTAATCTCAGTTGCGGTGCGGGCTGATTCTATGTCCCAGGGCTTCCATCAGGGGATCTTCAGCTTCTCGGATGGGTTTGAGAGATCTAATTCGTCGTCGTCCCACGGGGAACAGCAACTACACGTGCCACAGCAGAGCCGGAGGGACAAATTGAGGGTGCAAGGCGGAGGGCCGGGTTTCGAGTCGGCGCCGCCGCCGCTGGTCGCTGTGGAGGAAGAGGAGCCGACGGAGCTTCAGCCGGTGTACGGGATGCTTTCCGAGATGTTCAATTTCCCATCCTCGGGGGCCTCCGTCGTCGCCCACGCCGGAGACCAGCTCCTCGAGAATATTCAGATCCCGTCCAATTACCGGAATATTCCGAGGCCGATGCAGCCGTCGACGATGACGACGAGCGTGGGGGCGCCGGATCACTGGTATGCGCAGAACAGGCAGGGGATCGGGATGATGGGGAATTTGGCGGCTTCGGCTTCTTTGGGAGACGGGAAGCGCGGTCATGAAAACAACAACAGCTTAGCAGCAGCAGCAGCATCGCAGCAGCAGCAGCAGATTTCTGGCATAAATGCGGATTCAGCAGCAGCCATGCAGCTTTTTCTAATGAACCCACAACCCAGATCGCCGTCCCCATCTCCTCCTCCTCCTTCTCATTCCACTACGCCTCTCCACATGCTGCTTCCCAATCCTTCCCCTTCTTCCATCCAAGCCAGCTTCCACGCCGGCGGCACAAACGCCTTTGGCGGCGGCAACAACCACAACCACCCAATTTCCCAGTCGCAGTTTACGTGGGTCACCGCCGGCGGTGGCGGCGGCGGAGGAGGAGACGCGGACAAGTACAAGATTGGAGCAGGTGGGGTGCTGGAGAGCCAGGGGCTTTCCTTGTCATTAGCTTCGTCGCTGCAGGTAGGAAAGGCCGGCGCCGGCGATGAATTGAGGATGGGCGACGGGACTGTCTTGTATTACAATCACGGCGGCGGCGGCGGCGGCGGCGGAGGGGCTTCCGCCTCCTCCTCCTCCGGCTCATACCCGCTTAAGAATTTGGGAAATCTGCACCTAGCAGGTGGTGGTCCCGCGCACCAGCAACAGGTTCATGTGGGTTTCGGGTCAGTAGGTGTGGTTAACGTGTTACGGAATTCAAAGTATGCTAAAGCGGCACAGGAGCTGCTGGAGGAGTTTTGCAGTGTGGGAAGAGGTCATCATCAGCTCAAACATCACTACTCCAGACACCTCGGCAAACACCACGGCCACAACCCTAACCCTAATCCGGTGACCGGTTCCAATTCCAGCACGGCTGCTGCTGGGTCTTCCTCTTCCTCCAAAGATCACCCACCTCCCTTGTCGCCTGCCGACAGGTTCGAGCACCAGAGAAAGAAGGCGAAGCTCATCTCCATGCTTGACGAGGCATGTATAATATTCCATCTTTAATTATATATTTCCTTTCTTTCTAGCTAGCTCATCTCTACAAAGTTAGTACACATGAGTGGTACTACTACGTTTTTACAAAAGAGGGCCGGGGTAGCAATATATAATCCATTGGATTATTAGCCTTCCTGTTCCATTGTTTCCTCTAATTTGTTTCTCTTCTTCATCTGTACTTTTCTTCTAATTTTCTCTTCCCTCTCTGAAAGTGAGAAAAAAATAACAACAGGGAGTTCACTGTTGAAGTGCTTGTCGAATAGGAAACGACGGAGTGAGGTTGGGAAGATCGCCCCATAAGCCCTATAATGTGTAAGGAAGTTGTTAGGAAAGCTGCAGCTCAGAGGCGATCCCTTACCCATCATAGTAACACTGCAGAAGGAACCATTCATTTTCATGGAAGTTGACCTGGAGAGAGACTGAGATTTTCTTTTTTCCCTTTATACAGTCGAAGAGGAAAAAAAATCGGGGATATTCTCGAAAACAATCATTCGACACTGGGGAGGGAGGCTCGATTCATCAATACACGATTCTATATTTGGTGTTATATTCAACCATCGAAAGGCCTTCCCTTATCTGTTTTTCCCATTTCTCCCCGAGATCCTTCCTCCTTTCTTCTTTCTTCTTCTTCTTCTCTGACTCCGGCCGCCTTCTCTTTCTTCTTAATTTACTTCTGGGTGGATTTATTCGACCATATATATTCGTGACGGTATCAGAATTAAATGTGTCTCCAGGAATATGAATTGTGTGTATAGCCTTGTTTTTGCTGCTGATTTTGTCTTTTCTTATCTTCTTCATGATACATCTAATGCAAATAAATGACAGATATTATATATATATATATTATACATCAAAGGTTTTTCACTGTTTGTCGTCTTCTTCCTCAACCTCCTCCGTCGATCGATTTTCATGCCGATCATCTTATAAGAGAGTTTTCAATCATGCAGTTCACTGATCATGAAAATATCAAATCTTTATGATAATATCTTCTGCAGTACTAGTGGCGATTTCAATGTGTTTGAGTTTCTTTAGTGATGAGATCATGCGACAATGACAATGAGTTTCTTTTCATTTTCTTCTCGTCTTCCTTGATTTCTGTCCGGTACTAGTGAGTCGACAGTTATATATAAAGAAACAACAACAGTACTCTTTGTGTTTTGATTACTATTTGTTCTCTCTCTCTCTCTCTCGCTTTCTCTCTCTCTTTTTGTTGTTTATTATTATTGATTGGTTCACTATATACAGGTGGATAGAAGGTACAACCATTACTGCGAGCAGATGCAGATGGTGGTGAACTCGTTCGACTCGGTGATGGGTTTCGGAGCTGCGACGCCCTACACGTCTCTCGCTCAGAAGGCCATGTCGAGACACTTCCGGTGTCTGAAAGACGCCATTGTAGTGCAATTGAAGCACACCTGCGAACTCCTGGGGAGAAGGACGCCACGGGCACCTCGGGGGTGACCAAAGGAGAGACCCCAAGGCTTCGTCTTCTGGACCAGAGCTTGAGGCAGCAGAGAGCGTTCCATCAGATTGGAATGATGGAGCAGGAGGCCTGGAGACCCCAGAGAGGCTTACCAGAGCGGTCCGTCAACATCTTGAGAGCCTGGCTCTTTGAGCACTTCCTTCACCCGTACGTCTTCTTCTCGATCTCCATTGTCTTCATTAATTTTTCAGCTGATGATCATCTTCCTCTTCGTCGTTGTCGTACGTCTCGTCATCTTCTTCTTCTTTCTCTTTCTGAAAAAAATTTCTGAAACTAGTCTAGAGGGTAGGGTTTTTTTTTTTTCTTTTCTTCTTTTTCGGATCATTAGATGATGAGATGATTATTGTACGGGCCGGCCACATAATGCAGCAGAAAAGTCCGTCCAAAGGAGGGTCATCAGTGATTGCTAATCGCTTTCTGCTTCGAGGTTACTTTGCATTAAATGAACAGTAATACAGTGTCCTTATGGATTGTCCCCTACCACTAAAAGCTGAGCAAAAGCTTCTTTCTCCTTTGCTTTTTCTGAAGCAAAACAGCTGAATACATGGTCTCTCTCTCTCTCTCTCTCTCTCTCTCTCTCTCTCTCTCTCTCTCACTGGTTTCTCCTAGTTAGTTAGTGAAAGCAAAACTCGTCGACCTCCATTGTCATTATTAAAGCAAAAAAGATCATCAGTGGTGCAGTTCTTTCCTCTGTGGTTTCTTTTTTCTTCTTCCCTAGATCTCCACGCCCTTGGCAGCAAAACCGTTCAATCCCCTCTAGTACTGCTACATAAAGTTCGAATCTTTATACGGTCTTCGCGAGGTCTGATGTCATTAGCTGCTTTTCTTTTTCTTCCAGGTACCCTAGTGATGCAGATAAGCATTTGTTAGCTCGACAGACTGGCTTATCCAGAAATCAGGTTCGTCTTCCTCCTCAGTATATGAAAATATAGACTGTACTTGAAAAAATCGATTGCATGGTCATGGTCAGACCCAGAAAGGAGAGTAATTCAAAAGTATTGCAGCATGCTATATAATTTTCTTATGAGTTGGTCTTTTCTTCATTATTTTTCCTCTTTTCAAGTATTAACTGCATGTCCTGTGCTTTTTGGAAAAGTTAGAATGCCCTTCTTTATCTTTCCAAGAAAGAAGCCACTAGAGTACTGAGGGACTCCATAGAATTGACCTGATGATTAATGTAGCTCGATCTCCACCAGTTTTTCTCAGTCCCATATATGACCCTAATTTGTTTTACTGTTCAGTTAGGTTTTCTTCTTTATTTTTCTGAAAATTTGGTACAAGAAAAATTACCTGAAACCCATCACTCATGTCCATATATTTATCTTTCCTTATATCATCCAATTTAATTCATCCGTGCATGGGAGGTGGCCAGAGCAGTAGGAAAAGTGAAAAACTATTAAAATGAGTCTTCAAAACAAAAGAAAAGGCCACCTACCCAAGTCATTTAAAAATAAAGAATAATTTTTTTTTATTTAATTATATCAGGGTTCTCTAGTTAGCCCGGGAGAGAGCAGAAAAATCAATCCTGCATGTTTGTCTCTAGCCAACTTGAAGAAAAGAATTAAGTCTCTGATCTGAAGAAAAGAACAAGATGTCATTCTTACACACACACCACAGGAGGGGGGTGGAGGCCAGGATCGGAGAGAGAGAGAGAGAGAGAGAGAGAGAGAGAGAGAGAAAGAGAGAGAGGGCAGCCTTCATAAACACGATACTAACAAAAAGAAAGACGGCCCTTCGTCACCCATTATTCATTCAAATCATTCTGCACCATTAATGCTGACCATGACTTGCTCCCCGGCCCCCCCTCCCTTCCCAGTCCCCACCCTGTCCTTCTCTCTCCTTATAACGTTTTTCGTTCATTCATTAATTGTGTCTATATATCTCTCTAGGTGTCGAACTGGTTCATTAATGCCAGGGTCCGGTTGTGGAAACCCATGGTCGAAGAGATGTACCAGCAAGAGACGAAAGAGGTGGATGAAGAAGAGAGAGAAATTGTAAGAGAAGAAGGGCAGATCAGAGCACAAACATCAACGCCCACAGCGGCAGCCACAACAGGGGAAGCAGCGGTGGCAGCAGTAGGGCCAAGAGGAGCAGAAGTTGCAGGAGCAGGATCAGCAGCAGCCACTGCAGCTGCTGCTACTGCTGCAGTGGCAACAGCTACAGGCTCCCCCCACACAGCCAAAAGATCCGAAATCAATGCCCACGACAACGACCCTTCACAGGCGGCAATCAATAGACACCAGCAGCAGCATCTCTTCTCGGAAAACCAAGCCGACTTCGCCGCCGGAGACGCCTTCTCGACTGCCGTCGACGACTTCGCCTCCGCCGTCGACCACGGCCAGCAGCCCGACACCGGCGCCTCGTGCCGAATGAACGACTTCGGGTCCCCCAGCAGCCGAGGCGGCGCCGGAGCACAGCTAGGCTCCACCCGGGTCCGGTTCGCCGCCGCCGGGGACGTCTCCCTCACGCTCGGCCTCCGCCACCAGGGCAACCTCCCCGACAAGACCCGCTTTTCTGTTACAGATTTCGGTGGCTGCTAGGAACTGATCAAAATCAAAACACAACCATCAAGGCAAAACAAAAACACAAAACAAAGAAAAAAAAGAAATGGAGGCGGTCGACAGCGGAGAGTACTGACTGAGAGCGACGTACGTGGGATCACGAAACGAGGTTACATCCATCGGTAGGAAAAATTCCATTTTACATTTTAAATATGTGTAATTTTTTCTTTCTCATCACATCTTCTCCTCCTCCTCGCTCTCTCTCTCTCTCTCTCTCTCTGATCTTCAATTTTATTGCCGAGGAAACATAGGAACGCAAACGCCTTAAATTCTATTAAATGTATAGTAGATTGCTTGCCTTTCGATCGTCTTCTTCTCTCTCAGTACAACTGATCTTACTTCCATTGTCCTGTTAATCAACCTGATTCAATCTCTCTATATGATCCTATCCGGATGGGAAAAACTGAGATGGGAGGTTAAAAAACTAACTAACAAACAAAGGGATAGTATTATTACCTGATCGAAGCATGTAAGACTCTGAGTACGTACTATGATTGAGATAATGAAAGGCGGAGAAAGGAGGAGGAGGAGGAGTGAGAGAGAGAGAGAGAGAGAGAACCAGAGAGAGAGAGAGAAAGAGAACCAGGGAGAGAGAACCAGAGAGAGAGAGAGAGAGAGAGAGAGAGAGAGAGAGAGAGACCAGAGAGAGAGAGAGAGAGAGAGAGAGAGAGAGAGAGAGAGAGAGAGAGAGAGAGAGAGACAGAGAGAACCAGAGAGAGAGAGAGAGAGAGAGAGAGAGAGAGAGAGAGAGAGAGAGAGAGAGAGAGAGAGAGAGAGAGAGAGAGAGAGCGAGCTCCAGTTTAACCCTATATTTCCTATTCAGGCAGTACTGCAACAAGTCTACGACCGTTTAACTAAGCCTCTTCTACTTTCGATCTTTTGGGGAAAAAAGGTAGACGTACGGATTTAATTTATTGAACTGAGCACTTCTGTTTGGGTGAAACAAGGTCAGGAGAGGCTGTGGCCGTGGCCCTCGTTATCTATTCAAAGTTCCAACAAAAATTGTGGAAGAAAATGGACCGCTTCACTGAAACGGAATTGAAAGCTCACTCCCTATGGATTACGTCTCACTGATAATGCTTGTCCTCTCCTCTGGTTTTTTTCTCTATTTGCTCCAATGAACTTGATTAACACGCAGTGTGTCCCATTACAATTATTACACTTCTTGTGAAGTACAAATTACTTTGCAAGTCACAGAGTATTAGCTGAGATCAAAGTACTCCCATAGAAAAAAAAATGTGATTAGAAGATAAATTAGCAGCAGTTGGTGTATCGGTAATACGTCTCGATAGATTGCTTGTACAAGATTTATTAACAGCCTAATTCGTGTTTCTTAATTGGTCTTAAGCTTTTGCTATAAGTTGGACCAAAACAACCTACTTCATGTGGTCAGATTTTTAGCTTTTCTATCTAGTGAAATTTACAAATTAAAGACATCTACCATCTCATCATATAGTTTATTTACCTTCAACTTTTAAATGACAAGTAGTTCAGTTAACGCTGTCTTTTAGGGTTAATTGAGAGTTAAAAAATTCAATCAGGAAACTTAAGAAAAATATTTGGTTAACTAAAGCAACTCAATCCTTCTACCTTCGTTTACTTATTTATTTATATATTAACTATCTTTGCTTGATTGTGGAGGAAAATCTTACTCATCCCTATCAATGGATATATATTTGCTTGCAGTTGGTTTGCTTTTCTGTGTTAGTTTGTCTTTCCTTTTACTGCTTTATGAGTCGAACTGAGGACTATCATTCACCCTCCACACTTTTAACTTCAAAATGTTTATAAGACTATGCATGATACCGAATTTTACTTGCATTTCAAGCAAAACCCAATTCATGGAACAACCAGTACTGGTTCTGCAAGCAAGGTTTTTGTTTTTTGTGAGGGATGGTGAACCTCATTTTACCCAACCAAAAGATCTAATGCTTAAACAAGAGTACTTCTTCTTTGTCTGTTGTTGGATTAGAGTAATGTTAGTGTGTGTTAGTGATTGTGATGGTCTATATTACGTATGTACCCAACAATTCAACGTTGAAACAATTAATCCGTTAGGTTTTTCACACGGTCACACAGATTTTGGCGTACACCAATTGCTGTTAAACAGAACACTCCACCTTAATCAAACTAGAAAAATATATCTAATTTTGTCAAAGTAGAGAGATATCTATATATGTTATATGTGTTTATTTAATTCAAACATATAGAAGGTCCAATTTTATCTATTGATACGATATATTTGTGATTAGAAGATGTTAATATTATTAGAGGGAAGTTGAATTACCAAATTTTTTTCAAATGGGCGCTTAAAACAAAAAATACCTGTGATGGATATTAATCGTGCCTCCCCATATAAATAATGAAAAGTTAGGCATGACTATGTACCCTTTTTTAGTCGAGGTGCATGGCATGGAGCACCAAATTAAACAATAATCAGTACTGTGTTATTTTACTTTGAGGTTTTACATCCTAACATGGCAAGATAAGTTGGTGGTCTAAGTAAGAGAAAATTTAGGTTTTGGTGTTTACCCATAGTGTAGGAAGATAATATTTTATTTGAAAAAAATCTTGCCAATTTTATCTCAGAATTTATCTCTTACCTGGGCTGCAATGCCATGTCTAATACTTCGTAGTACTCGTATCACCACTCTAATAATATATAAGATATGGGACCAACTTTTCTAGTTTGTGAAGGGCATTTACTATTTTTTTTATGATGCAAATGATTCTTGTGGCAAATGTTTCCTTTCTTTTGGGGTTTTCTTGCAAGGCTTGGCTTATCGTGTATGTTGTAAATAAATTTAGGACTACTAAGTAAAATAAATTTTTTATTTCCATTTTGTAAGTTATGTATGATATACCTAATGAATAAGTTTATATTATACATACTGCTTATAAAGGTTTTCCCCCCTCTTCTATTCTCGAGATTTCTTGAATCCCATTTTAACATGAGAACAATTTAATGGTCATGGACGTGAGAGAGTACTACAGGGGGAGGAACGCTAAACATGGGTAAGCAAAAATAAAATAAAATAAAATAATCATCACCATTACTTTTACAGTTACCGAGCCAAGATATACAATCACATTAGAGTGACATAAATATTAACTGCAGTTGTTGGAGTCACGTACGTAATGGTCTTTTTGTGGAGATCAGAATCACTTTCATGTGTCACGTTATAGACGCTTGTTGTCATGCAGTGAAATATATCGCTGTGGGTCGAATTTTTACGTTTTTGCTGTTTCAATTAATCCACTCTGAATCATGTGATCTTCGATATATAGCCCCAAATTCCTTTTACGGGTTTTCCTGTAATTTGTTTCTCGATCGTTCTCCTCGTCCTTAGCTTTCTCTGAATGATCACTTCCTCCTTTACAATTCATAGCTAGCTCCTGTGTGTCTGCTACTGATGATGATTGTATCGTTCGGGTACAGGGTTGAAAGAGGGGTACTATCACGGAGTGTCAAAACTTAAGCAAATGTGAGCTTTGACTGGTTTATGGTCAGAAGTGTAGATGCAATCGATGGACTCGTATGAGAGCAGAGTTGCATCAACGTTATCTAGTTTCTCAATCTTGTACAGAATTCTATCCGTCCATGCCGGTACTCGAACCTGCAGATCATCCAAATTAATAAGCGTAGGAAGATCTTCTGAGAACAGAAAACAATCAAATTCAAGGAGACGGGCAGAGAGAAAATCTGCAAATTAAAGCATGATCAAGAAACAGACCTTGTAACTGGTGTCATAGTCGCTGCTGCCGATGTTGTATTTGTACGTGGGTTTGAATGCCAAGATCCCTTCGCAGTACCCATTAAACACCTGCCCTCTTTGAGCTTGTTGGAGGAGCTGGTCTCTGCTGGTGAGCAGCTGCATACAGGGATATTGAAGCAGAAAAGTGGAAATGGGTAACCGTGCATGGCTTGGTCTTTCTAAATGAACTGGTACTTCATGTAAAGGAGAAAGAGAGAGAAGGGTCTTACTCTGTGTTGGTCTTTCTGTATCAGGCTCCTTGCTGGTTGGGTTTTGATGCCCTGCATTCTGTAGTTGAGATCCCCCAACCAGACCTTTATGTGGTATGGTCTGGCATAGGCGTTTCTCTTCTTCTCCAGAGAGTGGGATATCTGCTGGAACTGGGCATTCCTCTCTTCCACATTTCGAGCATGGGCTGGGATTGAGAGATATCTCTACATTTTAGAAGCAGCTAAATACGTACACTAGGAAAGAGATGGTCAGCAGGCGAGGTGTTTGAGAGAAATTTACCTGAGAGATGGCAATTGATGAACAACATCTGCACTTCTTTGAAGTTGATGCTCATGGAGACTGCTCCCTTTTTTCTCCCTATGAGACCTCCTAAACCCCCAACAGCTAGCTTCTCTGCTCTTACATCTGCACATTGATTAAAGTTTGCAGTTTTTAGAGGCTTCAATGTGCTCTCGATATCACTCTGGCTTAAAATAATCAAAAGCAAAAAAGCAGCCCCTTAATTCAATTAGAAAACCTAGCTATGTACCTTTTGTGTAAGATTTCCAGTTCTTAGGTCCAAAGACAAAAAGTTGCAGAGATTGCATGATAGCTTCACCTACGAGCCTTTGAGGACAAACAGCAGCAATTAATAATCCGTAAGTACAAATTAATTACTTACCAGATTGTTCAAATTCAGTACGAAGGATTGTTCTTCAATTGAAAAAACGACTCTTTAAATTGAAAGAACTTTTAGATATTATTTTAAATACTCTATTAAACTATGGGTAGTAGTACGTGTCTGTGGGTATAGAGGACCCAACATAACATTAATTACCGTTTAGTTCCACCAAAATGTAAGGAATTAAATAAAAAGAGTAAACAGAAGATATAAGCATTAAGAAATTCTTGAATCTAAAGAAGAAACAGAAGATATATATATATATATATATATATATATATATATAAAGAAGGAAAATAAGAAAAGATAAAATGAAAAGAAGTTCTTGAATCTAAAGAAAAAGCTCTAAATAAAATAAGCATTTCACATGACAGTAAATAAAAATGGCAGAAATTTAAACAACTTGAGTTAAAAGGAGGAATAAGAAGACACTACATGAATCTTAGAGATATATATATATATATATATATATATATAGATAGATAGGAGAAATTAGAAATGGTGGAGAATTAAGTACTATCTAGCCGGAGTTGAATTTAACCTGTGCGTGTCAACCAAAGCTTCTTGCAACAACTGAGCCATGTCGCCTCTGGGCACTTCCTGCAATCCCACCACAAACAGTTCGAAATTCCGGTTGCCTCCAATAAGACGAATTAAATCCTCGGACGACACCTACATCACACAGGAAGACGTTACCACCCGGCTGATGAATATTTCATATTATTATTTGAAGAACATCAGATAGGAGCTAATTAATTACCTACCTTCCCATTCATGTTCCACGTTAATATACACATGCACAGAGCAGAATTGCTGGGAACTTCCCTGCAGCTCGTCCCCCCAACCGTTTTGATTCCTTCATGACTCGCTTCCTCCGTGTTCAGTGCTTCGAGCCTGCCATTCTTCGGGTTTGATCTTCTTCTGCAGGAAGAATAAGAAAAAATTAACCCACAACAGGAAAATTTCGAGAAGATGAGAAATGACAAAAGTAAATGGTTATTATAAGTAGTTAATGATTCGTGAATACCGTCGATCTCGAGCACTGCAGCAGTTCCCCATGACGCTCTTAGAATGGGCAAAAGGATGAAAAGAAGAAAGAGAAGCAGGTACGTGGAACCAAATGCGGCTCTGGTACGCAGAAGCAGAACCATGTTTTGGAGGAAAGAGACGATGGCTCTGAGACGGGAAAAGGCCTTTTAAATGGAAACGCGATAATGGGTCTTTCTCAGTTTGTTGGATAGATCAAGCCAAGAAAATACGAGTTGTTTCTTCTTCTTCTTCTTCTTCTTCTTCTTGATTTCTCTGTCCCCCTTGGGCGGTGGAGCTGTTAGAAGCACAAGTCAAAACAAATAAAAATACCACAACTTGACCACGCGCCTCCCGTCTCTCTACGATTTTGTGGTTGAAGAGCGATGGATTTCTTCCCCTGTTAGGTCCAGACATTGACTTTCGAACGAAGATCAATCCATATTTGAAATTCAACGCTCCTTCTTCGTCGTACTTCTGTAATACAGTTTGGGATTAAGATCATTTATGTAACTCCATTATTGTTGAGTTTATGATCACCAACTTGCTTTTACATAAAATTTAGAGGCGTCCCATATATTAACGTAACAATATATACATACATATGTGACAGAAACATTATCGGGTAAATAAATATCACATCAATTAAGAAAATTACATACACTTTCTATTTTTTCATACCTAATAAAAAATAGTAAAAGAAGGGTTTATAATAAAAAAAAGTAAAAGATACCAATTTCCTACTTATATAAAATTAAATAAGAATATTAAAATAGTAACGTTTATTTTAATAATTACGATTATTTTGCAGGTATTTAATACTAATAGTTGGACTTTCTGTAAAAAGAAACAGAGGCGCAAGCGAATCGGGACAAAAGTTTCCAAATCCCGGAAGGCGGTGGCAAGTGTCAGCAGGTGACGTGCCTGAAGCTAATGGCACGGTTGGAACCCCGGCCCCGTGGGAAACCCAGAAAAAGCAAAGAGGAGGCGCCCGATGAAGTGTTCTACCAACTTGCAAGATAACCTGAACAGAACCAGATTTTGGTGACTTTTGCAGCTCAAATATTCAATGAAATTTTCCTTGGAAGCCTGATCTTGAATCCCTTGATTGAAATTTGGCCTTGTGGGTGTGTTCTTGAACGGCTACCGCATTTTTATCTAGATTGATTTGCATGGACTTTGGGCATGTCCTCGTGGGTTTTTGTGCATGATTGCACTCAAACCATCAATAATTGAGGATAGGCTGGCGAGCATGGACGGAAACCCTTCTTGTCAACGTATCTGTTACTCTTATGCAGATTTCGACCAGTAGTTTCCAGAATCCGAAGGCTGCTGCTCTGTAGTATCTGCGGGAACACGGCAGCTTACATGAAAGTACGTTCCTACTTTAAAATATATATATACATATATGAGAAAATGCAGCGGATGGGATGTTGATAAAATGGACATGAATCTGGGTTTGCATTTTATTTGTAAGGAGTTCAAAGTTCAAAGCTTGGTTGAAAATTTGCAACAAAGGAAAATAAAAAAGAAACGGAAAAAGCTCAAGAATATTGGAAGACTATTATATTTGGAGGTGTGAACAAGTTGAAATGCACTGCCATGTTGGCGGAGGCTGCGGTTTATGAAAGGAGGACGTACGGAACTTCCGTTTTCTTGTTCTTGCCCGCTAACCACAAATTTTTTTTTTCTTTCTTTTAGAATGACGCTTGAACGTTGAGAGGTGACCTAATTATATCAAGAAGTAAATCCACACAAGAAACTACGATTTGCCATGTGATGTTCATGAATGCAGAAATGGAGTCGGTCTAATTCTGGCGGCAATCCCCTAGCTTGTAGAAGAGTCCCCAGGTTCCATTCTTCATTTGAACAGAGAAATTATGAATTTTTACAATGTATGCCCCTGGGTATAAGCTACAGCCGCCATTGCCAAAAGCTTGTGCAGAAAAAGTGCAAGAGACTAGATGGTATTAGAGAAGGACGAGAAGTGGGATATCAACAAAACCTTCAATGATCTAATTTAACAGCACAACCAGGCTTTCCAAACATACGAGATTCCCACAAACAACAAACCAGAGACATGAGTTCTATGGCATTTCATATGGGATTCCCTCAAACACCAACCTAGAAACAGTTCTAAGACAATTTCCAGATGCAAAGCTGCATCCAGATAATATCTGTGATGTGTTGTACTCTGCATTTTCCACGAGCAAAACCAACAACCGAAATCTTTTTCCTTTTATATGTGGACCAAATAATTTGCAGTTTTGCATCATATGGAGGTCAACAATCCCTCGGAGTCATTACATTCATTAATCCTTCGAGACATACCTGGCTTTTTGTGGTCACAGCACTACTCACTATACTTCCACCTCTTTTGTTTGCTATCTCCTTCTCCTCTCTATGTTTGCGTCGTTCCATGGTTAGATGACCGGACTCCATTACCTTGCTGTTCAACATAAGGCCTTATGAAAGTCCTCCTCCACCAGACCTCGAAGGCTCTCTGGAGATTAGGGCAGTTATCTCCAACCTTCAAGAAACTTCCCATCCAAGAAAGCAAAATGCTTTGCTGTTCCTCCAATGGTAAAGTTAAAATAGTCCTCCCAATTCCTTCTTCCACCAACTTCTTGTCGAATGATCTACACCCATGCTGCAACCAGCTATAGTCATCAATCAGTGGTTGTAACCATGTTTGCAACAATCTGTGCCTGGTCACTTTGGATGGAAGCATCTCACCCTTCCAATTCCAACAAAAAGCCTTGCTGTAATGCAACTAACGAGATGGCGGGAAACTGTGGGCAATTGTGAATGCAGTCCCGCAAGTTCCTCCTGTTGCCCCACATTTCTGTATATTTGTCTGCAGCTTGCCTGTCGATCAAAATCTCCAGTAGCCAAAGCAGGTTGTCTGCTTCCAGAGCTATCTGTTTTACCACAGGACCTTTACTGTCCATGGACTTGTCTATAAACCCTGGTTCAGCTGCTTGCCTAAAGAGATGCAAGAGCGATTCTACACAATTCTCAAAGGACTGGTATATGTTATCATTGTATAAGTCCATAACACCATTATTTAGGATATTGTTTTCTTTCAGCAGCTTTAGTACCAAAGATTTCATGTCTCGTCGACCTCTTTCCTCACTGCTTTTAAGAACAAGGTCCAGTATCTGCGTGAGAGTGTCATTTGGAGGGTTGGGTATTTCAGAAGAAACTCGTTTAAGCACTGGGCTGATTCTCTTGCTGTCAGTCTGAAGGCGGAGGATGGACGAAACCACCTTTTCTTCTTCCTCCCCAACCCAAGGAACTGCTTCCAAGTACTCTAGGCATGACTGAATGCATTTTGGGAAGCCAAGGATTTCTGCAACCTGTAACATGGTTCCGAAATTTTCTGAGACTTCAATAGAACACATAAAGGAAACAAGGATTATAACGTCCATGCTGAAAAAGATGGAATGTACTGCAGAGTTTTCAACAAAGAAAAATAAACCATATGATATTCACTGTTCTTAGGTTTTTCCTAAACACATGAAAGAAACAAGGACATTTCAGGAGTTGCACCAGAATTATTTGCTCATGGACTATGAAACCTTCAGTTGGTTGATGGCGTCTACATTTTGCAAGCCATTACCTTTTTCTGTCAGGGAAATTGTCCCTTCCGACAATGCTCCCAATGACCCCATATACAAATGATTTTGATGAAAACAGAACAGCCCAAGTACGACAGCTGCTCTCATCAAAAGACCTTTTTCTCCATCTGTCTTCTCTCACATTAAAAGAAGAGCTTGAATCCTACTCGGTATAAATGCTCAAGTTAAAGATGCAGCCAGCAGAATGGAACTGGAGGAGACATTACAACCAATGACATCCCTACTCCAGTTGAAGAGTCCTAGGGATAAGAAAACATACTATTGTACAATCAAATGAAGCATGGAAACATTGAGAAAGCAACTGAAAGGAAGTTATTTCAATTTTTCTGATTGTTAATTAACACAAAGGGATTTGCTAAGCATATATAGTGAAGAAATGGCCTCTGTCAGGGAAGTCCAGAGGAGATGCGGATACAGATCTTAAAAACCATCAATTATTCAATAATGGACAAATTTTGCTCTGTTCATTTTTAGAACAGGTGAAGCTCTTAACTCTGATCAGCCCCAGAATGGCAAAACATAAGAATGGGAGTGGTAATCACAGTATTATCATCTGAACTTACCTTTAGAATTCGAAGAACTCTTGACACACTTTGCTTGATCAATCGCTGCTTCATTTCATTGCAGTACATCAAGCCGACTGTCTCGACATAAATCTCCACATCCTCACAATCCGGAATTTCAAGACTTGATTGTGGAGGTTCATCTGTCAGTTTGTCAGCGAAAAACTTGCTCTGTCCCATTAGCACATCTTTATGAACACTCATCTTCACTGCGAATCCCTGCTTTCCGAACAAAATCACCTTGAGATCACTCGTTTCAGACTCGCCGAACTCGACGGCTACCTTCCTCTGAAAATTGTCGGCGCTACGCTTTGGCGATCGTTCTGCAGCCCCGGGAGGGCTTAAACCGGTATTATCAGATTTTAAGCTTCGCTGGTCATCCGAGGCAACTCGCGACCTTGAGGGCGCAGGGTTCGGGTTTTTGTCATTTGGCTGATGCTGGGCCTTGTGAATGGAGGTCTTTTGAGAAGGGGGAGGAGGCTTGGTTTTGTTGGGGGGATTTTGCTGCGGTTTGAGAGTCTTCTGAAACACTACAGGGGAGGGACAGCACCAAAACCCTTCTGGGGTTACGGCTATTGGGACGTTTCGGATTTTGGTGTGGCCTTGTTCTACTCTTCTAACTCTAAAATCCGCCATGATTAGAAGGTCTTAGGTCTGTACAAGTGTCTCAACAACAGAAAAGGGCATTCAGCAAATAGGGATCTTCTTCTAAAGTTTCTCTTCTTCAGGAGGCCGATCTTCCTCTGAAAATGCAACAATGAACATAAATTAGCTAATCTGCCGGGTGATTAGATCTACTCTTTCTCAGCAAGCACCAGCTGATTCTTTGAGAAGACGAATGAAATACGCCCAAACGGCCAATCTGCACACTGACTTCTTTCTTCTTCTTCTTCTTCTTCCTCTTCTTCTTCTTCTTCTTCTTTTCTTTTCTCAAGCAGTAAACCAAGTTTTACTCTGGGCAAGCATTTCGATCTTCGACTCCTTAAAATTTCTCTCTTTCTAAAAGAAAAGAGAGATGGACAGCAACAGAAGCTGAAATAGAATTAGCTTATCCTCTTCGGAACATTCACAGTGACAAGTTTGTACCTTTCTCTAAACAAACAAGGTGCCATGTGGAAAAATTAACCACCCTTCCTCGACACCTATGAAAAAATTTCTTCAATAATATTTTTCCCTCCCCAGCTGCTTCTAATGAGAATACCTAAGCTCCTCATCTACAACTCTATCGCAGCTCCCTCTCTTATTTTTCCTTCCCCAGCTGCTTGTAATGATTGAATCAAGCTTTGCTGCCAAGCATCAAGGAAACCGGAAAATGTGGATAGCTGAGGAAAATGATCGGTGTTTTGGCTGGTTTTTGGGGCAGAGGAGAAAGGGTCGGACGGTTGCCGCACTTGTTTAATCTTTTCAAGCTGGGAATGTACTCACTTTAAGGGGAGAGGCTCTGAGAAGCTGTCTCTCTGCAATATTCCCTCTCATCATCACTCCCGCCTGCTACTCTTCCTCCGTCTTTTGCCCTTTATACGCTTACCATTGCCTTTCCCTCTCTCTACCGTTTTCTCAGCAGGCTGCAGAACAGAACAAGCCCATCTCTGCTGCACTGCTGCTTCTCTAGAAAAAACCCCACTGTGCCCTCGTGAAAGTTACCTCTTTTCCGAATCTGTGTGCTGGGCAGGATTTGAAAAGAATTACCGTTAAGGAAATCTGAAAATTCAGGTGAAGACAGTAGTACGATGAGGCAATAAATGAGGATTTTTTTATCTGATTTTCGAAGATACTCGGCCAGACCACGGAGGCTGGAGCCTCGAGGTAATCTATCTTCACTCCCCATGCTGATGGGAATCTCCAGCAAATTGCCCATCTCAAACCATCCATCCAGTACCAAGGATAAGTTTTAGGGGAGTTGACTTATAATTAAATTCAAAACAGGATTACTTATCCACTCTCATGAATGCATGCATTTTGATTGGGGTGTTTCCTTCTCACATTCCCTTGAATTGATTCACAAAATCATCTCGTATTTCCTACCCTTTTTTATTATTGACAAAATCATTTTCTCATGTCATGTTGGGCCCTTTTTTTTTCTTTTTGTTTGGTGAATCCTTTTTTGAGGTTCTCCGTTTTTTCATTCATTTGGAAGGTATTAGTAACAGCATAACCTGGTTTGTTCATATCATGGTGAATATAATTTCCTGTTTTGAACTCCAAGCTCTTCTTTTACCATCGAATGATTCAATTCCCCATTTGGAGGTCTACAGAGAGTAAATAAGAAAAGCCCAAGACATCACTAACATGGAATAGCTTTAAACTTCTTTTGACCTCTTTTGCATTATTCCAGGCACTCGGTAGAGACTAAAGAGGGCCATGCCTCCAATAATGCAGTTTGCAAATGATTCTCCCATGGAAAAGTGGTAAACTGAGGCATCGATTCTGCATGGTAAAGGAAAAGAGGAAAAGGGAAAGCGTGGCATCAGCTAATCAAACCTCTATCTACATATTCTACAGTGATTCGCGTGCAAGACTGGCTTTCATCAATGGCAAAATCTGGTCATGAGTGGCATCCGTCCCTAATGAAACATTTCTCTCTGTCTTTACTCTTTCATCGATTGTTTGAATCTGTTTGAGAATTTACTCCAACACTCTGGCGGCCAAACCAGATTAGACTGTGACAATTACGGCATCCGTGGCTTTTAGGGACCGTGAGATATTTGAATTGATACAAAGTGGCATTCTGGAACAACTGGTACAGAGAATCCATGAAAACAAGCATTTGAAATCAAAAAAGCCCCAACCACAAGTATTAGTGTGTCTTTGTCTTAGGCACATCCCATGTGTATGTTACCGACTAATTGCCCCAATTGTAGATTCCCTATCAGTCAGGCCTTCATCCTCTTTATTTTTCTTTTTCTGTTCTAATTGTTAGTAGGCTGTGGGTATTCACATCTCATCCTCTTTTAAATAAAACGAAAATCAAAAGTATTTGATAGTACTGCAGGAACTGCCCTTTATTGTAAATGAACTGTGGAGGAATGGGTTTCTGAGAATTAATGATTCAAACCTCTGCTTAGTGACAGTCTTTTGACTGATCTCTTTCGGTTGAGTTCTTTAGAAGGTTATTAGCTGTTGTGATTTAGTTAACAAAAAAACTAAAGTAAAAGACTGGGTGGGTCTAATTGATGGAGATCGGCCAGTTCCCACACTACAAGTTGACAAAGTAAAATTCTTAATTACGTTTGTGAAAACTTTTGCTTGGTTGAGGGTCCTCGACATTATGAAGGAGCAGACAAATCTCATGTGGTAGATGGCTAATTGATGGAGCTGCTTTTCAGACATCTCAGCACGAGCAGGTTCGGATTATTTTGAAACCCAATAGAATCCATTCTCTCCAGTGAAACTGATCCAGTTTGGTTTAAATATATGCGAGCGTTTTATCTTCTTTGAAAAGTTCATTGAAGGATAGACTATAGAAGTTTCGGTTTTTCCCTTCTGCAAGTGAGAGCAACGAGTTGCAGTATTTTCGTCTCCCATCTCTCTTGTTCCAAAAGCAATAATGGTTTCAAATTGAAAATACTAGTCGGACATTAAATTAAAAGAAATAAAGAAAGCAGCAGAGAAAGAAAACAAAGGAAAACATTTTCTAAGCGTTGACTTTTGCCCTCTGGTTTGTCTGAAGATGAACTACCACTGTGTTCTTCTTCCACCCAGATCTGGAAGATCGGAGAAAAATGGCTTCCCCCATGAACCAGTCATGGATTTTCTCTTCATGTTCTCTGTTAATGGCTTCTCTATTTGCTGCTTCAGCATCTGTGCAGCTGAATGACCCAGGTAGCCTCTTTAATTTGTTTCGGTTCATTAAAAACTTACGATAGATTTATCTGCACCTTCGAATTCCGAGTTTGATGGAGCTTCCTTCATTCGTATGAACCTGTTTTCCAGATTGGTATTTCTGGTTTCCTCTCTATTCTTGCGCATCTGCGGTCAATCTCATCGAAATCATCTTTCCTTCCAAGCTGAGGAGTCAGCTGATGGCCAAAACGACTTTTGGGTTAGGAATTTTTCTGTTCTTCAAGGTTGTGATGGAAGACATGCAGCAAGGGATGGCGGGTTTTTGGTCTCTGGATCTGAGTAAAAGAGTGGTGAGGGAGAAGACAGGAAGTGGGTTTGTGGTCACTTCCATGTTTCTGCAACTGAAGGCTTTATCAAACTTAAATTACCCAATAAGGAGAAGGGATCAGAGATGGTATCTAAACTACGGTAAGAATGCTAAGATTCTATCCAGAAGAACAGTTTTGATAAATTAATGCTACTGCTAGCATGAGCACCAAGATTTTCAGCAATAAACCGTTCTCACTCTTGTCATAATTTGATTGATTAGGAATGGCTCTGCTGGTGGGCGCGAGTTTCGGGCTCTTCTTTGTCTTCCTTTTTGTTAACGGAGGTCTGAAACTCTGAAGAGAAGGCATGGGGACTTGATAGGTTCCTTCTATCTGCTGTTTAAACAAACAAAAAGAAAAAGCCAACCAATCTATCATCTGCTGCAATTATTCTCTCCTGGGATTCCATTATCATTCATGAAATGACACGAGACGCTCTCCTCTTTTTCTTATCCCCTCTTCTTCGACATCTAATCGACGATTCCTTTTCACTACTATTCGTAGCATCTCGCTGATCTCAAAGAGAAACGTAACTGGAAAATAAAAAGAGGCCTCGATCACTGCAAAATTGATCGTAACAGCTAAGTTGTTCCAATGATATTTAAATAAGCGGCATTGCTGTCACGGATATTATTCTGCCATTAATGGAGCTTTGCATAGAGGATATCCAACTATCCAAGGACCCATTTTGCTGCATCTCTGGAGTGGACTCCAGCGAGACCGGGTAGTTGGAACTGTCTTGCAATAAAAGCTCACCATGATTGGGATTTGATTGGGCAAATCCCCGCCTCAGAGGATTCCATGTCGATAAGTACAGCAAAAGAAAACATCTTGATTCGACAGTAACTGGGTTTAGAGGATTTTACAAAATAATGCTCCTCTTGTCCAGTACTCCATGGAAGGAAGCTGCAAAGTGGCAGTTAACCAGCTTACAGACAATCTGGGTACGTCTGATAATGTGTCATCTCATACTTTTTATCAGGATGGTCGCCGGATACATCTCCCCAAAATATGATAGAATCTATATCATCTTTTTTCATACCGGAAATTTCATACCACCAATATTAGTCCTAGTAGTTATAACAGATTTTAATTTTGCTAATCCATACCAGAAATACGATAGAAGCAATCATCTCTGTTCATGGTTTTCCAACTTGGCGAGTCAGCTCCATTTTCCATAGGGACTGGGTCAGGTCTGGTCTCTCTGTTTTGGGGTGAGTCCCCGGCTCAAACTCGGACTGAACCTGGCAATCTTCTTACAATCTTATTTCATAGAGCTTTTCTGGTACGATGCGGATCGTCCGAGACGGCCACATAACGTGGCAAAACTAACATCGGATAGGATATTTCTCAGAGCCGCCATAACCGCACATTGAGGACGTGGAGATGCCATGCTGGAAAACGAGAAGCAGAAAAAATTTGATCATTTAGTAGTCTATATCCCCTTCCAGTGATCTCCACTCTCCTCTGCGTGACGATCCTCAGCTGCCACTCGCTGGGCGCAACACATCCATATCGATGGATCTCTTACATCTGCATTCCCCTCCCTTAACTGCTCTGCCGTCTTCTCTAAGCGTTTTAAACGAAAGGTCCCATTTCCTCTCTGGCCAGGCTCTGCAGGGGATACAGACTCGGAGATGCCCTCCTCCCAAAAGTTTGAAATTCGTCGTTTATGGAGTTCCGGCGCCAGGTACTGCATTGTTTTCGACATGGGTATGCCTCCATTGTGATGTTCGCTACTTTAAAGTCATCTACTTTATTGAGTTTTGATGTGGGTATCGATTCGACATAGAAGTCCTAGTTCAGTCATGCAGTTTACGAAGTTCTTTTACTCTAGATTTGTCTTGCCAAAAAATGAAGATGCTACAAATAAAGGTTAAAGACTTCAAAATAGAGTATAAGTAGTGTCCAAGCTGAATGGGTCTGCATTACTCTCCGGCATATAGTCAGTACCATGTTAAAAGTAAAGAATGAGCTTACATTGTCTTGGTCTTCGATTGGAAATGTTTTATTCTAGTTCAATATTGATAATTCATGTAGCTGATTACTGGCATGTTGATTTTAGCATCTCTTGGATTCTTTGTCAGCTTCATCTCTGCCCTCTGTTCTGGAAACTTTTCTTTTCCTTTCTTCAAGATATGTTCCTTAAGTTAAAATCTCAAAAGAAATGTGTACTTGGAATCCCTGAGACACATAAGTTTCTATATTTTTTACATTTTCACAGGTCTTGCACAGGGAAAAATCGGATCTTCTCTTGGAAATGTAAAAGCCGTCACTCAAGAATCCCCAACAAAAGAGGAAGATATTGCATTTGTTGCTGGTGCCACTGGTAGAGTAGGTTCACGTGCTGTAAGGTTACATAAAACTCCCTGTTACTATTTGAGCTTATAAATTGGTTTTGCTTTCTAATTTCTTTGACGCTTAAGGCATTCGAAAATTTCTTCAGGGAGCTTCTCAAACTCGGGTTTCGTGTAAAAGCCTGCGTCCGGAGCAAACAGAGAGCAGAACCGTTGGTCCAAGTAGGGATTTCAAGTGAATAAATTGTCGATAGTAGGATTTGTTTACCCATAATTGGATTTTTTATGGAATGTATTTTCACAGAGTGTCCGTGGGATGACAGTTGATGGAGAATTTCAGCGTAAGTATCATTCTATCCACTGCCTATGTAGCTGCCAAAGATATTAGGAGTGAATTTCAGCCAATAACAGTAAATGTCTGGTTTTTAGCCCAGCTGTGGAGAAGCTTGAAATTGTAGAGTGTGACCTGGAGAAGAGTGAGGAAATTGGGCCTGCTATTGGCAATGCCTCGATAGTTTTGTGCTGCATAGGTGCCAGTGAGAAGGAGATTTTTGATATTACAGGACCATACCGCATTGACTACATGGCTACTAAAAATCTTATTGATGCAGGTAACCCCAACTGCTACTACGGTTTTTTTTTTTTTAATTCTTCAAAAAAAACTTCTCTGTTGGCATTTTCCACTGTCCAATTTTTCACTTGTTCTAGAGATCAAGAACTTATGTTCAGAATTATGAAAATAACGGACATTGGATACAATAAATAGGGTTTCCTTCTTTCTTCTTCTTACTATTTTTATAATGAACAGCAACTGTTGCTAAGGTTAACCACTTCATTTTGCTTACATCGCTGGGGACGAATAAGATTGGATTTCCTGCTGCCATATTAAAGTAAGTGAATGTCTCTTTTCTGATAAGCACTCCTTGTTGAGTACATTATTAGTTAAAAGTCGTTCATTCTGTTCATGTCTTCTCCTGGTGAATAAACCATCCTACTTCACATGCCATGGCCATTGATAAATATTTTTTTCTTTGTTTGAGTATAGTTTGTTTTGGGGGGTATTGTGTTGGAAACGAAAGGCAGAGGAAGCACTGCTTGCCAGTGGCCTTGCATACACTGTGAGTATCTATTTGTAAATAGTTGTGATTTCTATATCTTGGTATATCATTGACAGTCAAGGAAGAAGAATGTGATTGTGTAAATCTTGTATTTTTCAGAGGCTAGATTGTGACTAGCAGTTATGTTGATTTTTTAAATTGAACTGTGTTACGGGCCTTGTTCTATTAAAATTACCTTTAATATATGACAATTGTTGTTCAGATAGTGAGACCAGGAGGGATGGAGAGGCCTACTGATTCTTACAAAGAAACTCACAACTTGGTTCTGTCCACTGAAGATACTCTTTTTGGTGGCCAAGTATCAAATCTTCAGGTGATGTCTTGTTATTTTCCTAACATATGAGTCCGTGTTTGGCAGAATCATGTTAGCTAGCCCATGAAAGTCCGAAAGCTTGTATCAATCTACTTCAAATTTTATATCAAGTCCACTTTTTGTGAGCTAAATTCTTTCCATTGCACTATGCGCGAGTCTTCATTAAATTGTTTGTTTAAGAATTTCTGTCACAGAACAGGTAATCATACATCCATCTGAATCTAGACTATTATCTACATAATAGCAAACTATCATGTTTATCTTTGAATTCTTAACTATGTACCCATTCAAATCTTGTTTTGTCACTATAATTGTTATTTCGTAGCAAACATGTAGTGGTATACATTCATGCAGGTTGCAGAACTCATGGCGTTCATGGCCAAAAATCGCAGCCTTTCTTTCTGTAAGGTGTTGGAAGTAATTGCAGAAACAACTGCCCCTCTGACTCCTATGGGAGACTTGCTGCAAAAGATCCCATCACAGCGCATGGATACCTCTGTGCAGGAGGTACTTTAAATCCTTTTCCACTTGACATAGAAGTAATTCAGTCCAAAGTCTTAAAGAGCACTAAGAAGGAGGATGCAAATGCTCGAGCAAATAAAATCACAACTTCATTTTTTTGTCAGAAATCACCTAGTGGCCAAAAACCGGGGCTTAGCTCTGAAGCCCCAGAATTGGAGCCAGTTCAAGCTGAAGCAGAAAAGCCAAGTCCTCAGTCTCCTTATACTTCGTAAGGCCAGATATGAGTTACTTAATGTGAGCACCTACTGCAACAAATGGTCTTATCTTACAACCTTTAGTGATATTTCAGCTATGGAGAATTAAAACCTCCTACATCTCCTACTCCAATGCCAAGTACAACACAGGAGCCCAAAGTTGAAGCAGCAGCAGCGGGAAGTAAGACCCCAGTTACCTTATCTGAACCTGCTTCAGGTGTTACGGAGAAAATAGTTACTGCGGGTAAAATGAGGCCTCTTTCTCCATATGCAATGTAAGCCACCTTTTTTTTTTTTTTTTTCCATATTGTACCTGTTTTTGTAGTGCTTTCTAGTCCTAATTCAAGCTCTTCTTTCTCTCCTGAAAGAGAATATGTGAATGCTATGACACCAGAATCATGACCCATTAGGACTGTGACTTCACAGGGTCTTCCTCTCCTTATGCTGCCTCTTGTTTCTTCTTACCAGTTTATACCATAGAATTTTCTCTTCTATGCTCTGGGAACAAAATGGCCAGAAATATATCAGCTGAGGGTAAAGAATATAAACTGGCTAGCTAATCTAAATGGAAACTTATTACTTTTTAATTCCTGCTTACCAGCAGAAAATAAATAAATTGATAAATAATAATAAGAAAAGACTAACATAATCAATGTTCTTTGAAGATCTTTAGAAGGTCATTCTCCAATTGCCCATTTGCCTTGTTTTACAGGTATGAAGACTTGAAGCCACCTACTTCTCCATCACCAAGTCCACCATCCACTGGAAGCCATGGGCCGCAGGCATCTTCTACAGCTACAGTCAATGCGGTTGAGGTTCCTCCAGCCAATAAATCAGAAGTTAACCCACCTTTGAATCAACAAAAATCAAGGCCACAGTCACCATTCACAATGTAATATAGGGAGCTTTTACGTTTACTCCAATTGGCCAGTTTAAAATATATTTAGAATGAACTGATACTTTCCCCTTCGCAGGTATGCGGACTTGAAACCTCCAAGCTCTCCGATGCCGTCAGCATAGGCACGACAGGAACTTACTACTGATCTAGTAAGCAAAATAATGAAATTATTTTCGTTCCATGTACATGAGAAGAAAAAGATCACTAGTATCACAGAATCCGGTCTTATCAGAATACAAAAAAAAAAAAAAAAACTAGATTATTTACCCTTTTGAATCCACTGTTGTATTTGACAATGACACTAACTGTTTATTGCAATTCTTGCAGGAAGGACTGTGGACTAATATGTTCTTCAGATATCTCATGACATCTTTCTGAAAGCCAGAAGAAGCTATTCGAGTGGTGGAATCGTGCGAGTCTTAAATTCTATTTTTTCCCAGTAAATATGGAGTAAATGTGAGTACAGCTATTTTACTCTGCTCTTGAGCAGTACAGACCTATTAAGACACTGAAAACGAAGTGCTTGTTTGGTTTTCACAATCCACAACTGTGCAGTTGCAGAATAAAACAAATCCAATTTTTCTCTACGGTTTTCAGAATCATGGGTTGAGGCAAATCACTGTTTTCAATGTTCTATTTCCAGCATAAAACGAAGTGCTTGTTTGCTTATTCATTCTAATAACATTGTTCTGTTTATTCTTATTACCACTTGTTAGTAATGTGGATTATTACAATACACTTAAAATCCCGTTCTGACTCTCTGAGGAATAATTTGACATTATTGATACTTATTAATAAAAACATACCAACAATTAAAAAGCACTCTGATGGCATCTCATTCATCTTAGTGGCTCCCATTCAAATAAGCAGTTAAGTATGCGTTCATGAAAGGCATACTTATTATGAGTAATAAGCCCAAATTTATGGGCTTCGGCGAGGCGCAGTTCATGGACAGAAACAGAGCACAAGTTTGCGAGCCATCTAAAGGCGCACTTTTTATCGACCTGAAGCGACCAGAAGCGAGACGGCTTTTCGTTTCTTGGCTTCTTCCACCTCCTGGTTTCTGGGTACTCGCTGTACATCCTCCAGCAACTGCACAACACCTCTTTTCTTCAATGTCTCGAACCGAAGCCGTAATTTCGAAAGACGACGTCGCTCCGGCAGCTGCCTCGGAATACTTGAATCCTCATTACTGGTGAGTTCGTATTCCGGTAATTCCGTTTCCACGGATGTGTTTTTGAGACTTAACTTGAGTTTTTTTTTTTTTTTTTTTTTTTTTTTAATTTGTAACTTTGACGCTTATTTATAGCTTTATTCATCTTTTTCGCTTCTCTTGTTCGAAATTTGTTCAAAGTTGTCGTGGAAAAAAGATATTTTTGAAGACCTTATGGGATCGAGCTGTGGTTTTTCCTTTCAGGGATAAGAGATTTTCTGCCGAAGAGCACTACGAGTGGTTTAAGGATTATTCACATTTCCGAAATCTCATCATGGATCACCTAAATCCCCACGACAATGTCCGTGTCAAACTCTCTAAAATTTCGGGAACCTGAATACGATGAGTAATCAAACTAACTTCTTTTACAACAAATTGCTGAATTTGTAGATATTAGAGCTTGGGTGTGGTAACTCCCAGCTTTCTGAAGAACTATACAAAGATGGTGTAGCAGATATAACATGTATTGATCTTTCAGCAGTAGCTGTGGAAAAAATGCGGGCGCGCTTGTTAGGAAATGGATGTAAAGGTTGTTTCAAGCAAGTTCTGATCTTCTTTAGATGATTAACAAGTATCAGGATATATTTTTAATGTTGAATTTGTTTGTTTCAGAAATAAAAGTGCTGCAGGCAGACATGCTTGAACTACCCTTTGGGAACGACTCTTTTGATGTTGTGATAGAGAAAGGAACCATGGTATCTGTTCAGTCTGTTGATCTTTCCTTTGTATTTGTCATAAGTTTGAAATGGATTTGAATGTTTATGGTTGGTAACTATTGAAATTTGAAGGATGTGTTGTTCGTGGACAGTGGTGATCCATGGAACCCGCAACCTGAAACTGTAAGAAAGGTGATGTCTATGCTTGAAGGAGTTTATAGAGTTTTGAAACCACATGGAACTTTCATTTCGATTGCATTTGGACAGGTATAACTTGCTCAGCCTTACATTCTCGTCCTTCTTTGAGTATATTCTTCAACTTGACGTTTCCTGTCATCACAGCCTCACTTCAGGCGGCCATTTTTTGAAGCTCCACAGTTCACCTGGTCTATGGAGTGGAAGACTTTTGGGGATGGATTCCACTATTTTGTTTACACCTTGAAGAAGGTTTGTACTGGACCAGTAGGATTTCTTCTGCATGTCCTACAGGTTCCCCAGACTATGCATGTTGATAAAGCGGTTCCTGTTATGTTATAAAATAAACAAAATCCTATTTCCCAACTTCAACTCTTGTCCTGTTGGTGCTATTTATAGAATTTATTGAATCAGGTTCTTTCTAGGTCATCTTATGAACCTTTGGATGACATCAACCTCTATTGTGTGGAATGTTGTCACTTTTCATTAATATGAGTCTTCAAGCTTTGTCTTATCATTATCTTAAGGGATCGCTTTAATGTTCTTTCGGTCTGCATGTTTTCCTAGTACTGGCCCTCTTCCACTACAATATCCTCATTTTGTTGTAGTTTATTACTACCTTGAAAGACCTATTTTTGTTCGCCTAGGATCCTTCTATCTCATTTGAACTCTCTAGTTCAACTATCTATGTAAACAAATGAACAAGAAGAGATGATTTTCTTGACTTTGTCTATATAGGCTTTTCCATTTCATGTTCTTTTCGGTTTATGCTGCAATCTATTTTTCAGGGCAAGAGACCATTGGACTTCAAGGAGAACTATGAGAAGCTTGAAAAACCGTCTATTTGTTTATTGCAAGATGAACTGGAAGGGGAGGATTATTTATTTCGAACAAATGTAGACGAATTGGGACTCTAAACTTTGGGAGAAAGGGTTCTTACCCTGCCGAGAAATATGTAGTTTTTTTTTTTTTTTTTTCCTTTGTTGTTACTTCAGTCTCACTGAGTAATTAGCTGAACAAAAACCCAACCGAGATTCTGTGAAGCATACGCAATTGAATGAGAAACTGAAATTTCATTTGGCACATTGGTTTGCGAGAAATTTTTATTGTGCCATGATTTTGCTATGCTCTCATCTTATGGCTTTGTACTCCTGAGAAATACTATTTATATTCAAGAACGATTATGGGTTTTTAGTCTAGCACCAGACTTACAGTTTGGTTTTGGTAGGGGAGACAGATGTCTTTAAGTCCAGTGGTATGATCCGAGACTCGATGTTCGTCGCTTAGTCTCTTCTGCTCGAGGTTTGCATTAAGTTCATTAATGTCATTTAATTATTTAATTATACTTTAGAAATGTCTATTACTTAAACAACGTTCATTAGTTTAATATTGGATTCATAAAAATTAGAAAATATACTTTTTAATTTTAATATCATACACATATGAAAATATATGGAAACTGATGGATGCATGAAGAAACGGATGAAAACATATGGAAACATATGGAATCAGACCTATATATATGTAAATAAGATACTACATGTGATATCTTTTCTAAAGTTGGAAACGATATCGTATCGTACTTATCGGTGGATATGCAAGGAAACTTCAAATCATGCTTCTGCTACAAAGTGCGGCCGCTCGTACGTCTGCAAAGCACACCGGAACTCAAGGCAAAAAAAAGGGGATCGACCAAACGGAAGATTTTTTGGTTCTTCTGTGTCTGTTTTTCGGCTTCATCAAAGCAGTAGCTTATCAGTAAGAAGATTTGATACTCTACGTGCGGCAAGGAAAGTACAAAATAAAGATGTAAATGGCCACATCGGCTCTTCTTTTCTTCCTCGGAGGGTCTCTTCCGTTCTCCAATCATCTGCCGCCGATCTCTGTTTTACGTCGTAGTCATCTTCTTCAGACGAGAAGAAGACGAAGAATAACTTGAGAAGGGAAAGTGAAAATCTGAAGCGGACGAGTGGGGGAGCTTTGAAATTCGGATAAACCGCCGCCATTCCGTCTCCTCCGTCTTTTTTTTCTCTCCCTTTTTTCTGCTTTAAACTTTTAAAGAATGATTTCTTTTGCTCGTCTAAAAAAGCAAGGTAGGCTTGGGGAAGAAAGCAGCGCCATCGCCGGGATTCCTCTCACTCGTCCCGAGCCAAAGAAATCTTGATATCAACTTTTTTTGTAGATTATTTTCGTTTCTTTTTTGTTTTTCATTCGTGATACTATAAGTAGGAAGGCGTTTTCTTGATATTTTTTTTCACCGGCGACGTCAGAGCAAACTTGAGAAGGGTACTTTAGTTAGAAGAAGAAAGAAGCAGAGTAATCGGAAGAGATGAAGCTTCAAATAATTACAGCTTGTATAATTTGTTCGATTTTGATCTCCATTGCCAGCGCCTACTTGGCTGGCGCTGCTCCATTGAAGAATCTGACCCTTCCCCATCAACACCCAGAACCAGAGATGGTCGTCTACGAAGTTCAGAGGTGAACATTGGTTTCGAATATTTAAAACAGAGTAGATAAATTTGTGCTCTGTTTCTGCATTTCAATGCTGTAGAATTATTGATTCATGTGTTATATACATATCCTTTTGCAATTCATTGCACTGCAGGAGACTGAACGAATCCGTATCAATTAGAAAACGCGCTCTGCTCACGGAGGAGATGACGAATGAAGCAACGTCGTCGTCGTGTCTGACGGGGAACCCCATCGACGACTGCTGGCGGTGCGACCCCAACTGGGAATCGAACCGGCAGCAGCTCGCGAACTGCGGAATCGGGTTCGGCCGGAACGCCGTCGGCGGGAGAGGCGGCGAGTCGTACGTGGTGACCGACCCGTCCGACGACAACCCGTCGAATCCCAAACCGGGGACCCTGCGTTTCGGCGCCGTCCAGGCCCAACCCCTGTGGATCACCTTCTCCGGCGACATGCGAATCAAGCTGAAACGGGGCCTCCCCGTGAACAGCTTCAAGACCCTCGACGGGCGGGGCTGGCACGTGGAGATCGCCGGCGGTGCGTGCATCGTGGTGGAGGGCGTCTCCAACGTCATCATCCACAACCTCCACATCCACCATTGTTCCGACGACGGCGGTGGCTCGGACGGCGACGGGATCTCCGTCGCGGCGTCGTCGAACGTGTGGGTCGACCACTGCGAGCTCTCCCGGTGCAAAGACGGCCTGATCGACGTCACTCAGGGCTCCACGGCGGTGACGATTTCGAACAACTTCTTCTCCGACCACGACAAAGTGATGCTGCTCGGTCACAGCGACGACTTCGTCCCCGACACTGGCATGCAAGTGACCCTCGTCTACAACCGCTTCGGCCCCCGTCTGGTTCAGCGCATGCCCAGGTGCAGACACGGCTACTTCCACATCGCCAACAACGATTACACCTCCTGGGGAATGTACGCGGTCGGCGGCAGCGCCTCCCCTACCATCAACAGCCAAGGCAATCGCTACACAGCCCCCCCCGACCCTCACCTCAAAGAGGTACGTAGCTAGGACGTCTCTACATTATATATGTACATTCTACTAAAAGGCCTTGTACGTTAATCTCTTTTAACTTTGATTTCAGGTAACGAGGAGAATATTGGACTCAGGGGAGGGTGAGTGGAGGGAGTGGAACTGGAGAACGGAAGGCGACCTGTTAGTGAACGGGGCCTTCTTCGTCCCCTCCGGTGCAGGCCTCGCCGCGCAGTCACAATACGACAAAGCCAGCAGCGTGGAACCCCAGTCAGCGGCTTTGATCGATCAGCTCACCGCCAATGTCGGCGTTTTGGCCGTCGTCCCCACCGGCACTGGGTATGTATATAATATAAAACAATAATTAATTTCTTTCATTAATAAAAAAAAGGTAAAGCGTAATCTAATTAACGCAGGTCCGGGTCCAACCCCGGTGGAAGTACCGGCGTACCGGCGGGTACATACGCCGGCGGCGGCTCCGGCTCAGGCCTGTATGGAGGAGGCATGGTCTACGGCACTGGGGGTGGGACCACCGTTTCTTCTTTCGTGACAACCAACGTTGTTACACTTGTCATCGTTTCCGTATCGGTTTTGTTTCTTTGATGCGTTTTAGTGACATGCTCCGGCGGCTGGACCGGGTTTTCTGTAAAGATAACATTTGCGAACCAACCTCAAGTAATTATATATACTAATGCAAATTTTGATACAAGTAACAGTGTAATTAAACTTGTAATAATAAAAATTAAACAGGTGTGCATTTTATTTGATCGGAGCGGTCCAACATCCACTCAATAAGATCCAAACACGAATCCATTAAAGGGAAGGGCCCACACGCGCGCGAATTCCTCAGTTTGGTGAATTATTAATGATCCACGTATTCGGTGGGAGGAATGGGGGGAAAACAGATCATACGGTGAATAAGCGCAGTGGCACTTCCGTAAATTTATGAAAACCTGTCGCGAGGCCAAACTACAAACGGAAGCAGTTGGAATTGGAACGAGAAAGAGAGAGAGAGAGAGAGAGAGAGAGAGAGAGAGAGAGAGAGAGAGAGAGAGTCCAATTTGTCAGAAGTTGGACGCACAGTCGAACGCAGGCAGCTGAAGAAATCGAAATCAAAATCTATATCACTCGCGGATGGAATCATTATCTGTTGCGTCTCTTCGGCACTCTCTTCTCCCTTTCACGGTAAGGGATTCGTACTCCTGTTGGATTGGTTCGGTAAATTTCTGTTTGGGTATTGTTCTGCTTGTCGGCGAGATTGAACCGTGAAAGACCTCGTCTTTATCGTCCTTGATCTGTGCTTCTAGAAAATTTGGTCTCGGAATGTGTGGTGACCGTGTATGTGGATTTCTCTTTGTTTTGGTGCTGTAAAAGGTTATATACTATGGCTTCTTTTTGGTTGACTCTATTGGCGAGCTCCTGTTTGATTGCTATGGATTTAGCTGACATAGCCGTTTATTTGCACCAAAGGAATAATTTTCAATTAAGATGTAGGATTCTGTTGTCTAAAAGCATGTGTGGCGGTTGATTTACTGAGAGCTGGTTGGCTACATAAAACTGTTTGTGAAATGCGTTGACTGAATAAAACCTTTCAAAGGATAGTTCTTTGGAGATCCTACTGCTTTAAGACGTTTATGGGTTGCTTTTTACGAGGAAGGAGAGTTTTTTTTATAACAGAGACATTAATAAGGTGTCATACTTGCTTGTGCTCCAAACTGTATAGCTCTGAGGACCGTTTTTTTTTTTTTTTTTTTTTTTTTTTTTTTTTGTTGGTCTTAGATGTGAAAGAAAGAGGTTACTGAATAAGTATGTTTTCTCTAATAACGTACGTTTCTTGTAGATTCGAACTGTTAGATACTGGACACTTTGTATCTTCTTCTTTGATTGAATTTGTTCCTCGAAGCATGTTCTTTTTTTTTTCCTGCTATGCACATCAATTTTCACTGGATGAGCAATTTCTAGCTCAGTTTATGAAGTTTTACACTTTATCAATGCCTTTCTCTTTTCTTTCTTTCTTGCTAAAAAAACATCACAGTTTGATATGGTTTTATGTTGGTCTTGTGATGATTTTGTGATGCTAAGCGATGGCATATTTTCTAACTCTGCTTGCTTATGATTTCAGGGTAGATGATCAACATGCTGCTACTGCTGCAAATATTTGAGCTTAGTCGTAAATATTTTTGTCATTTGATGACATCAATACCCTAGTACTGAACAACAATTGGGAACTGTTTACTTCTTATTTCGGATTTGATGTCTGGTAGCTCCTGTTAATAGAGAAATGTTATCAGGCACCCTAATAAAAGAGGATCTGCATTTTTTTTTAACCATTAAAAAAACTTCCAGCCAATAGGGTAGCATGAACGGTTCAGCTGTATCTGAATCTGGGGTACCAGACAAGCAATCTAACCACTTGCAAGCCAGATCACATTCCACTTCTGATTTACAAAGGCATAGGCCATTGACACCCCTGAGGATAATAAGGGGTTTATTATGTTTAACAGTGCTTCTCTCAACTGCATTTATGACCTTAATATACTGGGCCCCCTTGACCACAATCCTGCTTCGGCTTTTCAGCATACAGTATAGTCGAAAAGCAACCTCTTTCCTATTTGGTTTATGGTTAGCCTTGTGGCCTTTTCTGTTTGAGAAGATAAACAGGACTAAGGTTGTTTTTTCTGGCGATGTTGTTCCTGCAAAGGAAAGAGTCTTGCTTATAGCCAACCATAGAACTGAGGTAGATTGGATGTATTTGTGGGACCTTGCCTTGAGAAAAGGTTGTCTAGGTTACATCAAATATGTGCTCAAAAGTAGTTTGATGAAGCTACCCATATTTGGCTGGGGATTTCACATTTTTGAGTTCATTCCTGTGGAGAGGAAATGGGAGATTGATGAGCTGATCATGCAGCAAATGCTTTCTACGTTTACAGATCCACAAGACCCATTGTGGCTTGCTGTTTTCCCAGAAGGGACAGACTTCACGTAAGCAACCATTCATCTTTTATATACTGCGAATTTCACAAAAAAACTATTTAGTCTGTCGGGTAAAGATCTCTATTTAAAATGGTTCCAATTCTTGGGATAGAATAATCCATTAGTAACTCAATGACTAAGATGCTATGGTTGGTTCTTCCTTTCATCTGATAGTGATCCTCTACATTGTCTCAAATGTTAACCTTGGTTACTTACCCTTTTTTGATTCTTTTTAATTTACAGTGAAGAGAAATGTCTGAGAAATCAAAAGTTTGCAGCTGAGAATGGACTGCCCATCCTTAGAAATGTGTTACTGCCTAAAACAAAGGGCTTTCATGCTAGTGTTGAAATTCTTAGGAACTCCTTAGATGCAGGTCAGCTTCTATATCCTTTAGTTCTTCTCTCTTATTTGGCTATAGTGGTGATAATTGATGGAAAGGGATATATTATTGGCTGACAGAGTTCTTGTTCGTGAGATGCATAACTGACTTGGGAATCATTTTATAAGATGAATCTGAA
Source organism: Aristolochia contorta (assembly GCA_022405105.1). Taxonomy (NCBI): domain Eukaryota; kingdom Viridiplantae; phylum Streptophyta; class Magnoliopsida; order Piperales; family Aristolochiaceae; genus Aristolochia; species Aristolochia contorta. The sequence goes on along the minus strand of CM039670.1, from coordinate 682,170 downwards.
GGTGAAACTGGTTTTAACGTGTTTGAGCACTTAGCTCCTATTAGACTTCACAAGATTAGCACTGAAATTGCCTTTCTTGTAGTGGGGTTGCTTTTTATGCTTTAACGCAGATAATGACAATTATGACAAAGAAGATCACTTAAGGAAGTGAAGTAAATTGAAGCATAGTTGGAGAGAGAGAGAACTTGTTATCCATGCAAAAATTAAATACTGTCATTGGAAATGAAACTGCTCATTTAATTATGATCTTTGAATGAATGACATTGTATGACTTTATCACTGATCATGACCTCTGGTTTTACCCAAAGATTATAGACTATCAATATACCTGGTTACTGCCCCTCCATAAATGCATGTCGTTTTGTGGAGATTGGGTCATCCCTAGAATTTACATATTTCCAACTCTTCAGGGTAAAAACTTTCTCCACTCTGTAACTGGAAGAAGCCGAGTGCTTGCGTACTTGAATACATAACGTTACTCATTATTTTACTTGTCCCAGGCTTGGTAATTCCTGCAGATGCTATTTTAGTAAGAGGTGTCTAAACAAATGTAGGGGCTGTACGATATTTTCACATGTTATATGAATGTGGGAGCACCCAAGAAAACCGTTGTACTGAATATTTTTTTGAACTGGTGCACTGTGCTGATTTTACGTAATAATTTGCTCATTTGTTATGGCACGATAGTTTTATGCTGATTTTTACTGGGCTTATGTTTGCTTTCAATGGAATTACACAATGAGTTTCTCTTTTTTCATGAGTTTCTGCAGTTTACAACATGACTATTGGGTACAAGAACCGCTGCCCATTGTTCATGGACAATGTATTTGGTGTGGACCCTGCAGAGGTTCACATTCATGTTGAGAGATTCTCTATCAAAGATCTTCCAAAATTAGAAACTGAGGCTTCTGCTTGGTTAATGGAGAGATTCCGGATCAAAGACAAGCTGCTTTCTGATTTTGCTGCAAAGGGCCATTTTCCTCTTGAGGGAACGGAGGGGGATCTCTCCACTACAAAATGCTTGCTGAATTTTGTTTTGGTAATCACATTAACTGGCATTTGTACATTCCTTACTTTCTTCGCATCCGTGTGGTTCAAAATATATGTAGGTTTTAGTTGTGTGTACCTTGCGGTTGCCACCCACTTCAAAATCCGTGTACCACCCATTTTTAGCTTTTCTACATCCCCTTCTACACGCATGAAGTCCAGATAGAAAGCAAACTGTAAGTTATTCTATTATTTTCCTGTTTCAGTAATTAATTGCCCTCAAGCACAAGAATTGTTTTTCTGAGGTCATTTTAGTATCTTCTTTACTTCTCTACAACAATTGGCATTAGTATTTGTGGCATTAAAAAACTGATGTTTGTTGTTTTTATTTGACACTTGCATTTGAAAAAAAAAAATTTGTCAGGACCCGGCAAACTCTTCTCAGATATATCCAGTCAAACTCTTCACTGATATATCCAATTTGTTAACAGATTAATTTGTCTAGATCTCTCAAGAAAATTACAGGCTTTGTTCTTCAGTAACCCACATTCTTTACAGACTCGTTATTAATACGTACACGAATCTTTTGCATGGAAAATTCAACATAAGATGGTAATTCTTAGTCTTCGAATACATATATATACATATACACAAGGAAGAGGTGGAAATAATATTATGCCATCTCGGGGTAACTCATTTTCTTCAAATAAAGGGCATTTCTCCACCAACTGTTCCCGGGAACTGAACCAACGTGGCACAGGTCGAGTAAACCTCTACCTGTCCAGTCTCAGTCACAGATTAATGATTCTAGTTCATCAACTCACCAAATCCATATCGAGAATTCGAATCATCCAAAACTCCAATCCCCGTCATCCATATCCTCCAAAGGCAGTCGTAAAAGGGAGTAGGTGCAACTTCGCTATGGCGGGGAAAGCGAGCTTTAAATCCTTGCAATCTTCTGGTCCCTTCTTCCATCACGGAATCGGCCTGTAATAGTCCCTACGATGAGGATGGAGAGAGAGACAAAGAAACAGAGCGTCGGCTTGGCCATGGTTGGTGCCATATATGTGATATATTACCTTCCTATGGCACGTCTTTTAAAAGAGGTAGTACGTAGTATCACTTCCCGCTTTTTTTTTTTTTCAGCGATGAATGAATCCTCTTGTGAATTGCTATGTCGCCTCGTTAAGGCCAATTTCTTAATAGACCAAGCGCTGAACCGAAAACAAACCGGTCCCGGGTTAGAGCCGACCGGTTACGGGGGTTAACCGCCGAGTACGTCACGCGCGGTTCAACCGCCCGTAACGTGGGCGACTGCGCGTCAAGTGGGAAGGTGGGCCCGACTTCTCTGGGGTCGGTCGATAATTTGTATAACCCCCACTCTCGTTTTGTCGGCATCCGGGGAGACCACCGTGGCGCTCGCCACGTGACGCTCCTCGGCCCGGTCACGTGATGTACGGTTAAAAAGTGAAAAATAAGTTTATAAAAGGACTTATTTTAATGATCTGATTCTACAAACGTCGCACCGCACGGCGGCGGCCCGGAGTTAAAAAACTTTTACGCTCCCTCTCGTACACCCTTTGCGTACACTCGTTATCAGGAGGAGGAGACAGAACCCGAAACCCTGTTTTCTCCTGCCTGCCGATAAAGGCCACCCACCCCATTAAATCCCACTTCTTTCTGACGGAAACACCCTCCGAAGAACCAAACCGTTCGGTCCCACCTGACGAAGGGTAACTAATACCACTAACTAATACTTCTGTGGGGCCAAGACCGCGGGTCCCGCACACGGTCAGGAGCGGTTGACTCGAGAGTAACCGTATGTTTCGGGTGAAGAAAAACCGGAAAAAAAAATGGGAAATATCGGTCACCGACTCACCGGGTCGAAATTCGTCAAAAAAAAAAAAAAAAAAAACTATAAACGCGGGTCGCACGTACCGCCATAAAAATGAATTTAAAATTCCGGGCAAAAACAGTGAAAATTCTGCATTATATATAGTGAAGCGAACCCCGTAATCCCACCACTTCTCTTCTTCTTCTTCGCGCAATTAGTTCGGTAACCATTCCTCGATCTGATCCTCTCCAATGGCGCCCATTTTGCGGTCGTCTCTTCTTCTTCTGTTATTTCTCTTTCTGGGTACGTATATATATATATATGACTACATGAGTACTGCGTTATCTCTTCGAGTAGTAAGTTCTAGGTACGTACAGGTGGGATTATGTTAATTAATCTATGGATGGTTCGTTTAATAATTTGCTGCAGGATTAATACTCAGGATGGATGGAGTTGGGGGAACGGTGTTCAGTCTGGTGAACCACTGCAACCACCCGGTGTGGCCGGGGACGCTCTCCGGCAGCAACGCGGGACCTATGGGGGGCGACGCCGCCGCCGGGTTCTTGCTCCCTCAAGGAGCCACGGCGTCGCTGACGGCGCCGCCGGGGTGGTCCGGGCGTTTCTGGGCACGCACGGGTTGCGCCTTCGACGACGCCGGGAAGGGGCGGTGCACGACGGGCGACTGCGGCGGCTCTCTGAAATGCGGCGCCGGAGCGGGCGGCGCTCCGCCGGTGACGCTGGCGGAGTTCACGCTTCAGGGGAGCGGGGGGAAGGACTTCTACGACGTGAGTCTCGTCGACGGGTACAACGTCGGGGTGGGGATCAAGCCCACCGGCGGCACCGGGGACTGCCAGTACGCCGGTTGCTTGGCCGATCTGAACGAGAGCTGCCCGGCGGAGCTTCAGGTGGTGGAGGGCGCCGCCGTGGTGGCCTGCAAGAGCGCCTGCGCCGCCTTCGACACACCGCAGTACTGCTGCACCGGACCCAACTCCTCCCCGTCGACATGCTCGCCGACCATGTACTCACAGATGTTCAAGACCGCCTGTCCCGCCGCCTACAGCTACGCCTACGACGACGCCTCCAGCACCTGTACCTGCACCGGCACCGATTATGTTATCACCTTCTGTCCAGCTTCCTGAATTAATCATCATCAACGTCCCAATTCTTTTTTTCTTTTTTCTTTCTCTACATGAACTGATCATCATCCCACACAACTACCCACTTATTCATGTTTAATTCTGCTAGTATATAAATATATTCATCAGATTAATTATATGATGAAATTTTCAACTAACTCCGAACGATCTCGATCGCCAGTTTTTAGAAGAAGCAGATTTGTGTTCTAATTATAGCTGGTTTCGTGACTTTGGTGTGTGATATATGACGTTTAATACAAAGGGAGGCGCTGTGGGTGTGGGAGAATTAATTAATTTATCGCTTCCCTGTACGTACTAGTCCTTCGTCTCACCTAATATATACTCCCAATAAAAATCTAAACCGGTGACGGGGGCCTTGCTTTGCGTGTTTAATTTGCAGAGACAACGAGCGAGTTCATGCAAAACGAGTTAGTGCGAGACGTCGACATCTCTGTTGGTTGGGTTGGTGAGAACCCGATTTAATTATAAACGGTAGTATATATTGCGAGATTAATTCATAATTTATTTCGATCTGCCATGGACGTACGCGCTGTGGTTTTGTTTGATCGTTTGCGAGACGATGGGAATCTTTGCTTTATTTATTGTAGAGTTTAAAACTTAGACGTATGCAGAGACAAACTGAGGACTCCTTTTTGAAATCCCAGAGACGTCTGGCGTCACAGCTGGGATCCGGATTCGTTGTGTAACGTTAAGAAGAAACATTGAGAGCAAGGTCGCTCTCCATCGATTTCATTCAACAGAAAGCAACAGGTTCAATATTCACGCTCTCAGGGACCGAAAAGATTAGTTGAATTCGCCTGACGGCCCATTCAATGAATGAATCTGATCTGATCTGCAACCACCACCATGAACGAGTCTGGCGCACTGGGGCGAGCTAGTCAGATGCTCCACATGCCAGCAGTGGAGTACCCAAATAGCCTGATTTCTCTCAGGTTTACATTGAGATCTGCATATAAATTAAAAATGGCTTATGCTTGGACATCTGAGGATAATTTAAGGGGGCCGGGGCATTAAAAACAGAGGACAGACGTCACAGACCGACAGCTGATCAGCTCTCTGTTCAACCAATAATTCATAACTCGATGGAACTGGTGGAGGTTTCAATTTTTTTATGGGACGTCGTTAACGATTAACTTTAAGAACACGCAAGCGGTAGTGTAAATCATTTAGGAATCAGTAGTCATTTCTTATGAAAGACTTAAAGCCGGGTAGCCTTTCTACTCAAAAAGCATCGAGTCACGAGAGATGTTACTGCAGCAAGCGAATTAAAATTGTCAATCTGTCATGGATTCCCACTTTCCTATCAAAGATAACCTTCACGGAGCCTCTCAAATGCCGACGGAGCGGATATCCAGGCAGTGTGGCCATGTAGGAAGAAGAGAGACATTTTCAGGCCAATTTTCTCCCATACATACATTTGAAACGTCAGAGAGAGTGAACATTATTGCTCGTTATCACATTACGCTAAAATGCAAGAGCAGACAGGAATTAGTCTAACGAGTACAGCTACATAAAAACTTATTCCCATATACAAATCCCACTGGAGTAAAATTTGTCCTCACATGCAATTTGAAGGCCAAACATCAACAAAGAAAAAGACTGAATCACATAAAAGGTTGAGATGGTAAGCAAATGATTTTCTGATTTTCTGTTTACCCTGAATATCTATTCATAGCTTCGGCTGTGCACGGCAGATCAATTCATCTACAATCAACATGGGCAAGCAAAAGATCTCTCTTTATCAATATAGAACTAAAAGCTGAAGACCGTAGTAGTAATACTTTCAGATTGTATGTTGCTGTGGCAGAGTCTCTCTTGATCTGCATCCAAAAAGTAAAATATAGCCAATAGCATAGCAAACCAGCTGAAGAACAAAAAAAGGAGTGTCTCATCAGAATCTCAGGACACCAAATTTCGACAGCATCACCAACCGTGTTATATATCTGGAAGCTCACAGTCCCACGATATGTTCACCAGTTCCTTTGGGTATCAGTATACTCAAGGATTTTTAACTTGTGATCAATGGCAAACAAGTGAGCAGCTGATCATAAATTCCCTATGCAAACTCTTGGCCAATGTAGAGGAAAGTGAGGATCATATCCTCTTGCACTGCTCATAGTATAGCCATCTGGAACTTGATCTTCAGCAACTCTGATATCTCTCAATGTGTTCCAGGATCTTAGAGCCACTTCCTACAACAATAAGTTTCTTGCCCCTGAAACTTCTGTTGCAAGATCCTTCGGAGAGCAGCCATTACTGCTGTTCCTGGGCAGATATGGATGGAAAGATATAGGAGCACATCTGAGAGAATCTCAACCTTCTCAGAGAGGGGGAGCATAGAGAATTCTTTTAATCACAGCTTTTTACTGGGCCTCCAGCCTCACCAAATTCCGCCCTTCCCATGTGCAGTCATAAAAAAATGCTGCAGAAAGATCATTCAGTTTACTTCACACTCTCCTACCAGCTCTGGAAGTATAGATAATCTCCAGCCGGCAAAAAATACGATATACTTGTTCTATCCAATATCTCACCAAGGATCTCTAAGGTGTATATGGCAATAACTAGCAACATTTAAACCCCAACAAACAGCTTGGATCTTAACAAAGGTAAGTTCAGAGAAGCCAACGAGGACCTGATTTCAAAGAGTTAATTACTGCCAAATAATTTCCTTCCGGCTTTCAAGCAGCTCAAAAGCCTCATTTCAAAGAGTTAAATTCACTAAGCAGCACCCAGAACTTCACCAAAGAAATTACTGCATTAGGAGAAATCTTAAATTCTTTGAACAAGCTAACCAGTGAAATCTGGTATATATTGCAGTTCCAACAAGACACTAAGGGAAGTACAACAGCCAGTCGACCAGCTACAAGATCCTAACAAGATCAAGGAGAATCCAGGATATGTTTTCGCTAAGAAAGCAATTGAGGAAACTGGAAAGTAGAGTATTACACGGATTACGATGGACAACAGGCTTCAACAGATGAGAGACATAGAGAGAGAGAAGCACCTGTGGTTTTCCTGTCCTCCTCCATCATCCAACTCCAAGCAAGTAAAAAGACAATATGAAGTCTTACAATGAAGCTTTGAATATCAACAATGCGGAGAAAATCACGCAGTCGTACTAATAATAACATCAAAAGTAGACTTGTTTGAACACGAATCTAAATTCTAAAGACGGACAGCTTTGTGAAGTATGTTATCAGTTATCCACTCCGCAGTGATGTCACCGCGTACGCAACAACACGAGAAAACACCATCCTCATAACGATTCACCAAAGCTTGTCAGTTGTGCTACCACCCGCCAGTAGAAGATAAGAATTACAGTAAAACTTTGAGGCATCACACATGCAATAGCAGCAGCGGCTCCTTCTGCACATTCTTCAAACCGAATAATCGCATAAAGGGTAAAAGAATGCACTTCGATCATTCGATAAGCGCCAAATGCAGATCAATTCAGAAAGCAAACATGAGAAACATGAGACAGGTAAGCCGTTCAATAGACAGAACAATAACCTCATTGCTGATCTTCTGAGCTCCTTCTCACATCCAAAATAGAGGAAAAAAAAAATAGTTCAACAGAGGAGTGTCAAAACCTACAAAGAGCACGCCCAAAAATCTGCAACCTTTTTTTCATATTTAAGAAACACAAAAGAACTTCACGCGTCCTAAAATCAATTCCACACACCGAAGGAGCTAGGGGTTCTGACGGGAAGAAGGGGGTCGGGCAGGAGACGCGGGAAGGTCCCTCCGAAGTTCTTTCATCACGGCGGCGAGCGCCTCGGGGTTAAAACCCCGCTCGCAAAGCGCTATCAGAAGGGAAAGGGTGTGGCGATCGAGACCCGTCTCGAGAATGTTGGACATGTGGAACGCCAAATCCAGGGATTCACGGGCGTTCCGAGCAGCCTCCGGATCCATCCGCCTTGCTACTCCGTCTTGGATTAAACAGAGAGAACCCCAATAAGAGAGGAAACGCAGGTCAATATTTGTTGTACCTGGGAACAAGAAGAGGGAGAAGCTTTCTATGGAACAACGCTTGGTGCTGGCGCGACCGACGCTCAAAGTTGCTACTGCGATCTATGTCAAATGGCAAAGAGAATAAGAAAAGAACTTTGAAGTAAAGGCGAGGGAATATTGAGAAAAACTGAAATGAGGGCTAGAAATTGAAGAAAAACTGAAATGAGGGCTAGAAGTTGAAGAAAAACTCAAAGTGAGGGCTAGAAATTGAAGAAAAACTCAAAGTGAGGGCTAGAAATTGAAGAAAACTCAAAGTGAGGGCTAGAAATTGAAGAAAAACTCAAAGTGAGGGCTAGAAATTGAAGAAAAACTCAAAGTGAGGGCTAGAAATTGAAGAAAAACTCAAAGTGAGGGCTAGAAATTGAAGAAAAACTCAAAGTGAGGGCTAGAAATTGAAGAAAAACTCAAAGTGAGGGCTAGAAATTGAAGAAAAATTGAAATGAGGGCAAGAAATTGAAGAAAAACTCAAAGGGAGGGCTAGAAATTGAAGAAAAATCCAAACTGAAGGCTATAATAAGAGTTAGAAAAAAAAACTCAAACAGAAAACTATGGTAACGGAATTTGAAAAAAAAAACTCAAACTAAATGTTGTAGTTAGAGAATCTGAAGAAAAACTCAACTTGAAGGCTATATCATAAGGGAATTCGAAGAAAAACTCAACTTGAAGGCTATATCGTAAGGGAATTCGAAGAAAAACTCAAATTGAAGGCAAGTTATAAGAGAATTCGAAGAAAAACATAAACTAAAGGTTATAGTAAAGGAATTAGAAAAAAAAAAAAACTGAGGGCTATAGTAAGGGTTTTTCGCTGAAAAACTCAAACTAAAGGCTATAGTAATGGAATTTAAAGAATAACTCAAACTCATAGTTAAAGTAAGGGAACTCGATGAAAAACTCAAATTGAAAGCTATAACAAGGAGAATTCTCGAAAAAAAAAAAACTTAAACTGAAGGAAATAGTAAAGGAATTTAAAGATAAACTCAAACTGAAGACCATGGTAAGATAATTCGAAGAAAAACTCAAACATAAGGCTATAGTAAGAGAATTAGAAGAAAAAATCAAACTAAAGGCTACATAAAGGGATTCGAAGAAAAAGTGAAACTAATGGCTATAATAAGGGAACTCTAAGAAAAATCTCAAATTGAAGGCTAAAGTAAGGTAATTTGAAGAAAAACAGAAATTGAAGTTAGTAGTAATGAAATTCGTAGAATAACTTAAAAGAGAGCTATAGTAAGGAAAATCAAAAAATAATTTAAACTAAAAGCTATAGTAAGGAAATTTGAAAAAAAAAACTCAAACTGAAGACTATAATAAGGGAGTTAGAAGAAAAACTCAAACCAAAGGCCATATAATAAGGGGAATCAAAGAAAAACTCAAACTAAAGGCCATATAATAAGGGAGATCAAAGAAAAACTGAAATTGAAGGCAATAGTAAAGAAATCGTTGAAAAACTCAAAATGTGAGCTATAGTAAGGGAAATCGAAGAAAAATTCAAATTGAAGGCTATCGTAAGGGAATTCGAAGAATAATTCTTACTCAAACTAAAAGATATAAAAAGTGAAAATTCAAAGAAAAACTCAAATTGAAGGCTATAGTAAGGGACTTCGTAGAAAAACTATAAGTGAGGGACTATCGTAAGGGATATCGAAGAAAAACCCAAACTAAAGGCTAGAGTTAAGGGAACTTGGGGAGGGACTCAAAAACTCAAACATGAAAGTTACAGTAAGTGAATTTATGGGTGGATTCAAAACAAATAAAAAACTAAAAAATGAATGCTATATAGTAAGGGAATTTGGGGTGGGACTCAAAAAACTTAAAAATAAAGTTTATTGTAAAGGAACTTCGGGTGGTACTAAAAATAAATAAAAAACGTTAAAAGTTAACGCTATAGTAAGAGAATATGGGAGGGACTAAAAAAACTTCAAACTGAAGGCTATAGTAAGGGAATTTGGGAGGGATTAAAAAAAACATAAAAAATGAAGGCTATGGCAATGGAATTTCTGGGAGGGAGACAAAAATGAAGGCTATAGTAAGAGAATTCGAGTTGGGACGAAAAAAACAGAAAAAAACTCTATTGCAAGAGAATTCAGGGAGGGACTCAAATAAGCTAAAATAGTAAGGCTATAGCAAGGTAATTTGGGAGGGACTCAAAAAATGAGAGAAGCTAAAAAATGAAGGCTACAAAAAATGAATTTTTTTGGAGGGAATCCAAAAAATTAAAAAATGAATGCTATAGTAAGGGAATTAGTGGAGGAACTAAAAAAACTCAAAAAAACGAAGGCTATAGTAAGGAAACTAGCGAAGGGACTAAAAAACTAAAAATTGAAAGCAGTAGTAAGGAATTCAGGAAGGGAGTCAAAAAACTCAAAAAAGAAGGCAATAGTAAGGGAATTCGGGGAAGGTCTCAAGAAACTAAAAAGAAGACACAAAAAGGCTATAAAAATAATGCTATAGTAAGGGAATTGGGAAGGGAAATCAAAAGCTCTAAAATTAAGGCTATTGTAAAAGAAAACAGCGAGGGAGACATAAAACTCAAATTATTAAAAAATAAAGGCTATAGTCTGGGAGTTCGGAGTGGTACTCACAAAATTCAAAAATTGAAGGCTTTACTGTGGAAATTTCTGGAGGTACTCAACAACTTTCAAAAACAAAAAAATGAAGGCTATAGTACGGAATTTAGGGTGGGACTCAAAATAAAGAAAAAAAAAGGTAAGAGTTTGTGTTATTGTAAGAAAATCGGGGAGGGACTGGAAAAACTGAAAAACGAAGGCTATAGTTTAAGAATTCGGGAGGGGTTAAAAAAAAACATAAAAATGAAGGGTATGGATATGGAATTTCGGGGAGGGACACAAAAATGAAGGCTATAGTAAGAGAATTCGAGTTGGGACGAAAAAAAGTGAATAAAAACTCTTTCGCAAGGGAATTCGAAGTGGGACTAAAATAACCTAAAAAATTAAACTATAGTAAGGTAATTTGGGAGGGACTCAACAAATGAGAGAAACTAAAAAATAAAGGCTACATAAAAGGAATTTATGGAGGGACTCAAAAAATAAAAACTGAAGGACATAGTAAGGAAATTCATGGAGAAAATACAAAACACAAAAAAAAACTCTAAACTGAAGGCTATTGTAAGGGAATTAGTGGAGGTATAAAAAAACTCAAAAACGAAGGCTATAATAGTTAGGAAACTTGCGAAGGGACTAAAAAACTAAAAATTTAAAGCTGTACTAAGGAATTTCCGAAGGCACTCTAAAAACTCAAATATGAAGGCTCTAGTAAGGGAATTCGGGGAAGGACTCAAGAAACAATAAAGAACACACAAAAAAACTATAAAAATGCTATAGTAAGGGAATTCAGAGAAGGAGTAAAAAAACGAAAAATATTTAAAAATAAAGGCTATAGAATGGGAATTCAGGGTGGCTCTCACAAAATTTAAAAAGGCACGCTTTATTAAGGGAATTTTTGGAGGGACTCAAAAACTATCTAAAAGGGCGGGACACAAAAAACTCAAAGATGAAGGTTAAAAGTTAATGCTATAGTAAGAGTATCGAGAAGGGACTGAAAAAACTAAACAACGAAGGCTCTAGTAACTGAATTAGGGAGGGGTTAAAAAAACATAAAAAGAAGGCTACGGCGACGGAATTTCAGGGAAGGACACAAAAATAAAGGCTATAGTAAGAGAATTCGAGTTGGGACGAAAAAAGCAGAAGAAAACTCTATCGCAAGGGAATTCAAGGAGGGACTCAAATAACCTCCAAAATTAAGGTTATAGTAAGGTAATTTGGGAGGGACTCAAAAAATGAGAGATACTAAAAAGTGAAGGCTACAGAAAGGAAATTTTTGGAGAGACATAAAAAAAATAAAAAATGAAGGCCATAGTAAGGAAATTCATGGAGAGAAGAAAAACAGAAATACAAAATCTCAAATCTGAAGACTAAAGTAAGGGAATTGGTAGATGGACTAAAAAAACTATAAAACGAAGGCTATAGTAAGGAAACTCGTGAAGGGACTAAAACACTCAAAAATGAAAGTTGTAGTAAGGAATTCGAGAAGGGACACAAAAAACTCAAAAATGAATCCTATAGTAAGGGAATTGGGAAGGGGAATCAAAAAGCTCTAAAATTAAGGCTATTGTAAGATAACTGAGGGAGGGAGTAAACAAACTCAAATTATTAAATAATAAAGGCTATAGTATGGTAATTCGGGGTGGCGCTCTCAAAATTCAAAAATGAAAGCTTCGTAAGGGAATTTTTGGAGGGACTCAAACACTGTCAAAAACTTAAAAATGAAGGCTATACTAAGGGAATTCAGCATGGGACTCAAAAAACAAAAAAATTGAAGGTTATAGAAAGGGAATTTCAGTGGGACTCAAAATAAATAAATAAAAGTTAAAAGTTAATGCAATAGTAAGAGAATCTGAGGGGGACTGAAAAAATTCCGAAACGAAGGCTACAATATGGGAATTTGGGAGGGATTAAAAAAACATAAATATGATGGCTATGGCGATGGAATTTCGGGGAGGGAGACAAAAATAAAGGCTACAGTAAGGTAATTTGGGTGGGACGAAAAAATGAGAGAAACTAAAAAATGAAGGCTACAGAAAGGGAATTTTTCGAGGGATTCAAAAAAATAAAAAAAATAAAGGCTATACTAAGTGTTAAGAGTTAGGGGTAGTTTAATAATTTTACTAAACTTTAGTTAGTTATTGTTTGTTTATTGTATTGTTTACTTGCTCCTCAAGCCATGAATGACGTCATTATAATTTTGTATTTTCGGATTCTATTAATACATGTTTTAGGGTTGTAGGTCATTAAGACCTTACAACCTCTTTCTCTCCTTCTCTCTTCCCCTTCTTTCTATCTCTTCACTTTTCTCTCATCTTCTACCTTCCTTCACTAAATCTAACACTAAGTAATTAAGTTAGGGTCCAAAAAAACGTCAAAAATGAAGACTATAGTAAGGGAATTTGGGGAAGGACCCAAGAAACAAAAGGAACACACAAAAAAGGTATAAAATTAATGCTATAGGAACGAAAATGGGAAGGGGAATCAAAAAGCTCTAAAATTAAGGCTATTGTCAGGTAACTCATGGAGAGAGTAAAAAAACTCAAATTATTAAGAAAATAAAGGCTATAGTATGGGAATTCGTGGTGGCACTCACAAATCTCAAAAACTGAAGGCTTTCGTAATGGAACTTTTGAATGGACTCTAAAATAAAAAATGAAGGCTATAGTAAGGGAATTTGGGTCGGGACTAAAACACTCTAAAAAGAAAGTTATAGTAAGGGAATTTTGGGTGGGACAAAAATAAATTGGAAAAAAGTTAAAAGTTAATGCTATTATAAGTGAATCGGGGAGTGACAGAAAAAACTCAAAAACATAGGCTACAGTCAGGGAATTCGGGCAGGATTAAATAAACATAAAAATGAAGGCTATGACAATGTAATTTTGGGGAGGGACTCAAAAAAGAAGGCTATAGTAAGTGAATTCGAGTTGGAACGAAAAAAACCAAAAAATCTCTATCGCAAGGGAATTCGTGGAAGGACTTAAATATCCTAAAAAATTAAGTCTATAGTAAGGTAATTTGGGAGGGACTCAAAAAATGAGAGAAACTAAAACTCGAAGGCTACATAAAGGGAATTTGGATGGACAGAAAAAAATGAAAAAATGAAGGCTATAGTAAGGGAATTCATGGAGAAACAAATAACACACAAAACTAAAACTCAAAACTGAAGGCTATACTAAGGGAATTAGTGGAGAGACTAAAGAAAATAAAAAATGAATGCTATAGTAAGGAAACTCACGAAGGGATAAAAAAACTCAAAGTAGAAAGCTGTAGTAAGGAATTCAGGAAGGGACTCAAAAAACTAAACAATAAAGCCTATAGTAATGGAATTCCAGGATGGACTCGAGAAACTACAAAAAAAACACAAAAAAGCAATAAAAATAATGCTGTAGTAATGGAAAATGAAGGCTACAGTAAGAGAATTTGATTTTGGAGGGAAAAAAACGGAAAACTCTATAGCAGGGGAATTCGGGAGGGGGGGGGTGACTCTATTAACCTAAAAAATTAAATATATAGTAAATTAATTTATGAGGGACTCAAAAAATAAGAGCAACTAAAAAATGAAGGCCTCCGAAAGGAAATTTTAGAGGGACACAAAAAAAAATAAAAATTGAAGGCTATTGTATGGGAATTCAAGTAGAGACAAAAAACACAAAAAAAAAATTCAAAACTGAAGGCTATAGTAAGGTAATTGAAAACACTTAAAAAAGAAGGCTATATTAAGGAAACTGGCGAAGGGACCAAAAAACTCAAAATTGAAACCTGTAGTAAGTAATTCAGTTAGGGACTCAAAAAAATCAAAAATGAAAAGTAGAGTAAGGGAATTCGGGGAAGGACTCAAGAAACTAAAATGAACACAAAAATAGCTATAAAAATAATGCTATAGTAAGGGTATTGGGACGAGGAATCGAAAAGCTCTAAAATTAAGGCTTTGTAAAGTTACTCAAGGAGGGAGAAAAAATCTTAAATTATTAAAAAATAAATCCTATAGTATCGGAATTGGGGGTGGCACTCATAAAATTCAGAAATGAAGGCTATAGTAAGAAAATTTTTGGAGGGACTCAAAAACTTTCAAAAACTAAAAAAAGAAGGCTATAGTAACGAAATTCTGGGCGGGACTCAGAAAACTCAAATATGAACGTTATAGTAAGGGAATTTCAGGTGGCCCTCAAACTAAATAAATAAAAGTTAAAAGCTAATGCTATAGTATGAGAATCGGAGAGGGACTGCAAAAATTCCAAAACAAAAGCTATAGTAAGGGAATTTGGGAGAGATTAAACATAGCATAAAAGTGAAGACGATGGCAAAGGAATTTCGTGGAGGGAGACAAAAATGAAGGCTGTAGTAAGAGAATTCGAGTAGGGACGAAAAAACCAAAAAATTCTATCGCAAGGGAATTCGGGGAGGGACTCAAATTACCTATAAAATTAAATCTGTAGTATGGTAATTTGGGAGGGAGGAACTCAAAAAATGAGAGAAACTAAAAAATGAAGGCTACATAAAGGGAATTTTTGGAGGGACTCAAAAAAACAAAAAATGAAGGCTACATAAAGGGAATTTTTGGAGGGACTCAAAAAAACAAAAAATGAAGGCTATAGTTTGGGAATTCATGGACAGACAAAAAACACAAAAAAGAAAATTCTAAAACGAAACCTATAGTAAGGAAACTCGCAAAGGGACTCAAAAACTCAAAATTCAAAGCTGTAGTAAGTAATTCAGTTAGGGAGTCAAAAAACTCAAAAATGAAGACTATAGTAAGGGAATTCAGGGAAGGACTCAAGAAACTAAAAATAACACACACAAAAGCTATAAAAATAATGCTATAGTAAGGGAATTGGGAAGAGGAATCAAAAACCTCTAAAATAATGGCTATTGTAAGGTAACTCAGGGAGGGAGTAAAAAAACTCAAATTATTCAAAAATGAAGGCTTTAGTAAGGGAATTATTGGAGGGACTCAAAACTTTCAAAATCTAAAAATTTATGGCTATAGTAAAGGAATTCGGGGTGGGACTCAAAAAACTCAAAAAAGAAGGTTGTAGTATGGGAATTTCGGTTGGTACTCAAAATAAATAAATTAATGTTGAAGTTAATGGTATAATAAGAGAATTGGAGAGGGGCTGAAAAAACTCCTAAACTAAGGTTAAAGTAAGGGAATTTGGGAGGGATTAAAAAAACATAAAAGTGAAGGCTACGGCAATGGAATTTCGGGGAGGGAGTCAAAATTGAAGGCTAAAGTAAGAGAATGCGAGTTGGGATAAAAAAAACCAAAAAAAACTCTATCGCAAGGGAATTTGGGGAGGGACTCAAATAACCTAAAATATTAATGCTATAGTAAGGTTTTGGGATAAAAAATGAGAGAAACTAAAAAGTGAAGGCTATAAAAAGAGAATTCATGGAGGGACTCAAAAATATAAAAAATGAAGACTATAGTAAGGGAATTCATGGAGACAAAAAACACAAAAAAACATCTAAACTGAAAGCTATAGAAAGGAAGGCTATAGAAAGGAAACTCGTGAAGGGACTTAAAAACTCAAAATTGAAACCTGTAGTAAGTAATTCAGTTAGGGACTCAAGAAACTCAAAAGGGAATTCGGGGAAGTAATCAAGAAACTAAAAAAAACCCACAAAAAAGCTAAAAAAATAATGCTATAGTATGGGATTAGGAAAGGGGTATAAAAAACCTCTATAATTTAGGCTATTGAAAGGTAACTAAGGGAGGGAGTAAAAAAACTCAAAGTATAAAAAAATAAAGGCTTTAGAATGGGAATTTGTGGTGGCACTCACAAAACTCAAAAATGAAGGCTTTAGTAATGAAATTTTTGGAGGGACTCAAAAATAAAAAAATGAAGCCTATAGTAAGTGAATTCAAGTCGGGACTAAAAAAATTTTAAAAAGAAAGTTATTGTAATGGAATTTCGGGTGGGAGTCAAAATAAATAAGAAAAAGTACGAGAAACGGGGAGGGACAGAAAAAACTCCAAAACGAAGGTAATGGTAAGGGAATTCGGGAGGGATTAAAAAAAATAAAAAGATGGATATGACGAAGGAATTTCCAGTAATGACACAAAAATGAAGGCTATCGTAAAAGAATTCTAGTTGGGATGACAAAAAGTGGAAGAAAACTCTATCGCTAGGGAATTCGGGGAGGGACTCAATTAACTTCAAAAATTAATGCTATTGTAAGGTAATTTGGGAGGGACTCAAAAAATGAGAGAAACCAAAAAATTATAGCTACAGAAAGAAAATTTTTGGACGGACTTAAAAAAACAAAAAAATGAAGCCTATAGTAAGGGAATTCAAGGAGAGACAAAAAACCACAAAAAAAAACCTCGAAACTGAAGGCTATAGTAAGGAAATTACTGAAGGGACTAAAAAAATCTATAAAACGAAGGCTATAGAATGGAAACGTGTGAAGGGACTAAAACACTAAAAAATGAAAGCTGTATTAAGGAATTCAAGAAGGGACTCAAAAAACACAAAACTTAAGGCTATAGTAATGGAATTCGGGGAAGGACTCAGGAAATTAAGAAAAAACGCACAAAAAGGTATTAAAATAATGCTACCGTAATGGAATTGGGAAGGGGAATCAAAAAGCTCCAAAATTAAGGCTATTGTAAGGTAACTCAGGGAGGGAGTAAAAAAACTCAAATTATTAAAAAAATAAAACCTATAGTATGGGAATTCAGGTTGGCACTCACAAAATTTAAAAATGAAGGCTTTTGTAAGGGAATTTTTGGAGGGACTCAAAAACATTCTTAAACGAAACAATGAAGGGTATACTAAAGGAATTCGGGGCGGGATTCAAAAAACTCAGAAATGAAGGTTATAGTAAGGGAATTTTGGGTGGGACTCCAAATAAATAAAATAAAATAAAAAAGTTAATACTATAGTAAGAGATTCGGGGAGGGACTGAAAAAACTCAAAAAACAAAGGCCTAAGGGAATTCTGTTGGTATTAAAAAAAACATAAATATGAAGGATATGGCAATGGAATTTCGGGGAGGGACACAAAATTGAAAGCTATAGTAAGACAATTCGAGTTGGGACGAAAAAAAGCAAAAAAAAACTCTATCACACGGGAATTCGGGGAGGGACAGAAATAATCTAAACATTAAGGCTGTAGAAAGGTAATTTAGGACGAAATCAATAAATGAGAGACTGAAATATGAAGGCAACATTAAAGGAATTTTTTGAGGAACTCAAAAAAGTAAAAAATGAAGGTTATAGTAAGGCAATTCATGGAGAGACAAAAAATGAAAAAAAAACTCAAAAATGAAGGCTATTGTAGGGAATTAGTGAAGGGACAAAAAAATTCAAAAATGAAGGCTATAGTAAGGAAACTCGTGAAGGGATTAAAAAAACATAAAATTGAAAGCTGTAGTAGGGAATTGAGGAAGAGACTCAAAAACTCAAAAATAAAGGCTATAGTAAGGCAATTTGGGGAAGGACTCAAGAAACAAAAAACAAAACACACCAAAAAGCTATAAAAATAATGCTATAGTAAGGGAATTAGAAGGGGAATGAAAAAGCTCTAAAATTAAGGCATTGTAAGGGAACTCACGGAGGGAGTAAAAAACTCAAATAACTAAAAAGTAAAGGCAATAATATGGGAATTCTGGGTGGTACTCACAAAATAAAAAAACGAAGGCTTTAGTAAGGGAACTTTTGGAGGGACTTAAAAATTTTCAAAAACTGAAAAACGAATAAGGGAATTTGGATGGGACTCAAAAAACTCAAAAATGAAGGTAAGGGAATTTTGGGTGGGACTCAAAATAAATAAATAAAAGTTAAAAGTTAATGCTATAGTAATAGAATCGGAGAGGGACTGAAAAAACTCCAAATCAAAGGATATATTAAGGGAATCTAGGAGGGATTAAAAAACATCAAAATCAAGGCTATGGCAATGGAATCTCGTGTAGGGAGACAAAAATGAAGGCTATAGTATGAGAATTCAAGATGGGATTAAAAAAACCGAAAAAAACTCTACCGAAAGGGAATTAGGGGAGGGACTCAAATAACCTACAAAATTAAATCTATAGTAAGGTAATTTTGGAGGGACTCAAAAAATGAGAGAAACTAAAAAAATGAATGCAACAGAAAGGGAATTTTTCGAGGGACTCAAAAAAATAAAAAATGAAGGCAATAGTTAGGGAATTCATGGAGAGACAAAAAACACACAAAAAAAACTCGAAACAGAAGCCTATAGTAAGGGAATTAGTGGAGGGACCAAAAAAAACTTTAAAATGAAGGCTTTATTGAGGAAACTCGCAAATGGATTAAAAAAGTCAAAATTGAAAGCTGTAGTAAGGAATTCTGGAAGCAACTCAAAAAAATAAAAAATGAAGGCTATAGTAATGGAATTCGGGGAAGGACTCAAGAAACTAAAAAAACCACACAAAAAATCTATAAAAATAATGCTATAGTAAGGGAACTCAGGGAGGGAGTCATAAAAGTTAAATCACTAAAAAATAAAGGCTTAGAATGGGAATTCGGGGTGGCAACCACAAAATTAAAAAATGAAGGCTTTCGTGAGGGAATTTTTGGAGGAACTCAAAAGTTTCCAAAAAAAAAAAAATGAAGCCTATAGTAAGGGAATTTGGGGCGGGACACAAACAACTCAAAAGTGAAAGTTTTAGGAAAGGAATTTCTTGTGGGACTCAAAATATATTAGAAAAAAAGTTAAAAGTGAATGCTATTGTGAGAGAATCAGGGTGGGACTGAAATTACCTAAAAACTTAAGTCCATAGTAAGGTAATTTGGGAGGGACTCAATATATGAAAGAACTAACAAATGAAGGTTACAGAAAGGGAATTTTTTTAGGACTCAAAAAAAATAAAAAATTAAGACTATAGTAATGGAAAACGAGGAGAGACAAAAAACAAAAAAAAATCAAAATTGAAACTTGTTGGAAGTAATTCAGGAAGGGACTAAAAACTCAAAAAATGTGACTATAGTAAGGGATTATGGGGAAGGACTCAAGCAACTAAAAAACCACACAAAAAAGCTATGAAAATAACACTATAGTAAGGGAATTTGGAAGAGGAATCAAAAAGCTCTAAAATTAACGCTATTGTAAGAGAACTCAGGGACGAATTAAAAAAAACTCAAATTATAAAAAATTAAAGGCTAGAGTACAGGAATTCGGGGTGGCACTCACAAACTTAAAAAATGAAGGCTTTCGTATGGAAGTTTTTGGAGGGACTCAAAAACTTCCGAAAACTAAATAATGATGGCTGCAGTAAGGGAATTTGGGGAGGGACTCAAAAATGAAGGTTATAGTAAGGGAATTTCTGGTGGGACTCAAAATAAATAGAAAGAAAGTTAAATTTTAATGCTATAGTAAGAGAATCGGGGAGGGACTGAAAAAACTCCAAAACGAATGCTATAGTAAGGGAATTTGGCTGGAATTAAAAAAAAAAGAAAAATGAAGGCTATGGCAATAGAATTCAGGGGAGTGAGACAAAACGAAGGCTATAGTAAGATAATTCGAGTTGGGATGAAAAAAACCGAATAAATTCCATCACAAGGGAATTCGGGGAGGGACCCAAATATCCTCAAAAATTAAGACTGTAGGAAGGTAATTTGGGAGGGACTCAAAAAATGAGAGAAACTAAAAAAAGAAGGCTACAGAAGGCGAATTTTTGGAATGACTCTTCAAAATGAAGGCCATAGTAAGGGAAGTCATGGAGAGACAAAAAAAAAACAAAAAAAAACTCAAAACTGAAGGCAATTGTAAGGGAATTAGAGGAGGGACCAAAAAAATTCAAATACATAGGCAATAGTAAAGAAACTCGGGAAGGAACTAAAAATCTCAATATTTAAAGCTGTAGTAAGGAATTCAGGAAGGGACTCAAAAAACACAAAAGTGTACCTATACTAAGGGAATTCGGGGAAGGAATCAAGAGAGTGAAAATAACACTCAAAAAAGCAATAAAAATAATGCAATAGTTAGGGAATTGGGAAGGGGTATCAAAAAGCTCTAAAATTATGGGTATTGTAAGGGAATTGGAGGGAGTCAAAAAACTTAAAATTTTAAAAAATAAAGACTATAGAATGGGAATGCGGGTTGGAACTCAGAAAATTTTAGATGAAGGCTTTAGTAAGGGAATTTTTTGAAGAGACTCAAAAAAATTTTAAAATAAAAAATGAAGGTTCTAGCAAGGGAATTTCCAGTAGGATTCAAACTAAATATAAAAAAAAAGATAAAAGTTAATGCTATAGTAAGGGAATAGGGGAGGGACTGAAAAAACACAAAATGCAGGCTATAGTAAGGGACTTCGGAAAGGATTAAAAAACATAAAAATAATGACTATGGCAAAGGAATTTCATGCAGGGACACATAAATGAAGGCAATAGTAAGAGAATTCTAGTTGGGACGAAAAAATAGAAAAAAAACTCTATCGCAAAGGAATTAGGGGAGGGACTCAAATAACATCAAAAACTAATGCTATAGTAAGGTAATTTGAGAGGGACTCAAGAATGATTGAAATTAAAAAATGAAGGTTATAGTAAGGGAATTAAAATAGAAACAAAAAACTAAAAAAAAACTTTAACTGAAGGCTACTGAAGGGAATTTGTAGAGGGACTAAAAAAAACTCAAACACGAAGGCCGTAGTAAGGAAACGAACGAAGGGACTAAAAAACTCAAAAATTCAAAGCTGTAGTAAGTAATTCAGGAAGGGACTCAAAAAATCTTTAAAAATAATGCTATAGTAAAGGAATAGGGAAGGAGATTCAAAAAGCTCTAAAATTAAGGCTATTGTTAGGGAATTCAGGGAGGAGTCAAAAAACTCAAATTATTAAAAACTAAATGCTTTAGTATGGGAATTTTAGGGGGGTTTCAAAAAAAAACTAAGGTTATAGTAAGGGTATCAGAGATGGAATGAAAAAACTCAAAACCGAAGACTATAGTGCAGTAATTGGGAAGGGGAATCAAAAAGCTCTAAAATTAAGGCTTTTGTAAGGTAACTCAGGGAGGGACTAAAAAACACAAATTATTAAAAAAATAAAGGCTGTAGTATGGGAATTCGGGGTGGCACTAACAAAATTCAAAAATGAAGGCTAAAGTAAGGGAATTTTTGGAGGGACTCAGAAAGTTTCAAAAACTAAAAAAAGAAAACTATAGTAAGGGAATTTCGGGTGGGACTCAAAATAAATAAGAAGAAAGTTAAACATTAATCCTTTATTAAGGGAATCGGTGAGGGACTGAAAAATCTCTAAAACAAACACTATAGTAAAGGAATTCAGGAGGGATTAAAAAAAACATTAATATGAAGGCTATGGCTATGGAATTTCGAGGAGGGACAAAACAATGAAGGCTATAGTAAGAGAATTCGAGATGGGACGAAAAAAAAACAGAATAAAACTCTATCACAAAGGAATTTGGGGAGGGACTGAAATAACCTAAAATATTAAAGTGATAGAAAGGTAAGGGACTCAAAAATTGAGAGAAACTAAAAAATGAAGGCTACATAAAGGGAATTTTTGAAGGGACTCAAAAAAATAAAAACTGAAGGCTATAAAAAGAGAATTCAAGGAGAGACAAAAAACACAAAAAAAACTCAAAAGTGAAGGCTGTAGTAACGGAATTAATGGAGGGACTAAAAAAGCTCAGAAATGAAGGCAGTCGTTAAGAAATTCGTGAAGGGGTTAAAAAACTTAAAATTGAAAGGTGTAGTATGGAATTCTGGAAGGGATTCAAATAACTCAAAAATGAAGGCTATAGTAAGGGAATTCGGGGAAGGACTCGAGAAACTAAAAACACACACAAAAAAGCTATAAAAATAACGTTATAGTAAGGGAATTAATAAGGGGAATCAAAAAGCTTCAAAATTAATTCTGTTGTAAGGAAACTCAGGGAGGGAGTAAAAAAGCCCAAATTATTAAAAAAACAATAAAGGCTAAAGTATGGGAAATCGGGGTGGCCCTCAAAAAAGTTTAAAAATGAAAGGTTTAGTAAGGGAATTTTTGAAGGGTCTCAAAAACTTTCAAAAACTAAAAAATGAAGGTTATAGAATGGGAATTCGGGGTGGGAAGAAAAAAACTCACAAATGAAGTTTATAGTAAGGGAATTTCGGATGGGACTGAATATAAATAAATAAATAAATATTAAAAGTTAATACTATAGTAAGGGAATCAGAGAGGGACTGAAAAAACTCCAAATCGAAGGCAATATAGTAAGGGAATTTTGGAGGGATTAAGAAAAAAACATAAAAATGAAGTCTATGGCAAAGGAATTTCGGGAAGGGAGACAAAAATGAAGGCTATAATAAGAGAATTCGAGTTGGGACCAAAAAACCGAAAAACATCTATCGCAAGGGAATTCGGGGAAGGACTCAAATAACCTAAAAAATTAAATCTTTAGTAACGTAATTTGGGAGGGACTCAAAAAATGAGAAACTAAAAAAATGAAGGCTACAGAAAAGGAATTTTTGGAAGGACTCAAAAAAATAAAAACTGAAGGCAATAATATGGGAATTCATGGATAGACAAAAACACAAAACTGAAGGCTATAGTAAGGGAAATAATGGAGGGACCAAAAAAAATTCAAAAACAAAGGCTATTGTTAAGAAACACACGAAGGGGCTAAAAAACTCAAAATTGAAAGTTGTAGTAAGGAATTCAAAAAGGCACACAAAAAACTTAAATAGTAAGGTAATTGGAAAGGTAAATCAAAAAGGTCTACGGAATTCAGGGAGGACTCAAAAAACTCGAATTATTAAAAAATAAAGGCTATAGTATGGGGAATTCGGGTTGGCACTCACAAAATTCAAAAATGAAGGCTTTTAGTAAGGGAATTTTTCGAGGGACTCAAAAGCTTTCAAAAAATGAAAAATGAAGGCTATAGTAAGGGAATTCGGGCGGGACTCAAAAATTGAGAATTTCGGTGGAACTCAAAATAAATAAGAAAAAAAGTCAAAAGTTAATGCTATTGTAAGTGAATCGGGGAGGGACTGAAAATACACAAAAGCGAAGGCTAAAGTAAGGGAATTCCGGAGGGATTAAAAAAATGAAGGCTATGGCAATGAAATTTCGTGGGGGGACACAAAAATGAAGGCTACAATAAGAGAATACGAGTAGGGAGAAAAACTCTATCACATGCGATTTCGGGGATGGACTCAAATAACCTCAAAAATTAATGCTATAGTAAGGCAATTTGGGATGGACTCAAAAAATGAGAGAAACTAAAAAAGTGAATGCTATAGAAAGGGAATTTCTGGAGGGACTCAAAAAAAAAAAATGAAGGCTATTGTAATGGAATTCATGGAGAGTCAAAAAATACAAAAAAAAAAAAACTCAGAACTGAAGGCTATAGTGAGACAGTTAGTGGAGGGACTAAATAAAACTCAAAAACGAAGGCATAGTAAGGAAGCTCGTGAAGAGACTTAAAAATCCAAAATATAAAGCTGTAGTAAGGAAATCAGGAAGGGAATAAAAAAACTCATAAATTGTGGCTATTGTAAGGAAATTCAGGGAAGGACTCGAGAAACTAAAAAGAACACGCAAAAAAGCAATAAAACAAATGCAATAGTAAGGAAATTGGGAAGGGCAATCAAAAAGATACAAAATTAAGGCTATTGTCTGGAATTCAGGGAGAGAGTTAAAGGCAATAGTATGAGAATTCGGGATGGAACTCACAAAATTCAAAAATGAAGGCTTTAGTAAGGGAATTTTTGGAGGGACTTAAAACTTTCAAAAACTAAAAAAAATGAAGGCTATATTAAGGATATTCAGGGCGGGACTCAAAAAACTCAAAAATGATGGTTACAGTACGGGAATTTCGTGTAGGATTCAAAATATATAATAAAAAAGATAAAAATTAATGCTATTGTAAGATAATTGGGGAAGGACTAAAAAATCTCAAAAACAAAGGCTATGGGAATTCTGGAGGGAATAAAAAACACATAAACATGAAGGCTGTGGCAATGGAATTTCGGGGAGGGACACAAAAATGAAGGATATAGCAAGAGAATTCGAGTTGGGTCAAAAAAAAACTCTATCGCAAGGGAAATCGAGGAGGGACTCAAAGAAACTCAAAAATTAAAGCTATAGTAAGGTAATTTTGGAGGCACTCAAAAAATGGAAGAAACTTAAAAACGAAGGCTACAAAAAGGGAATTTATGGAGGAACTCAATAAAAAATAAAAAAATAAAGGCTATAGTAAGGGAATTCATGGAGAGTCAAAAAACACAAAACAAAACTCAGAACTGAAGGCTATAGTGTGGAAATGAGTGGAGGGAGAAAAAAAAACTCAAAAACGATGGCAATAGTAAGGAAGCTCGCGAAGTGACTAAAAAACTCAAAATTGAAAGCCGTAGTAAGGAATTCAGGAAGGGACTAAAAGGCTATAGTAAGGGAATTCGGGGAAAGACTCAAGAAACTAAAAAGAACAGACAAAAAAGCTACAAAAATAATGCAATAGTAAGGGAATTGGGAACGGGAATCAAACAGCTCTAAATTTTAGGTTATTATAAGGGAATTCAATGAGTCAAAAAACTTAAATTATAAAAAATAAAGGCTATAGTATGGGAATTCGGGGTGGCACGCACAAAATTCAAAAATGGAGGTTTTGGTAAGGAAATTTTTAGAGGGACTCAAAAACTTTCAAAAAATAAAAAATGAAGGTTATAGTAAGGGAATTTCAAGTGGGACTCAAAATAAATAAGTGAAAAAGTTAATGCTATTGTAAGAGAATCGCGGAGGGACTGAAAAAAACTCAAAAATGAAGGCTATACTAATGGAATTCGGGACAGATAAAAGAAAGGTTAAAATGAAGGCTATGGCAATGAAATTTTGGGGAGGGACACAAAAATGAAGGCTATAGCAAGAGAATTCGAGTTGGGACGAAAAAAACTCTATCGTAACGGAATTCAAGGAGGGACTCAAATAGCATAAAAATTAAGGCTATAGTAAGGTAATTTGGGAGGGACTCAAAAAATGAGAGAAACTAAAAAATGAAGGCAACAGAAAGGGAATTTTTGGAAGCACTCTAAAAGGTAAAAATTGAAGGCTATAGTAAGGGAATTCAAGGAGAGATAAAAAACACAAAAAAAAACTCAAAACAGAAGGCTATAGTATGGGAATTAGTGGAGGGACTAAAAAAATAAAAAAATGAAGACTATAATAAGGAAATTAGTGAAGGGACAAAAACACACAAAATGAAAGCAGTAGCAAGGAAATCAGGATGGGACTCAAACAAACTCAAAAATGAAGGCTATAGAAAGGCAATTCGGAGAAGGACTCAAGAAACTAAAAAGAACACACAAAAAAGCTATAAAAATAATGCTATAGTATGGGAATTGGGAAGGGGAATCAAAATGATCTTAAATTAAGGCTATTATAAGGGAATTCAGGGAAGGAGTCAACAAACTCAAAATATTAAAAAAATAAAGGCTATGTTATGGGAATTCGAGGTGGCACTCACAAAATTCAAAAATGAAGGCTTTACAAAGAGAATTTTTGGAGGGACCCAATAAATTTCAAAAACTGAAAAATGAAAGCTATAGTATAGGAATTCTGGGCGGCACTCAAAAAACTCAAAAATGAAAGTTATAGTAAGTGAATTTCGGGTGGTCCTCAAAATCAATGTTTTAAAATCCGAACCGGTGATCGAACCAGTGGAGCCTCCGATTCTGGTTCAACCGGATCAACCGGGTTCAATCGGTGGTTCAACCGGTATGAGTTTTTTCTAATTAAAAAATACATAATAATATTTCTATATACAAAAAAAAAGATTAAAAATACAAAAAACTATTAAAATACTAAAAAGGTAAGTAAACCGGTTCAACCGGTCCGGTCCGATTTCTGGTTCAGCGGTTGAACCGCTCAAAACCGGCCTACCAACCGATTTTTTACCATTTCTGGGTCTTTGAGCGAACCGAACCGTTCAAAGTCCCGGTTTCGGTTGAACCCGGTCGAACCGGCCGGTTCGGTTCGGTTTTTAAAACACTGCTCAAAATGAATAAGAAAAAAAAGTTAAACTTTAATACTATTGTAAGAAAATCCCGTAGGGACAGAAAAAAAACTCAAAAACGAAGGCTATAGTAAGGGAATTCAGGAGGCATTAAAAAAATTAAAGATGAAAGCTATGGCAATGGAATTTTAGGGAGGGACAAAAATGAAGGCTATAGCAAGAGAATTCGAGTTGGGACCAAACAAACTCTATCGCAAGGGAATTCGGGAGGGACTCAAATAAAATAAATAATTAAGGCTAAAGTAAGGTAATTGGTGAGGGACTCAAGAAATGAGAGAAACTAAAAAATGAAGGCACCAGAAAGGGAATTTTTGGAGGCACTCTAAAAAGTAAAAAATGAAGCCAATAGTAAGGGAATTCATGGAGGGACAAAAAACACAAAAATAAAACCTCTAAACTAAAGGCTATAGTAAGGGAATTTCAGGTGGGACTCAAAATAAATAAATAAAAGTTAAAAGTAAGTGCTATTGTAAGAAAATCGGGGAGGGACTGATAAATCTCTAACAAGTATGCTATAGTAAGGGAATTCAGGAGGCATTAAAAAAACATAAAAATGAAGGCTATGGAAATGGAATTTTGGGTAGGGACACAAAAATGAAGGCTAAAAAGAGAATTCGTGTTGGGACGAAAAAAACCGAAAAAAAGTCTATCACATGGGAATTAAGGGAGGCACTGTAATAACCTCAAAAATTAAGGCTACAGTAAGGTAATTTGGAAGGGACAACAACAAATGAGAGAAACTAAAAATGAGGCCACAGAAAGGTAATTTTTGAAGGGACTCAAAAATATAAAAAATGAAGGCTATAGTAAGGAAAGTCGCAAAGGGACTAAAAAACTCAAAATTGAAAGTTGTAGTAAGGAATTCAGGATGGGACTCAAAAAATTTAAACATGAAGACTGTAGAAAGGGAATTCCAGGAAGGACTCAAGAAACTAAAATGAACACACGAAAAAGCTATGAAAATAATGCTATAGTAAGGGAATTGGGAAGGAGAATCAGAAAGCTCTAAAATTAAAGCTATTGTAAGGAAATTAAGGGAGGGGTAAAAAAAGTCAAATAATTAAAAATAAAGGCTATAGTATGGGAATGCGGAGTGGTACTCACAAAATTCAAAAAGGAAGGCTTTAGTAAGGGAATTTTTGGAGGGACTCAAAAACTTTCAAAAAATAAAAAAATGAAGGCCATAGTAAGTGAATTTGGGGCGGGACTGAAAAAGTTCAAAAATGAAGGTTTTAGTAAGAGAATTTCGAGTGGGACTCAAAATAAATAATAAAAAAGTTAAAAGTTAATGCAATTGTAAAAGAATTGGGGAGTGACTGCAAAAACTCAAAAACAAAGGCTTAAGGGAATTTGGGAGGGGTTAAAAAAAGTTAAAATGAAGGCTATGGCAATGGAGTTTCCGGGAGGGACACAAAAACGAAGGCAATAGCAAGAAAATTCGAGGTGGGATGAAAAAAAACCCAAAAAAATTCTATTGCAAGGGAATTCGGGGAGGGGCTCAAATAACCTCAAAATCCAAATATATTGTAAGATAATTTGCGAGCAACTCAAAATATGAGAGAAACTATAAAATGAAGGCTACAGAAAGAAAATTGTTGGGGGACTCAAAAAAATAAAAAATAAAGGTAATAGTAAGGGATTTCATGGAGGGACAAAAAACATAAAACAAACTCAAAACTGAAGGCTACAGAAAGGGAATTAGTGTAGGGAGTAAAAAAACTCAAAAATGAAGGCTATTTGAAAGGAAACTCAGGAAGTGACTATAACACTCAAAAATTAAAGCTGTAGTAAGGAATTCAAGAAGGGACTCAAAAAACTCAAAAATGAAGGCTATAGTAAGGCAATTTGGAGAAGGACTCAACAAACTAAAAAGAAGACACACAAAAGCTATAAAAATAATGCTATAGTATGGGAATTGGAAACGGGAATCAAAAAGATCTAAAATTAAGACTATTGTAAGGGAATTCGAGTTGGGACAAAAAAAACCGAAATAAACTAAATCTCAAGGGAATTCGGGGAGGGACTTAAATAACCTCAAAAAATAAGGCTATATTAAGGTAATTTGAGAGGGACACAAAAAATGAGAAACTATAAATTGAAGGCAACAGAAAGGAAATTTTTGGAGGGTCTAAAAAAAATAAAAGCTATAGTAAGGGAATTCATGGAGGGACAAAAAAAGAAAAAAAACTCAATACTGAAGGCTACAATAAGGGAATTAGTGGAGGGACTAAAAAAACTGAAAAACGGAAGCTATTGTAAGGAAACTCGCGAAGGGACTAAAACACTCAAAAATGAAAGCTGTAGTAAGGAATTCAGGAAGGGTCTCAAAAAACTCAAAAATGAAGACTGTAGTAAGGAAATTTGGGGAAGAACTCAAAAACTAAAATGAACTCACAAAAAAGCATTAAAATAATGCTATAGTATGGGAATTGGGAAAGGGAATCAAAAAGCTCTAACATTAAGGCTATTGTATGGAAATTCAGGGACAATGTCACAAACTTAAAATATTAAAAAATAAAGGCTATATTATGGGAATTCGTGGTGGCACTCACAAAATTCAAAAATGAATGCTTTAGTAAGGGAATTTTTGAAGGGACTCAAAAACTTTAAAAAACTAAAAAAATGAAGGCAATAGTAAGGGAATTCTGGGTGGGAGTAAAAAAACACAAAAATGAAGGTTATAATAAGGGTATTCCAGCTGGGACTAAAAAAACTCAAAAATGAAGGTTATAGTAAGGGAATTTCTGGTGGGACTCAACATCAATAAATAATAAATTAAGTGTTAGAGCTATAGTAAGAGAATAGGGGAGGGACTGAAAAAATCCAAAAACGAAGGCTATACTAAGGGAATTCGGGAGGGATTAAAAAAATAAAAATGAAGGCTATGGCAATCGAATTTCAGGGAGGGACACAAAAATGATGGCTTTAGCAAGAGAATTCGAGTTAGGACGAAAAAAACCGAAAAACCTCTATCGCAATGGAATTTAGGACGGACTCAAATAACATAGAAAACCAAGGCTATAGTAAGGTAATTTGGGAGGGCTCAAAAAATGAGAGAAACTAAAAATGAAGGCAACAGAAAGGGAATTTTTGGAGGGACAAAAAACACAAAAAAAAACTCAAAACTGAAGGCTATAGTAAGGGAATTAGTGGAGGGACTAAAAAATTAAAAAATGAAGGCTATAGTAAGGAAATTCGGGGAAGGACTCAAGAAACTAAAAAGAACACACAAAAAAAGATATAAAAATAATGCTTTACTAAGGGAATTGGGAAGGGGAATCAAAAAGCTCTGAAATTAAGGCTATTGTAAGGGAATTCATGGAAGGAATCAAAAACTCAAAATATTAAAAAAAGAAATGCTATTGTACTGGAATTCGGGGTGGCATTCATAAAATTCAAAAATTAAGGCTTTAGAAATGGAATTTTTGGTAGGACTCAAAAAATTTCAAAAACTAGAAAATGAAGGCTATAGTATAGGAATTCTGGGCGGGACTCAAAAAATGAAGGTTATAGTAAGGGAATTTCGGGTGGGACTCAAACTAAATATAGGAAAAATGTTCAAAGTTAATGCTATAGTAAGTGAATTGGGGAGGTACTGAAAAAACTCAAAAATGAAGGCTATAGTAAAAGAATTCAAGCAGAGATCAAAAACACAAAAAAAAAAAATCAAAACTGAAGGCTATTGTAAGGGAACTTAGGGAAGTACTCAAAACAATATGAAGGCTATAGAGTAAGGGAATTCAGGGATGGATCAAAAAAACTATAAACAATTAAAGATGTAATATCGGAATTCAGGGATGGATCAAAAAAACTATAAACAATTAAAGATGTAATATCGGAATTCAGGGAGGGATTCAAAAAACTCAAAAGTGAAGGCCATAATAAGAAGATTTGGGTAGGAATTAAAACCTAAGCAAAACACAATAAAACTGTAAAATTAAGGCTATAGTAAGTGAATTCCGGGAGGGACTCAAAAAACAATAAACCGAAGGTTATAGCTTGGGAATTTGGCAGGGGACTAAAAAACTAAAATATGATGGCTATATTAAGGGAACTTAGGGAAGGACTCAAAAAAATAAAATATGAAGGCTATATAGCAAGGGAATTCAGAGAGAGTCTCAAAAAATTCCGTAGCATGGAAATACGAGGTGGGACTCAAAAAATTCTAAAGTGAAGGCTATAGTAATGGAATATTGGGAGGGAATAAAAAAAGTACAAAAACACAAGAAAACTGCAACTTTAAGGCTATAGTAAGCAAATTCGGGGAGGGACTAAAAAACTATGAAATAAAGGCTATAGCATGGGAATTAGGGGAGGGACTCAAAATTTTCAACAGTAAAGGTTATAGTATGGGAATTTGGGGAGGGAATCAAAAAACTCAAAAATACAATAAACTTTAAAATTTAGGCTATAGTAAGGGAAAGCAGGGAGGGATTCAAAAAACTCTAAAATGAAGCATATAGTAAGAGAAGATGGGGACGAACCCAAAAAACATAAAATTTAAGGCTTAGTAAGGAAATACGGGGTGGCACTGAAAAAATTCGAAAATGAAGTCTATAGTATGAGAGTTGGGGAGGGGTTTAAAAAATATGGGACTGAACAAGCCCACCAAATCATTTCCTGCGGATGGGCATGGTGTGGACTAGTTGCTTGCCTGCATATCACATTGTCACAGCATTAACAAGGCATAGTTGTGCAGCTCAGTGTTCAAAAGGGGTAAAAGAAAACTAAACAACTAAAAACTGAAAGCTATGGTAAGGGAATTAGAGGTGGCACTCCAAACAAAGTTCAAATATGAAGGTTGTAATACAGGAATATGGTGAGACTGAAAAACTAAAAAAAATAAAAAAAGGAATGCCATATTAAGGGAATTCAGGTAGGGACTAAAAAACTAAAAAAACGAAGGCTATAGTAAGGGAATTCTCGGAGGGAATAAAAAACCTAAAAATGAAGGGTTTAGTATAGGAAATTTGGGGAGGGACTTTCAAAAACTAAAAAATGAAGGCAAGAGTAAGAGAATTCGGGGTTGGATTTGAAAATAAAACCCAAAACAAAACTCTATAACTAGGGAATATGGGTAGGGACCTGAAAAAAAAAAACCAAAACAAACTCAAAAAATAAGGCTACACTAAGGGAATTCGGGGAGGGACTAAAAAATGATAAAAACCCAAAAACGAAGTTACAGTAAAAGAATTTTGGGTGGGACTCAAAAGACAAAAAAAACAAATAGAGCCTCTAGTAAGGGAATTCAGGGAGGGACTTAAAAAACTCAAAATTAAAGGCTATACAGAAAGGGACTTTGTGGAGGGATGAAAACAATAAAAAAACGAAATTTATAGTAAGGAAACTCACGTAGGGACTAAAAAACTCTAAAATTCAGGCTATAGTAAAGTAATTTGTGGAAGGCCACAAAAAAATCTCAAAAATGAATGTTATAGTAGAATTCCGGGACGGACTCAAGAAAACAAAAAAAACACTCTAAAAAGAAGGGGTAAAGGAATTCGGGGATGGAATAAAAAACTTCAAAAATGAAGGCTTTAGTAACGGAAATTGGGGAGGGACACAAAAAAAAACCAATAAAACACAACACAACTATAAAATTAAGGCTATAGTAAGACAATTCTGAGGGGGACTCAAAAACCTCTAGAATGAAGGACACAATAAGGGAATTTTTGGAGGGAGTCAAAAAACTCAAAATATTCAAAAATGAAGGCTATATTATGGGAATTCTGGGTGGGGTCAAAAAATTCTAAAATGAAGGCTATAGTATGGGAATTCCGCGTGGGTCTCAAAAAATTCGAAATTGAAGGCTTAAGCAATGGAATTTTGGGAGGGACTAAAAACTACAAAAAACTAACTATAGTAAGGGAATTTTGGGAGGGCCTAAAAAAATTCAAAAATGAAGGTAAAAGTAAGGGAATTTGGGGTGGGATTCATAAAAAAAAAATTTAAAAAGTTAATGCTTATGTAAGGGAATTCGGGGACCCAAAAATAAAGGCTTTAGTATGGTAATTCTTGGAAGGATTAACAAAACTTTAAAAACCTCTATAGCAAGAGAATATAGGAGGGACTTAAAATAACCCAAAAAACTCAAAAATAAGGCTATAGTAAAGGAAATTAGAGACGGACTCAAAAACGAGAGAAACGATAAAAAGAAGTTATAGTCATGGAAATTTGTGAGGGACTCAAAAAGACTAAAAAATTGAAGGCTCTAGTAAGTGAATTCAGGAAGGGAGTCAAAAAAAAACCTTAAAATAAAGGCTAAAGTAAGGGAATTTGTGGAGGGACTCAAAAACCTAAAAAACGAAGGCTATAGTAAGGAAACTCGCATAGAGAATAAAAAACTCAAAAATTAAGGCTATAGTAACGGAATTTGGGAAGGGGAATAAAAAAATCTCAGAAAACTCAAAAATAAATGTTATAGTAGAACTTCAACAGTGATTTTAAAAAACCAAAAAAATAATCAAGAATGAAGGCTATAGTAAGGGAAAGGACTCAAAAACTTTAAAATGACGGCGATAACAAGTAATTGAAGAAGGGACTCAAAAAAGTCTAAAATGAAGGGTAGAGTAAGGGTATTTGAGGCCAGTCTAAAAAAACTCAAAAACGAAGGCAATAGAAAGGAAATTCATGGAGTGATTAAAAACTTAAAAATCTTTAAAATAAGTCAAAAATAAAAGGTATAGTAAGAGAATTCTGGGTGGTATTTAAAAAAATCCAATAAAAATTCTACAGCAAGGTAATGTGGGGAAGGACTAAACAACGTCAAACAAACTCAAAAAATAAGGCTGTAGCATAGGAATTCAGGGAGGGACTCAAAATACTAAAAACGAAGGCTATAGTAAGGAAACTCATGTAGGGACTAGAAAAACTCATAAATTAAGGCTATAGTAACATAAATTGGGGAGGGAAACCAAAAACTCTAAAATGAAAGTTATAGTAGAATTTCGGGAGGGACACAAAAAAACAAAAAAAAACACATTTAGAAATGAAGGCTTTATTAAGGGAATTTTGGGAGGGACTAAAAAAACATAAAAATGAAAGCTATAGTAAGTAATTTGGTAAGAGACTCAAAAAACTCAAAAATGAAGGTTATCATAAAGGAATTTGGGGAGGGACTCTAAAAACTAAAGAAATAAAAAAAAATAAACATAAGGCTAAAGTAAGGAAACATAGAGGATGATTCAGAAAACTCTAAAATCAAGGTTATAGTAAGGGAATTCGGGGAGGGAGTCAAAAAAAACTCAAAATATTTAAAATGAAGGCTATAGTAAAGGAATATGACGACGAACTCAAAAAAACACTCAAAATTGAAGGGTTAGTTAGGGAAGTCGGGGTGGGCAAGAAAAAATTCAAAAATCATGTCTATAGAAAGGAAATATGGGGACGGACTCAAAAAACTGAAAAACGAAGGTTATAACAGGAAATAGGGTGAGACTTAAAAAAATAAAAAACTAAAAAAATTAATGCTATAGTAAGGTACTAAAAAAACTATAGTAAGGGAATTCACGGGGGGATTTAAAAAACTTTAAAATAAAGGCAACAGTAATGGAATTTCAGGGAGGGACTCAAAAAACTCAAAAATGAAGGCTAAAGAAAGAGAATACGGGGTGGCACTCAAAAAACTCAAAAATGAAGGCTATAATAAGGAAATTGTGGAGGGACTAAAAATCTTAAAAAACGAAGGCTATAGTAAGGAAACTCACAAAGGGACTAAAAAGTCAAAAAAGAAAGCTATAGTAAGGAATTCTGGAATGGATTAAAAAAAGAAAAAAAATGAAGCTATCGTAAGGGAATTTGGGGAGGGACTCAAGAAACTAAAAACCAAACAAAAAACTATAGAAAAAAGGCTATAGTAAGAGAAGTGAGGGCGACTC
Organism: Aristolochia contorta; assembly: GCA_022405105.1. Classification (NCBI taxonomy): domain Eukaryota; kingdom Viridiplantae; phylum Streptophyta; class Magnoliopsida; order Piperales; family Aristolochiaceae; genus Aristolochia; species Aristolochia contorta. Next base: position 647,772 of record CM039670.1, on the reverse strand, counting down.
AAAAATTTTAAAATGAAGGCTATTGTAAGTGAATTCGAAGGAGTTAAAAAAAACTCAAAAATGAAGGATATAGTAAGAGAATAATTCGGGGTGGGACTTAAAATAAATCCAAAAAAAACTCCATTGCAAGGGAATGTGGGGAAAGACTTTAAAACACCCAAACATACTCAGAAACATAAGGCTATAGTAAGGGAATTCAGGAAGGAACTCAAAAATGAGAGAAACCCAAAAATAAAGATATAGTAGGGGAATTTTGGGAGGGACTCAAAAAAATAAAAAAAAAATTAAGGCTCCAGTAAAGGAATTCTAGAAGCGACTCAAAAAAAACTCAACCAAACTCAAAAATGAAAGCTAGAGTAACGAAACTCGCATATGGAGTAAAAAACTCAAAAACAAAGGCTATTGTAATGGAATTTTAGGTGGGACACAAAAAAAACTCAAAAAATTGAATGTTATAGAAGAATTCCTGGAGGCACTCAAAAAACATGAAAAAACACACAATATGAATGCTACAGTAAGGGAATTCGGGGAGGGAGAAAAAACTCAAAAATGAAGGCTATAGTAGGGGAATTTGGGCTGGGATTTAAAAAACTAAAACACAACACAAAAAAGCAACAAAATTAAGGCTATAGTAAGGGTGTTCAGAGGGGGGACTCAAAAAATTCTTAAATGAAGGTTATAGTTAGGGAATTCGGGGAGGGAATCAAAAAATTCAAAACTTAAGTCTATAGTAAGGATATTTGGGGAAGGACTAAAAAACTCAAAAATCAATGCTATTGAAAGGAAATTCGGAGAGGGACTGAAGAAACACAAAAACGAAAGCTATAGTATGGGAATTCGGGGAAGGATTAAAAAAAGATAAAAATAAGGATATAGCAATGGAATTTTGGGGAGGGACTCAAAAAACCTAAAAAATGATGGCTATAGTAAGAGAATTCGAGTTGGGACTCAAAAAATGAGAGAAAATAAAATATGAAGGCTATAGAAAGTTACTTTTGGGAGGGATTCAAAAAAATAATAAATGAAGGCTATAGTATGGGAATTCATGGAGGGACAAAAACACATAAAAAACTCATAAATGAAGGCTATAGTAAAGGAATTCAGGGAGGGACTAAAAAACTTAAAAACGATGGCTATTGTTAAGGAAGTTTTGGGAAGGACACAAAAAAAAAAAATGAAGGCAATAGTAAGGGAATTCAGGGGGGATTAGAAAAAACTCTAAAATGAAAGCTATAGAAAGGGAATTCAGGGAGGGACTCCAAAAAACTCAAAATGACGGGTATGGTAATGGAATTCATAGAGGGACTAAAAAACTGAAAAAAGAAAACAAAAGTAAAGGAATAAGGGGAGGGATTACAAAAACTCAAAAATTAAGTCTATAGTTCGGAATTCGGGGAGGGACTCAAAAAACACCCAAAACAACTAAAAAATAAAGACTATAGTAAGGGAATTCGGGGAGGGACTCAAAAAATGAGAGAAACTAAAAAATGAAGTCTACAGTAAGAATTTTGGGAGGGACTCAATAAAATAAAAAAATGAAGGCTATAGTAAGGGAATTAATGGAGAGACAAAAAAAACACAAAAAAAAAAACAAAACTCAAAAATGAAGGATAGAGTGAGGGAATTCGAGGAGGGACAAAAAAACTCAAAAACGAAGGCTATATTAAGGGAAGGGAAGGACTCCAAAATATATGAATGCTATATACCAAGGGAATTCAGGGTGGGACTCAAAAAAACTATAAAAAATTTAGGCTGTAACATGGAAAATCGGGGAGGGACTCAAAAATGAAGGCTATAGTAGCAGAATTTGGGGAGGGCATCAAAAATTAAAAAACACAATAAAACTGTAAAATTATGCCTATAGTAAGGGAATTCAGGGAGGGACTCATAAAACTATAGAATGAAGGCTATAGAAAGGGAATTCGGGGAGGTATTAAAAAACTCAAAAATGAAGGCTATATTAAGAGAGCTTAGGGAAGGACACAAAAACAATGTGAAAGCTACATAGCAAGGGAATTCAGGGAGGGACTCAAAAAAACTAAAAAAATTTAGGCTGTAGCATGGGAATTCGAGGAGGGACACAAAAAACACAAATGAAAGCTATAGTAAGGGAATTTGGGGAGGGATTCATAAAAGCTCCAAAATAAAGGTTATAGAATGGGAATTCAGGGAGGGACTCAAAAAATTCAAATTTGCAGGCTATTTTAAGGGAATTAGGGGTGGGAAAAAAACTAAAAAATACAATAAAAATTTTAAATTAAGACTATAGTAAGGGAATGCAGGGAGGGACTCTAAAACTCCAAAATGAAGGCTATAGTAAGGGAATATGGGGGAAAAACTTAAAAAACTCAAAAATTAAGGCTTAGAATGGGAATACGGGGTGGCACTGAAAAAATTCAAAAATGAAGTCTATAGCCTTCACATTAGAGTTTTTCATTTTTGAATATTTTAAGTTTTTTTACTCTCTCTGTGAATTCCCTTACTATAGCCTTCACATTAGAGTTTTTGATCCCCCTCCCAATTCCCTTACTAAAGCCTTAATTTTATTACTTTTTGTGTGTTTTTAATTTTTTGAGTTCTTCCCAATATTTCTTTAATATAGCCATCATTTTTGCGTTATTTGTGCCCCTTCCAGAATTCTTTACTAGTGCCTTCTTTTTTTGTGTATTTTCATCCCTCCCAAAATTACTTCACGATAGTCTTCATATTTGAGTGTTTTTTTTTCTTTTTTGAGTTCCTACCAGAATCCTACTATAATATTCATTTTTTTGTCGCTCCCAAAATTTCATTACTATACCTACCAAACTTACTATAGACTTCGTTTTTGAATTTTTTAAGTCGCTCCACAAATTTTCTTACTATAGCTTTCATTTTTAAGTTTTTGAGTCTCTCCCTTAATTCCTCTACTAGAGCCTTTAATTTTTAGTTTTTTTTAGTCCCTCCCAAAACTCCCTTACTATTCGAATTAGGACTAAAAAAACCGAAAAAAAATTATATAGCAAGTGAATTCGGGGAGGGACTCAAATAAACTCCAAAAATAAGGTTATAGTAAGTAAATTTAGGTAGGGACTAAAAAATGAGAGACTAAAAAATGAAAGCTATTGAGAGAGGGAATTTTGGAGGGACTCTAAAAAAATGAATGTTATAGTAAGGGAATTCTAGGAGGGACAAAAACCACACAAAAACTCAAAAATGAAGGTTATAGTAAGGGAATTAATGGACGGACTAAAAAACTCAAAAATGAAGTATATATTAAAGGAAACTATGGAAGGACACAATATATATATATATATATATATATATATATATATATATATATTGTCAGGGAATTCAGGGAGAGACACAAAAAATTATAAAAATTTAGGCTATAGCATGGGAATTCAGGGAGGGACACAAAAAACTCAAAATTTAAGGCTATATAGTAAAGGAATTCGGGGAGGTAATAAAAAACTAAGAAACCCCTATAAAATTATAAATTAAGGCTATTGTAAAGGAATTCGGGGACAGACTCAAAAAACTCTAAAATGAAGGCTATAGTAAGGGAGTATGGGAAAGAACTGAAAAATCTAAAAATTAAAGGCTTAGGAAGGGAATACGGGGAGGGACTGAAAAAATAAAATATGAAGTCTATAGTAAGGGAATTTGGAGAGAAACTTAAAAAACTAAAAACTGAAGGTTATAGTAAAGGAATTCGGGGAGTGACTCATAAAAACTCAAAAATGATGGTTATAGGACAGGAATACAGGGTGAGACTGAAAAAGCAAACAAAAAAAAGAAAAAAAATGAATGATATAGTAAGGGAATTCGAGGAGGGACTAAAAAACTAAAAAACGATGGATAAAGAAAGGTTTTCGCCAGAAGGATTAAAAAACCTAAAAATAAAGGCTATAGTAATGGGAATTTTGGGAGAGACTTAAAAAACTCAAAAATAACTCAAAATAAAGGGTATAGTAACAAATTTCGGGTGGAACTTAAAAATAACACCTAAAAAAACTCTATAGCAAGGGAATGTGGGTAGGGACTTTAAAAAACCAAAACAAACTCAAAGCATAAAGCTATAGTAAGGGAATTCAGGGAGGGACTCAAAAATGAGATAAACCCAAAAATGAAGTTATGGTAAAGGAATTTTTTTTGGGACACAAACAACAAAAAAATGAGGGATCCAGTAAGGGAATTCAGGTAGGGACTTAAAAAACTCAAAAAGGAAGGCTATTGTAAGGGAATGGGTGGAGGGACTAAAAAAATTCAAATGAACGCTATAGTAAGCAAACTCGTGTACGGACTAAAAAAACCTCAAATATTTATGCTATAATAATGGAATTTGGGGAAAGTCACAGATAAAAACACAAAAAATCTCAAAAATGAATATTATAGTAGAATTCCGGAAGAAACACAAGAAAACAAAAAAAACTAAAAAATGAAGGCTATAGTAAGGAATTTGGGAAGGGACTTGCAAAACTTAAAAATGAAGGATATAGTAAGGGAATTAGGGGAGGGACACAAAAAACTAAGAAAACACAAAACAGCTATAAAATTAAGGTTATAGCAAGGGAATTCAGATGGGGATTCAAAAAACTCAACAATGAAGGCAATAGTAAGGTAATTTAGGGAGGGAGCCACAAAATAAAAAAAATTCAAAAATGAAGGCCATATGGGATTTCCGAGTGGCACTCAAAAATTTCAAAAATGAAGACTTTAGTACGGGAATTTTGGGATGCACTCAAAAACTAAAAAAATGAAAGCTATAGAAAGGGAATTTTAAGAGGGACTCAAAAAAGAAGGTAATGAATAATGCTAGTTGCACTTAGCCCACACACCTATCCCACACACTTGTTAATCTAAACCATTGATGTCTAGGGTTTATCCTTCAGAAAAAAGGATTTTATAAAAAAATATTTTTTTATATTTTTAAGGGCTTAACATGTACGTTGGATAGGTGCGTCCGCTAGGTGTGTCTAGCATTACTCTAAGGCAATAGTAAGGGAATTTGGGGTAGGATTAAAAACAAATAAAAACATTTAAAAAGGTAATGGTGTAATAAGGAAATTCAGGGAGGGACAGAAAAAATTCAAAAACAATGGCTATAGTAAGGGAATTCGGTGAGGGATTAAAAAAACTTAAAATATCTCTATTGTAAGAGAATGTAGGGTGGGACTAAAAAAAACCCAAAAAACTCAAAAAATAAGGCAATGGTAATGAAATTCGGGGAGGGATTCAAAATGAGAGAAGCCAAAAAATGAAGCTGTAGTAAGGGAATCTTGGGAGGGATTCAAAAAAACTAAAAATTGAAGTCTTATTAAGGGATTGCAGAAACGAACTCAAAAAATTTAGATAACCTCAAAACTAAGGCTATAGTAAGGGAATAATTGGAGGGACTCAAAAACTAAGGCTATAGTAAGGAAACTCGTGTCGGGACTAAAAACTCAAAAAATCAGGCAATTGTTGACATCAAAAAACTCAGAAAACTCAAGAATGAAAGTTATAATAGAATTTTTTGGAGGGTATAGTAAGGTAATTCGGGGAGGGACTCAAAAACCTAAAAATGAAGGCTATAGTAAGTAATTCATGAAGGGGCTCAAAAAAATTAAAAATGAAGGCGTAAAGGAATTTGGGGAGGGACTCAAAAAACTTAAAAAACTAAAAAAACAATAAAACTAAGGCTATAGTAAGGGAATTGGGAGGAGGATTCAAAAAACTATAAAATGAAGACTATAGTAAGGAAATTCGGAGAGAGTCCAAAAAACTCAATATATTTAAAATTTAGGCTATAGTAAGGGAATAAGGGGAGGAATTAGAAAACCTCAAAAATGAAGGTAACGGAAGTCGGGGTGGGGCTGAAAAAATTTGAAAATGAAGTATATAGTAAGGAAATTAAAGACTCATAAACTTCAAAAACTCAAAAGTGAAGTATAGGAATTTGGGTTAAGCCAAATAATGAACTAAAAACTAAAAAAATGAATACAATAGTAAGGAAATTTGGCGCAGGACTAAAAAACTCAAAAACGAAGGCCGCAGTAAGGGAATACGCAGAGGGATTTAAAAACTAAAAAATGAAGGCTATAATAATGGAATATCTGGGAGCAACGTAAAAGACTTATAATAACTCAAAAATGAAGGGTATAATAAGAGAATTCTGGGTGTGACTAAAAAATTTGGACTATAGTAAAGGAATATGGGGAGGGACTCCAAAAGCATAGAAACTCAAAATGAAGCTATAAAAGGGAATTTTGGGAGGAACTCAAAAAAACTCAAAATTGAAGGTTCTTGTAAGAATATTATGGGAGGGACTACAAAACTCAAAAACCTCAAAAATGAAGGCTATAGTAAAAGAATTTGTGGACGGAATCAAGAAAACACAAAAAAACTCAAAAATGAATGTTATAGTGGAATTTCGGGAGGGAGTAAAAAAAAATACACATTCAAAATGAAGGCTATAGTAAGGGAATCTAGGTAGGGACTAAAAAACTATAAAATGAAGGCTATTGTAAGTAATTCGGGAAGAGACTCAAAAAACTCAAAAAGAAGGAGATAATAAAGGAATTTAGGAGGGACTCAAAAAACTAAAAAAATACAAAAAACCATCTACTTAAGGCTATAGTAAGGGAACTAGGAGGGGGGTAAAAAAACTATAAAATGAATGTTATAGTAAGGGAATTCGGGAAGGAACTCAAAAAAATTCAAAAATGAAGTACATGTATTTCGGATGAGACTCAAAAAAAACTAAAAAACTAAAAAAAAAAATGAATGCAGTAGTAAGGAAATTTGGGCAAGACTAAAAAATATAAAAAATGAAGGCTATATTAAGGGAATTCCTAGAGGGATTTAAAAACTTAAATAAGAACTCTATAGCAAGAGAATGTGGGGAAGGACAAAAAAACACCCCAAACAAACTCAAAAAAATAGGGCTATAGTAAAGGAATTCGGGGAGGGACTCAAAAACAAGAGACACTCAAAATGAAGGGTATGTTAAGGGTATAGTAAGAGAATTATGGATGGTACTTTAAAACTTTAAAAAAAAAACTCTATAGCAAGGGAATGTGGGGAAGGACAAAAAAAACACCCCAAACAAACTCAAAAAAATAAGGCTATAGTAAAGGAATTCGAAAAGGGACTCAAAAACTCAAAAATAAAGGCAGTATTAAGGAAAGTTTGGGAAGGACTAAAAAATAAAATATGTAGGCTAGAGTAAGGGAATTCAGGGACACTCTTAAAAAACTCAAAACATAGAGCTATAGCATTGGATTTCGGGGAGGGACTCAAAAATATAAAAATGAAGGCTATAGTAAGGGAATTTGGAGAGACTAAAAACTAAATAAAGACAATAAAACTATAAACTTAAGGCTATAGTTAGAAAATTCAGGTAGGATCTAAGGAAGCTCTAAAATGAACAATAGTTAGGGAATTCTGGGAGGGATTCAAAAAAAAACTCAAAAATAAGGTTATAATACAGGAATTTGGGGTGAGACAGAAAAAAAACTAAAAATATGAATGCTATATTAAGGGAATTCAGGGAGGGACAAAAAAGTCAAAACAAATGGCCATAGTAAGGAAATTCGAGGGGAAGGCTGGAGTAAAAAACACAAAAATAATTCAAAAATGAAGACTACAGAAAGAGAATTTATTGGACTTAAAAAACCAAAAAAAACTCTATAGTAAGGGAAAGTGGAAGAAGAACATATTAAGGCAAATTGACTCTGAATTCAGCCATTGTTAATCCAGGAGATTTAGGCTGATACTATGTAAGTGCACATGAGGAGGAAGAAGAACAAAATAAAGACAAATTGACTCTAAATCTATATACAAGTATTTATAGAGAGTTCACAAGTTTGTAAATGTATGGACACACTCATCTACTCTTCCAGCTTTAGTATCAAGTTTAGAACTCAATGCTCCCTTAGTTAGCAAATTCTCCAAGAAAAATTGACAACTCTTTTTCAGATAATTTGAGTCTAGATATAGGACGGGGTAAAGTTCAGTAGGTCATTTAGTCTCCATGGGATCAACCCGGACTTACCAGTTTATTACTTGAAACGATACGGGCACTTGCATAGCTGGGACAATCTTGAGTATAATTTGTTTGAATTTTTAGAATAGTTATAATAGCATTGAGATTATCAATTTCATTGTCACACGCACCCAATGAAATAGTAAGGGAACAGGAAAACAAACAATGGACAAAAGGCTATAGTAAAAAAGTACAAAAGGAAGTATGGATTGAAGGATATAATAACTGAATATTCGTCATCATAGGAATTGTTTGATTTTATATAATTACATAAAAATTAAAACACATAATTGCGCCATACTTTTTACATAACAGATCGTTGTTGTTTCACAAAATTAATAATTACATAGCCACCAATTGTTGCATCCACCATCTCCATTGATTTAATATTGTAATCATATTTTATTCTGATTAAAGGAAAAATTTTACTAAAAACCATATAACGATTCTTCAATCTTTGAACAAATTCTATGAACCCAAATAGAATAATATCCTTCTATCAAAATACTATAAGAGAGAGAGAGAGAGAGAGAGAGAGAGAGGTAGTTGAGATCGGCATAAAAACTCAATGTAACCAAGGCCAATCTTTCCGACCTAGGGCATCTTCCATTTCATTCTAAATCAAAAGAAAGCTGAAAGCCTTCTTCTTCTTCTTTTTTTTTTTTACAATTTCTTTTTTTTCTGCCCTATCTGGACCTCCAATCTTGAAAGTCCAGTTTGCTAAACACAACCTGCCTCCTTTGAGGAAGGGACCCTACACTGCAGGGGGGACCCCTGATACATCATGTGGAATCGACCCCACGAAATTACATTCTAGAAACTAAGAACCAGAAAAAAGAAAATACAAAAATTATAAGAAAAATGACTATTTTACAGTGACGATTTCCTAACTCCTGCTACTGCACTATGAAGAGTAGAAGCTCCTGAATCTCCTTAGCCACCATGGCCGGACCTCCCGTAGCCGGTGCATTGCCCTTCCCCTCTTCCTCGCTGCTGAAGAGGGTCTGGTCGGAGCAGTCAAGGCAGGCTCCACAAGCGGCATTGTAGGACCGACACGCCGAGTGGCAAACCCGAAGTCGATTGTCCCCATCCTTGTCACACCTCTGTATGGAGATCTGCAGATACATGGCATTTGATATGTGAATAATATTTTCCGGTAAACCCGAGAGGTTTTTGTCAGATTAGGGTACACATGCTAAGGACAAACCATCTGATCAGATCTGCGTGCCACCACAGATCGTCACAGGAAGGTTGTCATACAATTGAACACAGTTACGGATACAGTTAAATATACAAAAGCTACTAGATTAGAAAATGGATCAATTTAGCGACCCAACACAGACCCCATAGAATTCTTGAGAGAGTACATTCATTTCGCAATTTCAAGAAATGAAGAATATCTAACAACTAGATTCTTCAAAAAAACCACCCAACACTGTCCCAGAAAGCAGTAGCACAATAAGTAACCGAAAATAAAAACTGAAGCAGAAGCTGAAAGGATTTTAGAAACAGATAATAAAAGGGAAGATTCTTTAGGCCTCAATACCCTACTTTTTCTTTTCTGAAAGTACCGTAATCTAAACCATGATGAAATCCGGTAGACCCTTTACCCAGAGAAGTAGATGAAACCAGGATGTAGGAAACATGAACCACAATTTCATGATCCAGAGTGATTCGTCTAGTGAGCACCTTATTAAGACCTCTACAAATTCAAGTCATGCTTCCCACTCCTGCTTGGCCAGTATGAAGAATAATTGTCTTTTATCTCTCTCTCTCTCTCTCTGCCCCCACCAATTTTTTTGGCCACCATCTAAACCTAAACACTTCAACCATTTCAAGGTATCTCTTGGAGAACAGATGGGACTTACCCAGCATGCAAGCCGCTTCGCTGCTGCAGCACAGTATCCACTGTCGAGGATGCTTAACAAGGTCCTACTGCCTGGTATCAAACGATTGTAATTAGGCATCACAACTGCTGCTTCGAGCTGCTGTAGAATGCTGGGTTCACTTGGTGCACAGTGCTGCCCTGCAGCATCTTTTGCCAATACATCACCACATACTGATAGGCTTGGAAACAGATTTGAGCTGTTTTGGCATGTGTATCCCGCATAATCAGAGCAACGAAATTCACAGATCCCATTGTCACAAACTCCTCCATGCAAACTACATTGTTCATCACAAACAGCTGCCACCAAACCACAGCATCAAAAGTTAGTATATTATCATGCCACTTTTTTTTTTTTTGAAAGTTATCATGCCACTTTTGGAAAGGGCAAAAGATAACCAGAAGACACATCACTATCAGATCTGGACAGTATCAATACCAGTAGAACAGTCAATACCAGCACGCCCATTCTCACACTCACAAATCCCATTGGAGTTACATTTTCCATGTCTACTGCAATTTTGGGGACAATAACCTGCCAGAAGAAAAATTCAATAATAAATTTATATGCTGAGAGGATATTTATTCCATATTTTTCAAAATCTAATCATACAATTACTACATGCAAACAATAATAATGTTTTACTTTTTTGGAAAAGGGATAACACAAGTATTTCAACTCACGTTGACTGCAGTCATGCCCATGAAATCCAAGAAAGCAATGACATTTTCCATCAATACAATCTCCATTTGAAGTACATGAGTTGGGACATTGACTAGATAATGGAACCGGCACACTACTACATAGTTCATGATAAGCAGGGCAGACCAGTTCACCTACAAAACAAGGCAAGCCAAAAACCTCTTACATGATCTTCAGATGAAAAAGATTCAAAATTATAGGCCAAAAAGCAGGTTTGAACTAATACCATTGAAACCAGGGAATTGGATGGGCCCACCAGCCTCAGGACAAGCTTTCCAGATCCCATCAACAGCAACCTGAGCAGCAAAAGATGGGTGTCAAATTAGAACTTTGGCAGTCAAGAAGCAACAGTGAGGACAGAACAGTAAACTAAATAAAAGAAAAAAGGATACAGAATAGTACCTCTAATGTGTGATTAATGCACCTATGCTGATAGCAACCGTTTCCTTGGGTCATGGATCCTCTAACAAACCCAGTTCGCACCAAGGATGACGACATGCACCTTCAACACCCATACCATAAAGACAAAAACGAAAAGCTTCAAAAAAAAAAAAAACACGCTGTAGGAGATTTTTGTTTTCTCATTAACAAAAAGCACACCTAGATTTGCTCCCTCGTACTTCTCCCAACATCCTGTCAGGAGCTCTTGCACTGTTGGTGTCTGTACAAGACCCATCAGAATAAGCCACAAAGTACGTGCAATAATCAGCTAATGATGACTGTCCACCTACATTGAAACCAAAAAGACATTAAACCAAGAGAGTCAAAGAAAATAAAAAATTCAATTCCAACACAGAGCAGCTATTTATATTGATCCACATAAAAAAGATAAGGCAACTAAGCATAGAAAGACACCTTTGTTAGCCTGAGGAAAGTAGCGGGCCCACTGTGGTAAATCCCCACTATAGCTTACAATAGGACAATAACCTTCTGCCTCCCTATTATATGTGCAACCTGATAACTGTGTAGTATTGCAGTGGTAAGCCCCCTTCCACTGATTGCATGGAGAGGTAACAAACTCAGTGCCTTGGTTGTGACCCCAGTCAAGGTGGTCTGCCGTAGAATAATTAGCTTGGTACCATCCACTATCCTCTAACAAAGCAAGTGTCATTTTTGAAACTACAGATCTTGTATCAACAGATCCAGTCATGATTTCATTCATTAGGAGTCTCTTCTCCCAATGAGAACCTGCAAAAGACAAAATGTGATTTACAAAAATAGACAAAATAGAGGTGCCTGCCAATGTTTGATTAGAGCTTGTAAAGTTACTTTCCACCCAATACACTGCTGGAATGGGCATAAACAAAAGTTTGGCAGCTAATGCATGAGTCTACCACACAAAGTTGACATTACTAGCTGTAACTAACAGCCAGCAAAGCAGGATCCTCAGTACCTTCTTAAAACGGTTATTGATCAAATGTATGTGTTAAAGCACAAGCAGAAAACTGTAGAGCTAAAGGTTGAAACGCCACTTATATGGCAGCAGAGAAAATGATGAAAACGGCCACAAAAATGAGAAAGGACCAACATGGATAGTAAGTCAAAGAGAAGCATTATGGGAAATCCTTTCTAGTATGAAAGAACTGAAAGGTATGGTTCTGAGTTTGGAACTCCATAGATATCGATTTGTTCTGAAAGTATGGTATGGTTCTGAGTTTGTAACTCTATAGATATGGATTTGTTCTTCCTCCGCAAAGGAATCTCAAATCCGTGGAAGAAACATATGGCAATAAACCCAGTGAACAAGTGTTCACGTGAGATACTCAAGAGGAAGTACCTGATGTCCCCGTCCTCCTCCATCCTCCAGCTCCAAGCCAGTAAAGTTTTCAGAAAAGGCCTGCCAATGTTGAGTCCATTGTCATGTTGATAAAAGTAACAAAGAATAATTAATAAAAAGCACCATTTACACATGCACTTGACACCACAAGACAAAAAGAAAGATGTCAAAAGAATGTTATCTACCCCATAGTGGTATCTTGCATGCATGACAACACGTGGTAGCACCACCCTGGTAACCATTCGGCCCAGTTTTTCATCCATAGTTTGCACTGTTACCTGCACATGCCGAGGATGTATCCTGTTAATTGATTAATTACCTATCCAACACCCGATACTTGCCTTTCAAATAAGATCATCATTAACAGGAAAAGATAAGCTTGCAAATTGACCATATAGAAATCAAAGACGAATTATATGGAGACAAGAACAAAAAAACATAAAATAAAGCAAACCAATGAACTGACTAGCAACCTGGCTGCGCCTTCTTTTCCTTTCATCCCGAAAATGTGAAAAGGCATGAGGATCAAAGCCTAGAACATGCATAACCTGCAATTCATACATTTGATCATCAGGAAAACATAAAGAAAAACTTTTTAAGTTTCATTTTTTTTGCACATAGTACAACCCCAAACTAAAATTCATTGCCAAAACATCACCAACCTCATGGATAAGGGTAGCCGAGAGTAATGTCTCTGCCTCTGCAGTCAAATGGCGAGGAGCAACATTTACATGCCCTACACCCACATTCCATGCAATATCATCATCATTTCATTTCAAAAATTATATATGTTGCAGGAAATTATCACCCCAGTTGGGAGTTTACCAGCAATTGCACGCCCCCATTGATCACGCTCACAAGCCACAGCCCATGCAAGAGTGTTGCCAGTTGTGGGTCTTGTGGTAACTAGCAGAACTAAGTCAGCATTGGAAACACCATCTGTGAAGTGAATAAAATTAGTCGTGCCCAGAGGAAGCAGCATCAACACAATACAATCACAAAATTGTACCTTCAACATATTCACGTGGAAGCTGAACTCCTCCATCCTGGCCACATGCAGAGTAACCACTTAACCGCAAATTACCCTTTACAGGTTCAACGGATAAGGCACTTTTAAACCAGTCTGCTGTTTGCCCCAACGCCTGCACATTATTTCAATATTCAAATATGCCCAGCTAAACATAAACATAGACACAACCAGCTACTTCAATATAGATTTTCAAGCACTCAAATATGGCACACATTTAAAATAGCTTTCCACAGAACAGACAGAATGCATGCATCCACATGCCAACATAAAATGTCAACATCAGATGCAACCAAAAGAAAATAAACTAAGAAAAGGGGAAGGTCCAAACCTTCCGTAGTCTCCGCCTTTTGTCCTCACCAGAGACATCATCGATTGTACAATTGTACCAGCAATCCCCAAAGATAGGGGGATTGCTATGAGGGTCACATGCTGGCAATCCAAGACCTGAAGTCACAGTAGGCTCTCCAAGCTACAGTACACAACAAATTGGAAGGGAATAGATTAAAAAAAAGGAAAATAAATGTGTACACAGTGCAATCACAACTCTAAAACCCACCTTCACAATATCCCCAACACTTCGACAATCTCGATCAGCAGAATGTCCAACAGCATCATAGTTCAAATATATCCTGATCGGCTGCTTTGAAACCCTTGGAATTTCTTGGAAGAGCCCAAGTAATGCCCTTCCTTTCCGATGATAGGTCTCGAAAAATCAGATTGCTCATAAACTTGAGGTGTGACAGAATAAACCTTACTACCAGGTCGACTCCTTTGACTGAGTATCTCATCATGAATACACGAATGGGTTAAAGCATCTTTTTGCCCGTGACCTTTGTCATGTAGATGCGGATGATTTTCTTTCAATTTGGCTTTGGTGCTCTCAATCAAAGTCAGCAACAGTACAATCTACATGACAAAGTAACAAAATATATCGAATCATCAGGGTAAAAACTCAAAAGGTGGAAAAACAAACAAATTTTTAGTCTCTCTCAAACAAACTAAATGCTCCATTGGGCATAAACTTGGACAGTAGACAAGCAAAGTCCTTATATTCTGAGAACTTAGGATAAAAAAGAAAGTCATGAATAACCCTCCACTAATGTCAAAAAAAAGGAATTAAAAGAAACACTGATTTGTTTCCAAAAGTAGGCGAAAGACTCTGCATAATAAACTATGTTTCATGCTAAACACCAAGTGAAGCATAAAATGAGATTCCTTTACACGGTAACTCAAAACTATAATTGTGAACAGGACAAATGATTGTTTTCCAACAAATTTTGATTAAAAAACCACCTAAAACCATCAAGGAAGAATGGAAAAAAGAAAGACAATAATAACAGAAGCAAATGTGTTTAACTATCCGGCAGCTAAACCAAGCGATCTTGTAGAATAAGAAAAGGCTGATTCCAAAAAAAAAAAAAAAAGAGAGAGAGAGAGAGAGAGAGAGAGAGAGATTTTCCTCCTCGCATTGGCTTAAGATCTTATTTCGAAGCTAGAACTCTAAGTAAAATCATAAACAGGGACCTTTCGTCCCAAAAGCTCCTAAACCCTAAATCGTAAGATCAGACGCCTATATTGTAACAAATTTCTCTCCTATTCAACCCCCACCATCCCACAAAAAAAAAGTAGCTAAACGTAGAAAATCCCACAACTCAAAACCCCAAAATCACCCGAAGCACACTGAACTGAACGCTGACTAAAAGAAGACAACATCACTAGATCATCGAACCCAACCTTAAAAACGACTATACTGCAAAGAATCCAGCCTCGAGATCTCGCTCTCCACGCAACAGAACCTCCATTCCGCACGTTCAACTCCATCAATCGATCTCGCAAACCGGGAAAGAAAAATAGTCCCCTCAAATCCGCTCCCATCAAACCACCGGCTCCTCCCCCATCGGCTCCGACTCCGAAGAAACCCGCCGGCCCTTCCACATTCTTTCCCCCTTTACAAAAAAGAGAGAAAAAAATAGGCCCGTTCTCCAGAGCAGAGCCCTCCACTCCTCCCTCCACAGCTCCAAAACTAAACCACCAAAAGCAGCAGCATAAGAAGCATACGCTGCCCAACCTGGAAACCAGAAAACCGCCTGCCGACCTCCTCCGAGCGGTTTCACGCGGCGGAAAGCAGTTTTCAGTTGAGTGAAGTCAGATAGAACAGCCCCAGCAAACAGCGAGTGGATGAAGACGGAAGATTGGGGCAGAAAAAAATTGAAACTGAGAAAGTACCTGAGAAAGTGGGTGGAGAGGGTCACCAGATCTTTTCAAATGAAAACTAAAAAATTTAGATAACAATTGTGCTATCCTACCCTTCACATTTATTTACTATAACGCCACCCTCCCTAGTTAGATAAGCCCTGCCCATTTGAAATCCCCCAAATGAGGGAACTAGCGTGCTTAGCTTAATCCAAAATGTAATTATATTACCATTTTGCTCTTTGCGCTTAACAAAAAAAAACAGAGAAAGAGAGAAAGAGAAAAAAAAAAAAAAAAAAAAAACTCTCAATTGAAAGTAGTCTTTTAACCCCAAGATATCTGACTCAATTAGGAAAAATATTAATATGATTTAACTGTCCAATACCACATAATAGGTGGATCAAAACTCTAGATTGATGCATTATTCTCAACCCACTATCATTTCTATACAAAATCAAAAGTTCCCTTAATTGAATTAACAGACTTTTATGATTAATAAGATGATCTAACAATCCCTACGATAAGTAAGGAATTTCTTCTTGCTTCCATTCAGTGGTTTCTCTGTTTAAATTGACAAGAGGAAACCAATATGCATTGAAGTGTCCTCAACCCTGTCAAATAGAATCTTTCACATAATTGGATTTGTATTATGCTTTTATCTCCACAAATTAACTAAGTTGTTGAATGACCAAAAAAGCAGGAGTGGGGAATGGGGATTCTTCAATTGCAAGCATCTGACTAGAGTTGAATTTTTTAAGCCTCAAAGTTTTGGGAAACTTAAAAGAAAGGGGTTGAGGATTGGAACAATTCCTGATTGAAGGCAAGAAGGTAAAGAAAACCCTTACCAAAACACATGGGCCAAGGTGATGACACCAGTTTGACAAAGTGGCAAGGTTTGGTATTTATTTGGTGGTGGCCAGCAATCAAAGCTTCCAAATGCCTTTGTTTCTTTATTCATATATGAGTGTGTCATCCATTACTATCTTCATATTCATTAGATTTTATTTCTTCTTTAGCCTTATTTCTTCTTTAGCCTCATTGCTAGCTTGTTTAAAAGGTCCAAGTCCACACCATAGAATATGCCCGGGAGAAATTACAAAACTTCAATTACATTGTGTTTGGTAGATATCACTTAACCGATAGCTATATAGTCACTTGTATTTTATGTAAGAGTATGTCAAATTTGTTACTCCATTCCGGAGCAATTATTACTTGTAAAAGTGTCTTGTTTTCTCTATGTGATTGGTCTAATATGGTATCTCCAATACATAAAAAGAGCTGAGTATTAATATATATGATAACCACAAGTACTTTGTATTTTAATTAGTACATACTATATATTACTAGATATAACTTGATTCAGAAATTCATGATTTTTTTGTAAAACTCTGATGACTATGAGGTCAGGGTACTTATTCAATTGAAAAAAGTCTAGAGGAGTTGGAACCTTTTCTTGTTTGGTCACTCCAATGGGGCCCTAATCTTTTAAATCATAACTTTCTCAAATTCAACAAACCCATACTTTAAAACAAATTTGAATCTAAAGAAAACTCATAAGAGAGAGAGAGAGAGAGAGATATAGAATATGAGGGTAACATTTGAATCTTTTATGGTTATTTTTTTTAGAGTTGTGATGATCATAATGCCAGATTTTACTATGAGAGTTTACAGCGTGACATGGCGCCCTCGTTGGCAGTCCAAATAAGAGATAAAGTAGGAACTATCTACCTATTTTTAGGTAAGTCTAAACCCTAGACCTTATCTTGACTACCAACTAGGCTGCCAACAAGACAACCACATCAGGATGTAAATTCTCCCAGTAAAAACTCACAATATTGAAATTATATTTCTTTGTTTTTATTTCATGAAAAGAAAAAAAAAAGAAGAAATCCTTGCTTGTTGGTCCGTTAGACTCTAATTCGTTTGCTTATTTCATATTAAAAAATAATTGAGATGCTGCCAGACAATCACGTGATATATACATGTAACAAATATTTCAATGTCATATTGTTTTGGTCCACGAAAACTGACTTAGACACATGAAAGGGACTAGCGTTAACATCTAAATGATTGTACAATCTATAGACAAACCCATGTGTTCCTATGTGGTGGGACATTGGTGGAATTGTGTGATCACCCCATACTTCATGAAATAGAATAGCTCCTACTCTT
The DNA here is from genome assembly GCA_022405105.1 of Aristolochia contorta. Classification (NCBI taxonomy): domain Eukaryota; kingdom Viridiplantae; phylum Streptophyta; class Magnoliopsida; order Piperales; family Aristolochiaceae; genus Aristolochia; species Aristolochia contorta. The sequence goes on along the minus strand of CM039670.1, from coordinate 630,007 downwards.
AACAAGCTATTGTACTGAGTGAATCAATATACCAAGAAGCATATACTTATAAAACTAACTTGGATAATTGATAGGGGGGTTTACGTAGATGGTTCGTTCTTAATTCAAATCAAACGTTTAATCTAAAACTATTAAAGATGTTGAGTAGGCCAACAAACTAAGGACGCGGATGAGGACAATCACTAGCAATTAATTAGTCGTTGATTCTATGGATTGACCCTTCTAAACCAGAGACAGCTTATCTGAGTTAGACCGAATTAATGGAGGTTAACTAAGGAGAAGAGAAGACAAAAGATGGGAATCTTAGGGAAATAAAAGCGTACTTTTGGCTTGATGGTCTGTCCTTGGTGGGGAAGGAGACAGATGGAGGTGGTGGAAGGGTAAGTACGGAATCACGTATGATCCATATTTTAAAGGGAAGCAAAACAACAAGAGAAGAATTATCACACCCACATAAGTATTTAGGAAAATTTAAATGTAAAACCATAGTATAATGGCTAATAATTTAGTGCAACATTATAAATCTGAGCCTAATCTTTGACTCAAATGGGTGATTAGATTTAATTGAACTGTTTTGATATCATGATTACGTAAACATATAATCAGAGAGAAGCTGGTGGGAAAGAGGATTTTATTGGAGCTAAAGTAATAACAATTCATGGGTTTTCACCAAACGCAAGTTTGGAAATATCGTGTCGTTCAGTGCTCAATCTAACATAAAGGAAAAGAAAAGAAAACGATTTGAGAAAGAAAGAGAGAGAATTAAATGAAATCATGAAATGCACCCAGAAGTCCTACCAGTTTCATAAAAGAAAGAAAAAAAGAAAAGGAAAGAAAGAAAATGATGGGAAGATGTTTCTCCTCCCAGGATACGTAGTGGGCATGGCATCCAAATCTTGGGATAGCCTCGGCGTATAGAATTCCCAACAGTGGGAGGAAACAAGTTACAAGCAAGCATCAGATCTGATTACAGATTACTCCTCAAAGATTTCTTTCAAGCTCAATCTCCATTTTCCACCGCTGCCAATAAAACAAAAAGCAACAAAAGCAAAAAGAGAATTGACCAGGAACGAGTTGCGAAGGAGAGAACAGATTGGTTTTGGGAGACTCTCTTACAAGTTTTATTTGAAGAAAAGGATTGGATTGGGCACCCAGATTCCCAGAATCTGATTCCTAAGCCCTCGATCATGGCTGCTCGGAGGAGAGAATTCGCCATCAGTACACACTACTATTGTCTTCTGTGACCCTCTCCCGTTACCGATATTTCACAAGAAAAGCCACAAATGTGATGATTTTTATTTTTATTTTTTTGTTAGGGAAAGAATGTGGGATTTATGCTTCAATGTCAATCAGTCCAAGTGGCGGAAGTACTGCTACAAAAGCAGACAGTTTCGAACTGCTTGGTTTTCTTCCATTCACCTGTATAGATATTTGGAGAATTGTTCGGCATCTATTACTGCTAAAAACCTCATCTATTTCTTCGTTCATATATCTGGATTTCTTTTCATGTGCACGTTGATGTACGAAGAAAGAAGCATTCTCATTCAATAGTTAAAGAAAAATGATATCGATATTTTATTATGAAATTTTACAACCTGATGTGGAGCCTAGATAGCATTCCAATATAGTTAAGGGTTTACTATTTTATCTCTTACTTTGACTACCAAGGATGCCACTTCATAGCGGAAAAACTTCTAAAAATCATAGTATACATATCACCACTCATAGTTAAAGGTGCGGGCACGCGTATGTAACATAGTTCACGCCAGCACCGAAGAACCTTATCTATCTAGCGTCCATTAAGTGGGACGAATTTCTGACACTTCGATTGCATTACGGAATACGGCTTCAACAATCTTTTTACTCTTAATCTGCAATTCCTTGAAAGCTTGGACTTCTTTCGCCTCCAATCGTTTTCTCTTTTAAATAATACTATGCCCACGGTGGCGCACCGGACATTATTTAATGCGAAAACTCTAAATCGAGAGTATTAAAATAATCCCTTGTGGGGCGTGCGACTCCGCGGTCCGGGGTCGGATTTCGAGCGACGTTGATATTGCTTGTATTGACATACCACGGGTATCATTATTTGATATCATAACGTTTTTTTATTTAAAATTCTCGGTATTAAAATAAGTCAATAACCCAAAAAAAAAAAAATCTCGTCTCGTCTACTTTCTTCAAAACTTGGGTAAATCATTGATGGGATTTCTGGGTTACGTAAACGTGGATCTTTCTCGTTTTTAGATCATAACCAGGGGAGGTAGATCATAACCAGGGGAGGTAGATCATAACCAGGCGAGGTAAATCATAGCCAGGGAGGTAGATCATAACCAGGAGAGGTAGATCATACCAGGGGAGGTAGATTATAACCAGGGGAGGTGTCTTAGGGCCGGGTTAGTAAAACATGTTTCATGGAGAACTTAAAGTAAATAACACTAAATTCTGGGTAAATAAAGACTTTGATTTAATTTTTTTCATGTTAGGTGTGTTTATTTAAGAGTAACAAAAAATTCTCACTCGAGTCAACAGATTACAGAATAAGAATTCGATGTTTAGAGAGAATCCCATGTCATAACCAACTACAATTTTACTAACCCCCCTTAACAATTTTCCATGTTTTCTCCAAATTAAAAGAAAAAATCTGAGACCGTTCATTCATTAGATGGAAAAGCATTATTATCACTTCAGTACTATACAAGTTGCGAACCCGATTCCAGTAATGCAAGATTAAATTGGTGCGTAAATTATTGACACGTGAGGTTAAAAGCATATTCGCTGTATCATTGTTGGGTAACTTGAAAAACTCCAAAACATACGGACTTCTATTCAGCCAGCTGTTGTCCATAGCGACCAGCTTTCCATCTAATGGCGGTTTCGTAATTTTTTTATCAATGACTGTCGGTCTTGTACGCTCTGAGCTCTTGAAAAAATTTCAGTTTCCTGTTCCCGATGTTAATGACAACGGGGATGGGTGTCTTAGTGTGGACGAAGGCAGTTTGGTGGTACTTTTTGGTGTATTACAGAGTTGAGGGAAGACGGAGATTGAATCTAAACCCTAATCCTCTATAAACTCAACGAGATCAAAAGAAGAAGGAAAAAAAAAAAAAAAAATGTGTAAACGTTGACATTATTTACGTATACGTTTTGCCGTCTAAAAATCCGATGTAACGCCTCGCTAAAACTATTGATGCGAAGAAGAAGCCGAAAAATGCGAGAGATCCAACGCCCCTTTCTCGGTAGGACGCAAGGCCCTCCGCAGCTGCTCGAATCTCCGGGCGTCGAACTTGCGAGTCCGCATGAGCTTCCTCTGCTTCGCGTTGAACCGGCTCTCGAAGAACCCCTCGAAGGAGGGCTCCTTGGAGGTCCGCAGGAAGAAGCTGTACCCGCCAACAAAGTACAACGACGTCACGAAGAAACAGATGGGCTCCATCACGTCCCACGAAAGCTCCCAGAATGTGAGCCTCATGAACCCCACCGTCTGGGCTGCGAACAGGCAAAGCCCGGCCCACAGCTCTCTCCGGACGAGGGCCTCCGCCCGGCGGTCGATCTCTCGCTTCTCTTCCTCCATCTTCTCCAGCTCTTCCCGCCTTGGGTCGTTCCGCGGGGAGAGTTTTAGCGGAATCACGCTCTCCACTGCTTTAACTACCTGCAATAATCAAAAGAAGAGAAGATCAGAATCACATGAGCAGTAGAGCAGTTTCTGGTTTAGAAGATGGGTTGAGGATCAGAGAAGACGGTGTATACCTGAACGAAAATAAAACGAAAAGATTTTTAAGCGCAAGCAAACCTGTCTTTCACTCTTGCATTACTAACACGTATACAGTAACCGAAAAATTTCACTTATAGATCTTAGTGCTCCTACGTGTCCGTGGGGCAGAAATAAAAAACCAACTGATTTTGACGGAGGACTCACTGACGGCCATGGATATCCTTGATTGATGGGGCAAGGCTCCACGTTGAGGTGAAGCAGAGAGTTAGTTGAGCAGAGAGACCTACAAAGAGATCAGACAGTCTGATCTCTATCTTCTTTCTCTACTTTTCTATAAAATTCTTTAATGTTTTGGATGTAAATTTTTTTCTTGGTAAAAAGGAAAGGAGAGAAACAAAAAAAAAAGAGATTTTGTCTGGTTAGTAAGAACTTTGGCCTTCGGAGGCGTTATGAATTCTGCGCCATCTCAATGTTTGAAGAGTTTTTGAGGTGAGACATGTAAAATACCAATCACCAAATGAAAAATATAATCCTCTTTTCCTGTAGAGAAGACAGAAGAAAAATAGAATGACGAATTAGATCGCGGTAGAAAGAATAACCACAAAAAAGTTCACCGTTCCAGTGAATTAAGAAAAGAAGTGTTGGACAAAATTTCCGGAAGAGAGAGCAAACCGGAAGAGGGAAAGAGGAAAACTAAAAGAAATCGATCAAAGCAGGCAGTTAGCTGATCTTTATGGGGCCCCAAGGCCCCCAATCACCGCCTCGTCACGGAGCAAGGTCGCCCTTGCGCGAGGAACATCTGAATACGATTCGTGTACGGTGGACACAGGGGCTTCACCACTCAACAAAATTAACGCCGGCTAACGAATCAAGAAACAGTAACAGCAGAAACAAAAAACCGAATAGTGACATTACCTGCTCCGGATGCAAGAACACGACGTTCCCTAACACGATCACAGCTCCGGATTCGTCCAGCATTTTCGCGATGCCGGCGATCTCCTCATTGCTTTTCAAGCCGTCGAAACAATCTCTGCATATCTGAAGGAACTCCGAATTCGAAATATAGCTCGTGGAGATACTTCTTAACCTCTCCTTCACCATCTGCATCTGAGAAGCTCGGAGGAGCTTCCTCGCATCGTTCACCGTAATCTTCATACCCGCATCCTCCTCCTGTAAAGGCGCCGGCACCGGGGGAGCCAGCCCTTCGAGGCGTAGTCGGTCGCCGTTGATCTCCCGCAGCCTCTCCATCAGCTTATCGCCTACCGGCAGTCCGAGGCGTTCCGCCGGCATCGCCGACTGGAACAGGTCCCGCCTCTGCAGCAGCCGCCGCAAGAAGCCCCTCTCCTCCGAAACCGCCGGAGCGAGCATCCTCCGGAAAGGATTCGCCGGCACCGCGGCCGACCGGTTCGACTGTGCGAGGTTGAGAAACCTCCGCGCCAAGCTTTTCCTGAACGCCATTGATGAATCCACCCCCAAAAAAAAAAAAAAAAAAATAGAAGAAGGGGAGGAGGGGAGGAAGAGGTGAGTTTTCAAACTCGAAGTTCCGCTATTCGAGGACGACTCTGTTCTGATTGCAAGATCGATGGAGTCTCTCCGGGTTTATATAGGTCTCCACGCAAGCACGCGCGATAAATTCAACAATTTGTCGTATCTTCTTCTCGCAACTCAACCCAACTTCCCGCGAAACGGATCACCTTTCCCTACGTGGCACCGCGTAAGGACGATTTTACCTCTCCCCTCCGCATCAACAGCGAAGTAACCCGACGCGTTCCTCGCGGGCACTCTCGTCTTTTCACTTTCCTCCGTCCGCCCTAACCAGAGTCAATTCCGTGGTTAGTTTCGATCTCCCTTGGCTTCCGCTTCAACAAAGGCAACAACAACATGTAAACTATTTCTCGTGCGAATTTTATTTCTTGGGAGTTTCCAATTTCCATATAAACACCCTTCCTTCCCAACCACGTCTTAAGCCACTCCTCCCACCCTGTGTTTTACGCGTATTTTCCTTAATTACTGCGTCTTTACAATCCCCATTACACACTCTATGGAACTGAATATGAGACCCAGTCCTAACTCCTTAAATTCCATCTAACTAGCTGGTGGAGCTTGTTATTAAGGAAATTAATATAACTCAGATTTGCGGACAATGATTCACATGTTTTTGATCGCGACGTTAGATGTTACATGTAATAAACATTACAGACGTGAACATAAAAAGACAAGAGGCCAATATTGCGAGTCATGCGTCATGAGGAGGAGGACATGGAGGTAAGGAGTTTTTTAAGTAACGGCTTGAGTCACATCGTTCGCGTTCACGACTGTGCAGCGCCGGATGCGCATCGCGCACCACGCCCCGTTTTTTTCCATCTTCCAATCTCGCTCTTTTCTTCCAATTTCTCGCCGTGAAGTAGAGGACAAAAATTCCCCGTTACGGAACAGTATCGGCGACGTTCCGGGGGGGCGTTAGTTCTCCTGCCTTCCCCCATTGTTAAATTAGTCATAAAATAACGAAGATGAGAACAAATACACGCATCGCTTACTATTAATCCATATCTCATCGTTATCCCTTAATCGACGCCCTCATTGACGAAACAATTAATTAGATGTCATGGCCACGTCTTCTTTAATTATACACACAAATCATTCCCGGGGGCACACGACGTTTCGGTCCGACATTGCCAAAGTTTCGGATATGTTACACGAAGGATTTTCATCATCAGAGTGTACGGAAGTTTAAGTAAATGCAGGGGCCTGCCAGATGCATGAAACGTTCGGTTTGGATGAGCATCCGATTCTCTTTCTCGGGTGCATCGCTCGCCTCAGCTAACGTGGTCTCAGGGGTAATTTTGGGAATCCGATTTCTTTTCCTTTAGATGTTCCTTGGCTAGCAGACCGGGTGTTCTACGTGTCTGCTAAGGCTTCTCCACTCAGTAATTTTATGACTAATATGCCATTTAGTGTTTATGATTTTATATTTTTACAATAAATTCTCGGTTTTTCTTTCATTTTTTGTTAAAAAACCCATCGTGTTTATTATTATAATAGGAGAGCCAGAGAGGAATTTCGAGAGAGAAGAAGGGCGTTTCAGTCATTTGGATGGAATTATGCGAAACGGCAAGTGGGGGTACCGAAATCTCGGGAGTTGAACAAAACGGGGGAGGATGCAGGGTTTACGGGATACACGTGTCAGACAACGAGGCAAACTTTCGTCATCGTGAGTCGGTGATAACGGCGTTAGGTCAAACTAACGGGGCTTCCGCTTCGTCTTCGAGCCACCCACTCGGCCAGTCTTAGTTGGCGCCTTCCCCTATTCAAAACACTAGAAGCCGTTACTTCGTGACTTAACAACAAAACCCCCCCCCGTTCTCGGCGTCGTTAATTACATTTATGACCTCCCCGCTGAGAGACTCCCGACACGCGTGTACATGCGTCAGCCGTTGGATTGAGAGTTGCCACACGCAACAAGCCGTCTTCCGTGACGTTTGAACGAGGAAGAATATTCATATATGTGGGTCTCCCTGTGGCTTGTGATTCCCTATGAATCTAAGGTTCTACGTACTTTATGTATCTATCTACACATGAAATTACTAATTCTTTTCTTGAAAAAACAAAGACAAGAAAAGGACGGGTAGTGGGTTTCTTGTTTAGTCTTTAAAATCATTAAGATAAAATGATAATTACTTTTAAGGAATGAATGGCAATTTTGTTCGTATTCTTGCGAAACCTCATATCTTTATAAAGACGGTGTACAAAAGTGTAAACACAAGGCCATTAATTTGATGTGGTGTATAGATTTTGTTTTCGTTATTAGTCTAATCATCATTCTAGTAATGAATGATAAGCAAAATGTATGGAGCTAGGAGACCCAACGCATGTCACTGCATAAACCCAACAACCAGCTGTACCGAATTCTGGAGGCCAAAAAATTAGGTAATAACAAGTCATTTGTATTGTGTGAGGCCAACCTAGCTACTGAAAATTCTTCGTGATACTTTTAAAAAGGATACCATTACAGTTTTAACCATTTTTAAAAAATTAATTAGACACACGTAAATTACAACAGACGATCATTTTCTGCTATATATTGTTTTATGATTATTTTCGTACAGTAGTCGTTTGAGGAAAATAATGGAGGAGGATATGATCGACACTACAGAGCTTCAAGTGGAGAAGAGATTCTCATCTCATGAATGTCAATCTCTGTGGTGGGGGGAAGGGAGAATTCTGTTATATATTCTCCTGAAAGTGAGGAACTAATTAGCCTAGAAAATATTAGATTCTCGGCAGATAATGTGGGGGTATGAAAGAGAAGAGCTGTAAATTAAGGGAGAGAGAATATGAATACGAAGGGAGTTGCAGGACATGTGGATCCTCAAAAACTAGTGGGAAGTCTATTTGTCCCATTTCCAAACATTGAGTGTCCAGTGTCCACGCACCGAGGGTGGATTGGCTGCCCACCACGTTGGGAACTGAATCTCCAACCAACAGCACGACATAAAGTTAGTCCTGCTCATGGACAAGGATTAAGATGGAGGAAAAAAACTCAGGTTCGTTAAAACCCATGTCTGGTAAGCCTGAATCTTCCATATCTGGGAGTGAAAGAAGGCCGGAAGAAAGAACTACTGCAATATTGCATGCTTAATCACCCCATTGCGGCTTATGTTGCTGATTCGCTCACGGCACAGATGCTTGTTAAGCCGCACTGGGGCGTGCTTAGCTCTCAAAGTCGCCCAATCATAACAAAACTAAAGGCCACGAATGGTTTTAGATTCGGCCTGTGACCTCAGCTGAGGCTTTAATGGAGACAAAACTTGCTTTAGGACGAGACCCACTTGCCCACTACGCCCTTAACGACAAAAAACAAGTTTCCATGTCCCTGGGCTTTCTCTTCCATGATATAGTAATCAAAGTTCGCAAGGTCTTTAATTACTCGGTGTTTCCTTCATTCTTAGCCATCAATTCACCAATTACATCGTTTGGTATACATCGGATTCTGTTGTTCCCCCCCATACATATATGATAAAGCCTATTGGCTGATTCTACGTACTCGTGGAAACACAATTAGGCTAGGAGTAGGGACACGGGTGGAAGTTCTGGAGAACCCAATTTATTTTGTCTCGAAACGATTCAAGCCTCTCGATGTTTGATGAAATGTCGGATGGGGAAAGCAAACCAATCCGACAAAGATAAGAGTCCCTTTCCCTAAAGAAGATGACAATAGCAGGTGTAGAAGAATGGGTTGCTATTTCTGATTCTACATGAAATCTTGGAGTGGAATAAATGATGGCTTCTCCCCAAAAAGAAAAGGTGAGAGTTTCTGGTTAAACTTCGTCTCGATTTTATTTTGTTAGGTGTTTGGGTAAGGGTGGTGTCGGCTTGGTTATGGAAAAGATTGAACTGAATCAAATAAATGGAATGACATATGAGAGCACAATGGAATGCTTCATATGTGAATGGAATGCTTCATATGTGAAAAATTCTGGACCAGAATCCAACTGAGTTAATGGAAATCGACAAAGTTCGATTGATATTTTCTGTGTCTTAGGTTCCTCAGGTACACGTTGTTGGATCAGAGAACCCTGCGTCGGCACCTCCTGGGTTCATGGAAAGTAATAAAGAGGTCTACTGGAAGATGTGGCTCCTAAAGAGTCAGGGATAAAATTCCAACTCTAGAGCAGGATATGGCATTTGGGCATTCCGGAACCACGTGAATCACATTCTTTAGTTAAATATAATTAATAATCTTATACATTGGTTCTAAACATAATTCATTCTACTCAGTAAATTCTTCCTATGACTTGCCTTTAGATCCTCTAGCTCGTCCACTTGTTAAAGTGCCCATTAACACTCTGAAGCCACCTTTGCTGTAACAGCTCTGATTCCATTAGCTTTGTCTCTCACAATAGAATCAGAGAAAAATTACTTGACAAATTCCACAATGCTTGAAGGAAAATACAGTATATTATGGACAAGTGCAGGCCAAGATTTAATCACCCTATCAGCCTGAAACTCACTGCAGTTGCCAGAATTATGCCAATTCTCTTTGAGGCTAGAAGGGTTGAGAGTCAAAAGGACCTCGTAGGGGTGGACGACCTCCTCTTCTATAGGTTGCAAAACCATGATAAAAATTCTTGTAACCCTCTAAATTTATCATATCAGTTGATGGAGTGGGACAGTTTTTGTGTTTGATAAGCAAGGGAGAATTGCGTATATTGAGGTGGAGAACCCATGTTATCTGGAGACCTCATTGAAAACAAAGGTGTTCGGTAAAATGGCTGATGAGGTAAGCCAATAAAGATAGCTTTCGTAAAGATGAGTATGTTGCTTTATGAACGATGACAATAGCGAGGATTAGAAGACTGAAACAAAACTGGCATTTTGTATTATGAAATTCTGGTGTGGATGAACAATATGGGTTCCATCATGCAGGTGAAAGCAAAATGGGAGAGAGAATTTCCTTTAGAACCTTCCTCTTTGTTTAGCGCAAAGGGTGGAAGATTGAAGCAAAACTTGATTCTGGTGTGGATGAAACACGGGTTCCATTAATATCCAACATGCCAAGTGAAATCAAAAGGAGAGAATTTCCTCCTGGGAAGTATATGCGAGGGTGATGTCAACCAGGGTATGAAAAGGATTGAAGTAGTGAATCATAGATATGGAATGACATACGAGGAGCACTATGGAATCTATGATGTGTAATTCCACTCTAGAGTTTAATTGGATTAATAGAACTTGATGCGTTTCCTTTGATGATTCTTACATGAAAGCCCCTCGGAGACGTCTGAATATCGCTCTGCCGGCAGCCCCCTTGGTTCATGGAAGGAGAAAAGTGGCGTATCCCAAGAGAGGTATCCCAAGAGAGGCTCATTGAGGTCTGGGATTCTTCCTTCCTGAAACCAAGAGCGCATTAACAGTTGATAGTAGAGAATATGGTTGACAATATTGTTGTGTTTGAGAGGGATTCTATGCTTCTTTTGCATGTAACTAGGGAGGGGATTCTTACTTGATTGGGCAGAATATAAAATCTCAAGACTCTGGGTTAAGGAATATATCAATGTGTTTCAGGAAAGCAGTTTAATAGTTGATGGTAGAGAATATGTTGTTTCTGAGAGGGATTCTATGCTTCTTTTGCATGTCAACTAGTGAGGGGGATCTCTACTTCATTTGACAGAACATAAAACCGAGGCTCTGGATTAAGGAACATATCAATGTGATAGAAGCAGTTTGATACCCCAATTTTCTTTCTTTTTTATCTTTTCAGATTGTGATGAATCGAACATTTAGAAATGAAGACGCGATGCAGTTGGGTGAAGAAAGATTCAAGCTTCCAGAAGCGGAATCTGTAATGAAACTAAAATGGATCTAATGACTTCATTATACAACTTTACACTATTAGATGGATTTCATGACTCTTTCTAGCAAATACACATTAAAACAACCAAAACCTATAGACCCTTGACAGGCTAAAGATATCGGATGCTTGATTAGTAGTATTGATGGTTAAATACATGAGATTCTACCCAAATACATTATGTGGAATACTTAAACTTAGTGAAAAATATATGTTTTGAACATAGGTGTACTTATTATTTAGAATCCACCTAGCAGATGGTATACTAAAAAGAACAATCTAGTAATAATCTACATAAAATGGTTTGTTACAAGAGACCCACTAATCTAAACTTTTGAACAAATTATGCAATTCATTTTATTAATTTACTGCTATATACTTATATTTACCTTACAAAAGGGTACTTAGTGTTTTAATTTTAAGATTATGGCTTAAGCAGCTAACCTATTTATAATTTTAATAGAATAGCTTATTTTTCATTTTTGAGTCTTTTACAATAATTTTTTCAGTTCATAATATATATGTATTTACGTGAAGAGATTACCAAGAGTGCCAGCATCTCGACAGGAATGACGCCAAAAGCATCCTAAATAGTGTCAGTACTCGCGGGAGAAGTTTGGTGGGTCAAAATACTTGCTGCAATTTGGCTTGCAAACGGGACGTTGGCGCACCTAGCTCATCCGGACTCCCGACTCCACTCACCAGACGCCATTTCTGGTCTTCTAGTCTTTCTCCACTCCAATCCAGGTATGGTAATGGCTATATTTTTTGATTTTGTTTTTTTATTGGAGGCGGGGAGGGGGGAGGGATTCGTCCGGCCTGACCGGGATCGGAGAAGAAGGGGGAGGGGGCTGTCGGGCTGGACCCGGATCGGAAAGGAGGAGGGAGGACTGTGCCTCCTCTTAGTTCCCATCTCTGGATCGGAGGGAATAGGGGTCGGGGTTGCCCCCCGTTTCTTAGATCAGAGGTCTCCGGTCTTTGTTTAGATCCCGACTCTCTGAAATTTGTCGGAGAAGAAAAAAATGGGAGTGGTATTTGCCCTTATTCGCTTTACTGATATGTTCTATTTCCGTAAACTCCTTTCTCTCCTATGAGGAGAGAACAAGATCCTTCCTGTCTGATCTCCGAAACATGAAGAGACGAAGAGTGCTTTCACGTTACTTACAGAGACGCTGAAACATGCAGCACCTATGTGATTATATGTTTAATAGATGTTTGTAATGACAAGGACGTAACATCATTTAAGACTTATATATTTGCTGTGCTAAAGATGGACGTCTAGATATTGCTGAGTTGTGCCGCTACGTAACGTTGGAGCGACATTGCTTGTACTTCTTTTTGGCCATTGGGCTGCCATGAATTTTCTTGTGCCCGCAACTGGTGTGATATGGGGAGGAGTAATGTGGGACGAATGGACAACCAATCCCAACCACCTTGTCTAATTTTTTCTCCTAAACGGGACCTCTGTAGTTCATACTAGATTGAGCCAGACATACCTTTGAGAAATTCATGTTTACCTAAATTCGGTGAACAAAGCTCAAAGGATCTAGATACTAGCCTTGTTTCCTGAACATGCATTCTTCTCCGCATATTTCCAAGATCTGGATGCATCTTATGGCATTTGAAATTGTTGTTTGATGCATTTGAAAAGGACACAAATGAAATTTTAAAAGAAATAGTCACTAAGGGATGAGTAATGAAAACGTTAGTCACAGTATTCTCTCCCCTATTATTCAAGATTTTGAGCATTTTCCCAATTCCACGAACAGCAAGAACTAGTGCATGTCATTTGTATTTATTAGTATATTGGGCCTTTGGCTTAACGGTCTCATGGGGGATGAGTGTGGTATTGGGATTTTCTCCTTGAGAGCTGCTCTAACTGTGTAATGAATGCAAGTCTATTTATGATTTATTTTTATCCTGATCTTTATGTAGATGTTTGCTTGTCTTTTCACAGATGATCTATCTGAAAACTGAGTCGCTCTTTTAAAAGCCTGCTTATTCCTTTTTTGGATGTATTTTAGCGATTCCGTTTCTATTTTTGTTTATTGTCTATGTGCTCATGGTCTGGCACTTCCTTTGGTCCCTTGTTGGATGTATAATGGTGGTTCTTTTTCTATATTTGTTCAGTGGTCTATGTGCTCGTGGTTTCCTCACTATCTTTGGTGGCCAATTTCTGGCAGACAGCCAAGCTAAACCAGGAGTTTCTAGAGTCTGTCTTAGTTTTGGTCATTCTTTCTTCTTGTGCTAATCAAAGTGTGCTGATCTGTCAGTTGTACTCTGCGTTGTACATCTTCCACATGGTTAAAAAGCTTATTAATCATTCCACATGGTGCTTATATGTTGCACAGATTGTTCTATATGTACTGTAGATTGGATTTGATAATCTATTTTTTATACATGAACTGTGATTCTTGAGCAATGTGACCGTGAAACCACATTAATTTTCTTTCTGTATGTTGTTTTGTGGTGATTTCAACAGGTGTGAAGCTAGGTGATTGCTGGTGTCTGGTTAAATACAAGTTTATTTCAAAATGGTATTTTACTCAGTCATTTATACTACTGTATTTTGTGCTATATTTGTTTGACTTTTTTTACTGTCTGATGTGTATCTCTTTTCATAAACATCAGAAACTGAGCTATTTTTCTAGCATGAGAAATATGCAATCAATCCATGCAGCCTTTCATCTCAATTCTGCTTTAGAGGAGTGCATTTGGAAAATACTCTATAAAATTTTTGTGTGCAGAGACGTATTTTTATATACTAATTTGTGTTTTGGTGTATATTCAATAATTAGGTGGTTCTCGCTGCTTCCATCATTTCTAAATCTGGCAAAGGTTTGTTACTTTTCTAAGGCCTGACTTTCTCTGGTCATTCATGCTACACTTGACTAATAATGTGTGTTATTTACTTAATTTTGTCTTCTTCATTTTATTCAGCTTTGGTTTCAAGGCAATTTGTTGATATGTCGCGCATAAGGATTGAAGGACTTCTTGCTGCATTTCCTAAGCTGATTGGCACAGGAAAACAACACACATATGTTGAGACTGAGAATGTGCGTTATGTATACTTGCCAATTGAAGCACTTTATTTGTTACTGGTGACTAACAAGCAGAGCAACATTCTTGAAGATTTGGAGACCTTGACCTTGCTTTCCAAACTTGTATCCTCTGTATTTTTATTTCATATATAAATATAGTTGTTGAAATATTGAATGGTTTCAAGATTAGCATCGAATGGTCAAGAGATCTATTAGTGAAATGTCTCCTTTTTCTTGGGTCTCTAGAGATGGCATCCTTAAACAATTCACATTTATTTGCCCCTCTGCTACATAATCTGAGTCTGTTTTCATGATTCAAAACTTCGTTTTTCCCATTTCTTAAAATTTATTGATTTTGAAGTGAATGAAATACTCATCATCTGGTTTTAGTTTTTCATTGCTGATTGTATCTAATGCTTCATAACCTTGTAATCTGTCCTTTTCAATGAAAGCTGTCTCTCATTGTTTAAGAAAAATGCATGGATGGCAATTTGTGATTTCATTTTCCAATATTTCAGAAGCATGGAGTTGGATGTCTTTCCAATGAATTAACTGTCCTTATCATTTTTCGTGATTTTTCGAGGTGCATACTGTTTATTTCATGAATATTTAATACCTTAACTAACTTAGGTGCCTGAGTATTCCCCTTCCTTAGATGAGGAAGGCATTTGTAAGTCTGCTTTTGAGCTTATATTTGCCTTTGATGAAGCCATTTCCCTTGGCCATAAAGAAGGTGTAACTGTGGCACAAGTAAAACAGTACTGTGAGATGGAAAGTCATGAAGAAAAACTGCACAAGCAATTAAGGCAGAGCAAGATTAATGAAACCAAGGATATTATGAAGCGTAAAGCTAATGAGATCGAGAAAAGCAAGGTATGAATTATGAGGTATGTCTTATAATGACCTCTTGGTAGATGTTTTTTGACCTGAAATTGTCTTACAATGCTTCTTTGCAGATTGAAAAGGGCAGGAGTGGTGATAAAGGAGGGTTTATGGGCCTCCAAAGCAGATTAGAGAGTAGCTTTAGTGATATGAGTATATCTAGTGGTGGTGGTGGTGGCTTTGGAAGTGGTTCAAGTTTTGGTGTGAGCACTGATTTGGATTCGTTTACTAGCAAGCCTAAAGGTTTCATTCTTTTACAATTTAATCTGTTGAAACTAGATAGCAGCTATAACGTTTTTCTGTCTTTGTTTAAAAATAAGAGTTGTAGTAGTGACATAATTCTGTGCATTTTGAAGAAATTGTTTCATGCAGAAAAATAAAAAATTTAAAGAATTGATCTAAAGTCAAGGAGCTGTTTTTAATAGGTTTTTGTTGTTTGTACCCTAGCTTTTATGTTTTCCTTCTGTTACCTTACTGCTGTTATTTTTATTACACTGTTATTGTTAACTAACAACCTAAAAGCCAGAACGTGAACATCAATTGTGTATTGTAGCTCTGGCAGGAAATTAACTACACGATCAAGGACTATTCTGTTGATCATTTTTATGCAGTGAAAGATAGAGATATGCTTTTTTAACCTTTTCCTAAGCAAACATTTGACAACTCCTACTTAAAGTGATATATTTGACTTATGGAAAATGTGCTCAACAGGATATTTGGTGTTAGTTTTTGCATCAATGATAATCTCTGCTGTAAAAGTGATTAGTATTGTTTGTCCTTCCTTTTTGGATCATCAGGACGTCCATCTGCTCCTGCTAATGCTCCTCCAAAGGGATTAGGTATGCAACTAGGGAAATCACAGAAGACCAACAAAGTGTTGGAGTCCCTTAAAGCTGAAGGGGAACTAGTTGAAGATGTCAAATCAACTGTTGGTCCATCAAGATCAGTGGCCCCACCAACTGATCCTATTACACTGACCATTGAGGAGAAGCTCAATGTGACCTTGAAGCGTGATGGTGGTGTGAACAATTTTGATGTTCAAGGGACTCTTTCTCTCCAAATACTGAACAACGAGGACGGGCTTATTCGAGTTCAGGTCTGTTCCCTCCCTCCCTCCCTCCCTCTTCACATGTATGCATAATTGTAGAACTTCATGACTGTTGCATTCTTACCAACAGATTGAAACGGGATCAAATCAGAGTGTATTATTCAAGACCCATCCTAATATCAACAAGGAGTTATTTTCCAATGAAAATATCCTTGGACTGAAGGATCCAAATAGGCCTTTCCCCACTGTGACTGGGGATGATCCCGGTCCCTCTCTTCTGAAGTGGAGAATGCAGAGCATGGATGAGTCCCTTGTGCCATTGATAAGTGGGTTTTTGGTTGTTCATTTTGTTCTTTTCGGTGTTGATGTAACGCTCTTATCCTGATCTTGTTCATGTGTTTATTGTTTTGCATTTGTAGTCAATTGCTGGCCCTCCATTTCTGGAAATGAATGTTATGTCAGTATGGAGTATGAAGCATCAACGATGTTTGATTTGCAAAATGTTGTGATCTCTGTCCCACTTCCTGCACTTCGAGGGCCTCCATCTGTGCAACAGGCTGATGGAGAATGGAGGTAAATGTCGTGTATGTCTGCATATATCATCAAACTTCCCGTATCAAACAGTGGGTTATCCTTCTTTTCCACTCCCTTGTAGGTATGATGCAAGGAATTCTGTCTTAGAGTGGTCCATTCTTCTGATAGATAACTCCAACCGCAGGTCAGTGAGTTGTATTCTCATGAGCTCTTTTTGTTTACTCCAAAGTTTTGAGCTCTTTGTTATTAGAATTTTGTAATTTTTGTACACCTATTTATTCTATTAAGTTCTCGACAGTGGGTCGATGGAGTTTGTAATACCTCCGGCAGATTCATCAGTTTTCTTCCCCATAAATGTCAGATTTACTGCAGCGAAGACATACAGTGATGTGAAGGTTTGTGAAGTTTTCACTTTGGATTTCTAAGTTGGTTCTATATAGATCTTGCCTAGGGAATGCCCTTCCTTTTGTTTTTTTATTCCATTACATCTGGGATTAGTGAGACTCAAACTCAAGACCTCCCACAACACAACCCTGTGTGTTATCACTGAGCTATGCTCAGCTTCATGCCCTTCCTCTGGTTTTACAAGTTGGTTCTACATCCATCTTGCCTGGAGATGTCCCTTCTCATTTGAAAGAAAGATGAATTTGGCAGTGCTAACAGAAGACTGATGGGGTTTTCTCCGTTATATATTATCAAAAATTCTGAAGAGATTTTTAATGGGTTTAATGATCTAATGATTGATTAATTTACTTGTTACTTTCGCTATATGTTAAAGGTCGACCATCCTATAAGAATATTATACTCTTTGAGTAGTAGTATGGAGCTCGGGTCTTTTTAAAAGCTACAGTGACCACTGATTTGCCTACTTTTTCCATCTAGTCATAATAATTCGTGAATCTTTTTGCCTATGCAAAAAATGTTGGAAACTATTGTAGCATGCATTTTGCAATTCGCACTTTCCCAATTTAGTAACTGTAACGGTCAGTTTTTGTGTCTTCAGCCTTTTCCTAGAATGTTTTACAATTTCTCTTTGGTGGCTTTCCGTGCAGGTTCTCAATGTCTTGCCTTTGAGAGGTGGGCCCTCACCTAAGTTCAGTCAGAGAGCTCTCCTGAGCACAGAAAACTACCAAGTAATATGAGTCCACAGGAAGCTGCTGTTCCATTTGGCATGTTGGGGAACCGACTATAGAAAGCTTTATTTGTTTAAGACCAAACTTGTCTTAGTTGTCACAATGGATTTTCCCCGGAAACTACAGAACGAATTGGAGATATTTTCTGCTGCCTTGTAATAGGCATCGCAATGTCTGTTTTTGTATTGTTGTTTATTCATTCTTATGCTATCCTATTACCATCAGTTAATCTCAACTGTCTTCTCCAATGCTGATGGATGTTCGCCAGATCTCACGACTACCAGTATGAACCGTGGCGACCACAAATAGAAAGGTGAATTTAGTTCAGAAATCATTGAAAATGTTGAACTACACAACATGAAACTGTATAGGAAAAACGTTGAACGAATTTCACCGTAAGTGAATTTTAATGGAATTTAAAACACTTAATGACCTGTTGAGGTATGGACCGCATAAACACATCAGAACAGAAACAATGAAAGGATTGAAACAGCCAAATTTACAGAATAATACCCACAGACACGAGAAATTTCCAGCAACTTGAGACAAATCTTTTCAGTTTGGTAACCCAGGTCCTCCTAATCTGGAAGATGGAAAGCTCTCACATTAAGAAATCCAAGAAAAACACCAAAAGATATGGTTGGCACAAACATTCCAACTTGCCTTTTGCATTATCTTCAAAGAAGCGGCCCCTTCAATGATAAAGCATTTTCATTTTTTACATGAACTAAATATTTCTAATACTTCGATCTTACATGAGATAAGCTTTATGCTTCAAGCTAAACAAGGGCCAGTGAAATTTAAATCTGCAAGTTACATGTATGTAACAGCCTTTCTTTTTCCATATACATCAATAAATTACAATCTACAAATTGGAGCTCTTCCCTCAGTAGTTTCAACTGCAATTGTTTGCATGTCACGAGTATCTTATGGATTTGAACAACGGTGTCCCCAATTCCCACCCAAACCAGTCATTCTTTTGTAGGCAGATTTTGGCAAAATTAGTCTTGCTCGACAAACCTAAGCTCTAGATAGCAAGGACTGAAACCTATCAAAGAGAAGGTCACATAAGCACTCATTCACACAGATAGTATCCTGGGAATGTACACTTCTTTGTAGGTCCCGTTGCTTCTTTTTATATATATTCATTTCTTGTAATCTTCCAGCTGCCCTAAGTCCACCTATCAACACTTCAAGTGTACCTGATGAAGCACGAATGCCCTTCTCAGTCATGCTCATGAACACCTGAATTCCTTCATCCACATCTCCATGCTGCACATAGGCATCTAAGAGAGCAGTATAAGTAGCTACGTTCTGCTCATTAGACACAGAGTTGAAAATTTTTAAAGCAGAATCCAACTTTCCAGTACATCCAAACTTGTGGATCAGTTGGCAGAGAAAATGAGTTCCAATTGTCACCCTTGATTTGATCATAAGTCGAGCAAGCTCCTCTACTTTTTCATATGATGCAGCTCTAATGAAGTGGCCTATCAGGGTCGTGTATGCAGCTCTATCCAATTCGATATGCATCTTAATACCATAGTTAAATGCTGTTAAAGCTGCAATTACATTGTTTTTTGCACAACAAGTCTGAATGACAGTTGTGATCAGTGGTGAGTCCACATGAGTATACTTCTTACAAAGTAAACCATCAAAGAATTGCCTTACTGCTTCAAAATTGTGCCTCTCCAGAAGATGTAAAACTAAAGCCCTGTCCAAATTTTCTGTTTCTGATATTTCCTCATCGATACCTTCATATATTAGGTGTGGATTGACTTCGAGAAGTAGAAGGTCACTTTCTCCTGCATTCTTTATGGATTGAAGTGCTTCTAAAAAAATAGGATGACGAAGAACTAGGAAATTTTCTTTCATGTACTGCAGGACCTGAAACATAACAACTATATCTCCACCTCTTGCACATTTCTGTACCATAATATTGCATGTGGCCTTGTCGGGCTGTATTCCTGCTTCTTGCATCTTATTCATGACATCAAGAGCTTCTTTAAATTTACCTGCAAGAAATCAGGTTAGTGCAGTCAAAACCAAAACCAACAACGAAGCATGAAGATTTGATCCTACACACTGAATGGAATGATTGCACCCATACATTTGCCACACTGTTGTAGTTAAAAAAGTTAAGTCAAAATCAAAGATTCACAAAACGCTATGTATTTTTATGCACAAAATGCTTACATAAATAGACAGCTGAGGAGCACCTCAAAAAGAGATACAGAAAAATGCAAAGAAAATAAATCTAGTTAAGTGCCTCCTAGCAAACCTGATTTTTGGATTAATTCAAATGCATTTTGAAGATTGCCATAGATAGAGTCACCATATCATTATCGAATAAGATCTAAATTTCTCCAGTGGCATGGATATAGAAATTGATCAATACAAGCAATTCCATTTCAGGAGGAAACAGTTCAAGGTAGTATTTTGTGAGAGGCTTTTTGACAATTCAACACTCCGTAAGTCAAGGCAAGTTTGGGCTCAACAAGCCACGAACACATCCAGAAAAAATCCATATTTTTCCTTGATTATAGGATTTAAGGAAATAACTTTATGTCATATATAGTAGCAAACAATAAGCAAGAGAAGAATAAGGAGTAACACATAGGAGGCTGAGCTTCCATGACAGACATGAAGAAAGAAAACGTGCAAATGAGCCACTTACCAGAGCCTGCAAGATACTCAATCAGAACTGTGTAAGTATAACAGTTGGGAGAACATCCGCCTTCAACCATCTCTGTGTAAATTTCACCAGCTTCCTTAGGTTTATTATTGTCTAACAGAACCTTCATAAAGGCTGTATAAGAAACAACAGTTGGATGAAAACCGCTGGCTTTCATTTCATCCCAAATTCTCAATGATCCATGGAAATCCCCATGTTTAGACACCCAATGCAACATAGAAGTGTATGTAACCACATCAATCTTTATACCTTTGTCCTTCATCTGATCAAATACATGGTTCATTGAAGAAATCCTCCCCGCTTCACCAAATATGTCCAACATTGTTGTATAAGTATATTGGTCATGCTTAAACCTCTTTTGGCGCGAAACCCAGTTAAAGAACAACCACGCCTTCTCCATGGGCGGGTGGGTTTTAAGGGCCTGGTTCACCGTGAAAGAATCCCATTTAATGGGGAGATTCTCTAATTGCTGCAGCGCAGAATCCCAGGTTGACAATCTCAAAATCCTTGTTATGTTCTGAATGATACTTCTCATGTAAACCTTTCGCTCTTTAACCTTGGTCTCAACGTTCTCTTTGACGGATTTAGTAGCTCTTCTCGGAATGGCTCGTAAAAATTGTTTCTTTTGACCACATTGTTGAAGGGAGTGGAAACCATTGAGAAAATTCTTTAAACGGTACAAGATCTCAATGCGGCAGATACGACGATGAGAAAGAATCCTTCTTCCAACAAATGAAGAGAGTCCAGGAAAACCGAGCATAAGAAAGCAATTTCTTACACTTCCTAACTGCAAACAGCCTAAAAGACAAGTATAATTAGCAAAAGGCAAACACCCAATATAATTAGCCTAAAAATTTCCTTTTCTTCAACAGTCTTTCTGCAGAACAGCTGACACACATAAACAGGGACAAAGCATTCGTCGAGGGAGGGAGGGAGGGAGGGAGGGAGGGAGGGAGAGAGCGAACAGACGCAATATCAAACTTAAAATAAAGGGCCAGACACGCAAGGATTCGCAGGATAACAGACCAAATGAAAAGCATTTAACTCCCACGAGTCAGGAGATGACCGACAAGGAATAGGAGAACGTAGAAGAAGACCTCTATCGAAAAACGCAGAATATTGAATCGTTGATACATAAACACAATGGAAAGGCCTCCAATGAAAAACCAGTTGAAAACTAAGTACAAAGAAAATAACTGTGAATGTAATGCTGCTAATGCAGAGTCATGCGCAGGAACCACTGTCTTAGCCGCCAGATTGGCCGAGCAGTAGTCACAAGTATCCCGTCGCCGTTCCTCTCTGCGACAAACCAACTCCCTCTTATAGTCTAGAACTTAGAAGTAGAAATTGGCGAAAAGCTGAAAAGCAGCACTACGGCAATCCTTTTAGGTTCTAATTCTATTGAGCAAGTTCCAACTTAATTAATCTAAATATGTAGAACCTCGGTTACGGGTCGGTAAAGCAAAGAGAACATTATTTAGATCAAAAGAAAGACATGAGAAAACCCTTACTATACATCCAGATTGAGACATGAAAAAGCACGCAATACTTAACTAAGGCTCTTAAAGTCTTTAACAGGAGATAGGAGAGAATTATTAATGGGCATGTGGGTAATATATCTTACATATAGCTCAGATAATTATATCCACGTTGTGTGCATCACTGATTTCTTTCTTTGTTATGCGAAATGCAATGGGGGGACACAAGAATGAGAATAACGAACACTACGAACGAGATTAAGCTAATCTCAGTCCAACAGAAGAAATTATAGTAGGCTAATCATCATACAGGGAAAGTTATTTAGTTTTTTATTCCCAAAAAATCAGTTGAAGTGCTGGGGGAAACAGGTGTTTTACATAACTGGGATAGGCAAAAACGAACTTTTCTGACATCATACTAGCGAATGGGTTAAGTTACTACCTTTACTAACGCTAAATCACAGTCTACTAAAGATCTCTATAGGAACAAACACAATCTGCTTTAGGGGGCCACAGAGAGAGAGAGAGAGAGAGAGAGAGACCGGGGGAAGGGGGGGGGTATGGATAACAACGACCGAACTTGAAGAAGACTAACTTGAAGAAGACTGGCAGCATGACAGATTCCAAAACACGAAGAAGACTCAAAAGACGGACATATATTAAAAGCTCATGGGAACCACCACCAGCTTAATCATACTCCTCACTGAATTTCCTTTGATTTGATATGATGGTTTTAACCCGTTATTACTCTGTTTACAAACTTTTCCCATCTCTGCTTATGCATACTTTCGTCTTTGGCACCAGAACCCACAAAGCACTCAATTTTACAGGATACTTGAGCATCAAGTAGAGTCGCAGAGCCCGCATGATCAACGAAGATGAGATAGTAAAACAGAGAAATGCTTGCATGGTTTCTCTTACAACAAGACTGGTGTAGGAAGATTTGAGAGAAGAATATACATTGGGAAGCCAGCACAAAAACAAAGTCATACCCACCCAAACAGTAAGCCATAGTTTCTTGAGGGCAACAATGTTAAAGCCACATTGACCAGCATTTTAGTATATCTTAACTATGACATATCTACACGCTACACAAGTAGACTAGATGACAGGACACTAAGAGAACAGCTACTAACACCGAGGGGAAACCCAACTGTCCAGCGACAAACTATGTTACAAAGATATACTAAAATACTACAAACACTAATCCAAGGCGGATTAAATATGTTAGCATCAGCTGCATGTTTCCCATGAGCAGGATTTGATCAATTGCACACAGTTTTCAACCTCTTCGCTGCCTGAACAAATCCTACTATAACCTGCAACTCATCCAATTGCTGCTGTGCAAGAGAGCAATCGGGTACAAAAAAGTTACAATCTTCTCACGCAAAATTTTCAAAAGTAAGAATGCCCAATAGTATAGTTCCATCTTGACAAATAGTGCAACAACATAAAATATACCTGTGACATGAAATGCCTCCGAACGGCATCTATCAGCTGCTCCTTTGATGGGTTAGGACTGGAGGTAACCTGTACGTGTTGAAAAGGTTAACAGTAACCTAATCTTTAGCAGAAATAGCTCAGGAAGGTGTGAAGATACTCACTAAATTAAAGTGACGCCAATATCTCCACAGAGCATTAGTCTCTAATTTGCTTAAATCCACTCTCTGTACCACGTGATAGAAAATGTTAATGCAATGGTCAATGGGTAGCACCCACTCCGTTGATTTCGCAAGATTAATAATGACTATATGAACACTTCTTGAAAGAACTTGAAAGAAGTTAAAAACTGAACATTGAAAGATAGGATCTATATATACCGTTACACCACGAGCTGGTGAAGCAGAAGCCTTAGAGTGTGAATCACTTGAATGCGACCGGCTAGTAGCTTTCTGAGTTGACACAATTGATTTATGGGGGCGATGCCTTGGCCTCTGGGCTTTCTGACTGTCATCAAATGCTGCATGAGTCAATGAAGACACAATGATAAGTTAGACTAGTGTTAGCAGAGGAAAAGATAGCAACAAAACAGAAATTCAAAATACTGTAGAGATAAAAAAGTGATTACAGGATTCCAAATTAGTTCCATTGTAACAAAGCCAGAAGAGATTTTCCATCTTGAGAAACTAAAAGCTCTGTTAATGAGATTGAGAAACTCACCCAGGTCAGAACCATTCCACTGCATGTTCTCACATTCAAGGTCATCGTCATCCTCATTACCTGTAGGTGCTTCAATCACACTAAGAGCATTTCTCTGTAGCTTAACTTCTATGCCATTCGTAAGGACCTGGAGCATCAAGCAATCACCCCGACTGAATTAATTACAATAATATTACAATAATAAATTTTATGCCTAAACATAACAACGTGCTATTCAAAGAGGATGGAGGAATCTACATCAGTAAAATTTAAAAAGTTGATATTAATTCAAATTCTGAAATAAAGCTTCCACTGATTCCATAAGAACAAAAATACTGTTCAACCTTACTAGAAATTGAAGAACAAATGAAAAAAATATTGATTGCAAAAGCACCACAAAGTAGGAATAGAACAGAGATACTAAATACTGTTCTGGATGATCAGTAAGAGATATTTTAAAATACTTCAGAAAAACTGGAAATCATATCTATAATATCGAAAGACAGAACAAACCACCATAATAAGCAGTGGCAGCGAAAATACCCAGCAAAAGTTTAAAAAAGAGTAGTCAACAAGAAGAAATCATGAGGAAATGCAATGCAATCCACTTAAAGCATGGACAGAAACCATATTAAGGACAAAGATGAATGTCGCATAAAAAAGCAAGATTCAAGAAACAAACAAGTAGCCTTAGTATTATTAGCTCGTACCCACTTGGAGTTCTTCCACACTTTCGAAGTTTAATCAATTTATAAGCCAGATCTAGATTGTTCAAGACACCTCCTTTAGAAAAAAAAATTAAAAGAAAAGGCACCGTTTTGGCTGAATTTGACTAAGGCATTATCTTGGTCACAACCATAAATCGGGCAGACTGTAGCAACTACCACGAAATTCTGTTGGAAGAGTACCCCAGTGTGTAGAAACCAACAGAAAATAGGCAAGAGGATTGAGCAAAGGTGCAAAAAATAGCAATGTCATACATTAACAATAGCGTAAAGCTACAACACAAAAATAAAACTACACAACAATAGATTGTATGCCATTACCATGGAAAAGACTACTAAGAAATGGAAATATATAGTTATCTAGTAGCTCAAACGGTCTACAAGATTTAATTATTCGACAGAAACTCGGATGTGCAGCCAATATTACTACAGATCATGCAGTGTAACATGTTTATTTAAAAAGTACATAAAATAAAAGAGGATTAATAATGAAGAATCAGAGGAACTTGAATATTATAGATAGAACAAAATTGTAAATGAGATTCTAAATGAGTACATAGTCCAAGCATTCCAGTCTCTTTAAAATATCAATTAAAGGAAACTCCGTCAATGCCAACATCTTCCCAACTAAGTTTACATTTTCGACTACGAAAACAAAGACCCCAAAATTACAAACTGAGAACAGCAAATCTACAGCAATTGGCTTGGGCCACTGCTTCAGCAATACAAATGGCGGACAGAAACCAATTGCTCAATTTCAAGGAAACAAATATACATGAAATCAACGCAAATAGATCCACAGGAAAAGAGAACCAGCATATAAACGAAAAGAAAACGAGATTAGTAGCACTAGCTCAATTAAGCCATTCGGTAAAGCAAATAGGTGATGCTGATTAGACATGCATCCTAATTTCCCAAAAGCTGAGACTTGAATCCAACAGCTCATATAAACATCAACGTGGCCATTGAACCAAATACTCGATCCACCTGTAAACTAAACATAAAAAAAACCGCAAAACAAAAGATTAAATGTGAACATTACAGAAGTGTCCCGAAGCTCTCGTTATCAATCACAGAATTACATACGAAGCAACATATACCACAGAGCCAAAAAAAAACACACACACACACAATAAAGAAAAAGTACCAATTCAAGACAAAAGAAAAAGAAAATTAATCACAAGACAGAAAAAAGACAATCCAGAGGTTCAAAATCCGACTTTGCGAGAAACTGCATATTCGTATTCAGAAAAACCTAATTCAAAGCCCACTCTCACCCAAAAAATCCAAAATGAGACACATATTAACTCCAATTAAACACCCAACTACCGATATTCCTCCAAAAAGCAACCAAATTCCACCAACAAATCCACCAAAGAAAAAGCCTAAATCCAGTCGGAATCGAGAACCCCATTCCGAAAAAACACCCGCAGCTAATAGACTGAAATTACCAGCCAATGCCAGCCACCGAGCCCAACGGCCTTCTTCACCACTCCCTGCAGACCAACGAGAACGGACTTGGTCCTATTGTTCCCGGTTACAACCACCTTGGTGTGCCTTGGAAGCACCGATAGCTCCTCCTCGCTGCTATCCCCGCAGCTCTGCAGCTGCGACGGATATCCTCCATTGCCTGAGCTCTCCACAGGCTCGAGCATTTCTTCCCTACGTTGCACTGCTCAAAGTGAAAAATCCGACCAAGTCGAACCAATCCAAGCTCGAAATCGCATCGAAAATGAAAGATCGAGCAATGGAAAGCCGTATTCCACAATTGTTTCAAGCGGAAAATGGGTAAAGTGAGTGGAAATGATGGATTTTCAGTGACAAAAAACACAGGTAAGAGAGAGACTGAGAGAGAGACTGAGAGAGAGAGAGACTGAGAGCGAGAGACTGAGAGAGAATAAGACAGGAGGCGAAGAGTGTGAAGAAATGAGAGAGAGAGAGAGAGAGAGAGAGAGAGAGAGAGAGAATGACCGTGTTCTTTTCTTTTCTGCTGCTCGGAATCCCGACGACCGAAGGAACTCCAATAAGCGAACGCCACGTAATCACGTTTGGTTCGTTATGCCTGCGTCTTCGGACGAGTTGCTGAGACCGCTTGCGGTTATTAATACCGCTCGCGAGAGTGGGCGGAAAACTTTTTTCCTTACAAAGACGAAAACACCCTTACATGAGTTACATCATGATCCCCTCCTACCCCATTTGCAACGATGCTACTACCACATTTCATATGCACAAAATCAACCACAAATGAATCAGTCTAAATGGACGACTAATCCTATAGCATTTTGCCAAAAATATTTAAGCGATTATGAATAAAATAAAATAATTATTTTAAGTGATTTTATCTTCATCTGTCTTAATGAAGTAGTTCCAGTGTTAGTGAGAGGTTATCTTCATGTCTAACCTATATATAGATTCCAAAATCAGGAAAAATCAAAGACTACTCACTGACCCATCTACCCAATCCAATCCAAACTCTGCAATAATTCAATTGATCTCATCTCGTATCTATATAGAGTAGTAGTAGGCAAATGAACGGAGATGATATTAGTTAGAATGATGAAGGGTAAATGTGGCATTTGGTTTAATGGGATGAAAGGGGCCGGGTTTGAACTTTGACGGTATTCGCAGAGGTAAAAACTAGTGACCGGGCAAAAGAAAGAAGATAAGGAAGGGGTAAACAGTGAGTGGGTGAGCAGGTTAAAAAAAAAAAAAAAATCCAGCAGAGCTGTCTGTCACCGCTTTAATCCGTAACCGAAATCCACTTGTGTCGTCTTCTTTCTTCCCCTGCTTTGGTACGGCCTCTCTCGCCGGGGCCCGCTCCTCCCTCCCCCCTTCGTGAAAAAGCACGCTTCGGTGGGGTTCCATTTCCCGCCAAAAAGAGAAGAGATAAAAAAAAAAGAAAAAGAAAAAGTGAACCTTTGCCACGCGTATGCCTCTTCGCCGTCGGATTCATTCGGATGAACGCAATCCATCCACGAGGACCCCGACAGTTGTTGCTTAGATGGTAACTACATGATTCTCCATAAACCATGATTTGAGTACCAATGCTTGGATGTAGCCAGACTAGATTCCATTTTTTACCTTCAACCTCCTCTGCATATATGATTGACAAATTCTAGCCTGTTCACCCCTCTCCTATGCTTTCTCTGGTTCTATTCGCTATAAGCTCATTTCTAACACCTTATAAACGTGACTGCCAGGCAAATTCACATCAGTGTCTCATCTCTTATGCTTCTCTGATCTTATTATGACTTTTTGAACAGTTTACATCCCAAACCAATACAAATGGGAAATTTTTACATGTTCATCTTCATTGAAATTCAGTCCTCTTTCAGAGGAAATGAGGAAGCTGTTACCCATGAAAACTGGGGGAACAGTTAGATCAGTAAAAGGGCATGAGCCTCACAGGAGACAATATACATAAACTCTGTTATCTAAATTAGTCTTGTCATAACTATCATGTCATCAGCAACCATGGGAAGCAACCATGAACTGTATAGAGAGATTTCTGCCTGACAAGTAGTTTGCCTAATGTATACCAGATTCATGCAACTTGTAAATGAACTGAAGAAAATAATACAACTTCAATGAAGTAGACAACTCTCTGGAATCTGTTTTTGGTTCACAGAAGAAAATAATTAATGGAGTGAAATTTAAAGACCACACCTAAAAACATTTCCATTATGCCACCATTATTCTTCATAAATAGGACCCCTAAATATTGGTCCAGAATACAAGTCAGTGATCTTTGTGTATCAGAAGATAGTACATATAACAAAAATCACAGAGTTTATCATCTAAATAAGTATTTTGAGCAGGTTACAGGAAGAAACTCCTCTATCTTAACTCAGTTTGGGTTTTTGATGATCCTCTGTAGAACAACAGTTCTTGCCCTTCTTATGTCCCTGCTGCACTTATCGGCATGTTCTCCCAAATTTTCAATACTCTTCATAAACACCCCTAGCTTCTTCTTTATTTCCTCGATTCCAAACCTTACTGTGTCATCGTCTCTGAGGGCAAAGTCAGAAACATCCATCAAGGACTTGATCTCAATTTCCATCCTGTCCACAAGAACTCGTATGCTGTCCATATCTTTGATAGCAATATAAGTCCCCACTTGCATTGAAGCGATTATCTCCTTTTGCCCTTTCAATGCAACCTCATAGTCCTTCCAGAGCGAGTCAAACCACTTCCCCATAGAACCCAAGGGTATGGATGCCGCTGCAGCCAAAGCTGCTGCTACTGGTGGTGCAGCCATGGCAGCTGCCACAACTGAGCAGATCAGGACAGCAGCAAAAGCTGAAGCAAATATGATGCTAGAAACCTTCCTCCATGCTTTCACTGATTTGATTTTTTTATCAATCTTGCTCTTCCGCTGCTGCAACTTCTCTAACATCAAAATTTGTTGCTTGTAAACAGACTGAAAAACTTGAAAGAATTCTTCGGTAAAAGGGTCCCCAGCAGCCTTGAAATTTTTCAACTCCTCCATCGTCCTGAGATACTTCTTATTCCCATCATGCTCCTCTTCAAATTGTTGTAGGGCAACATGGAGAATCAGCTGACTGTCACGAGCTCGCTTGAGACATTTTTCCAGTGAAGTGCAGAAGTCCAGCGTTTGCAGGCTATTCTCAAAGTACTCTTCTACTAGTTCAAACAAATCTTGATTTTTCCAAATGTCCTTTTGCAATCTAAGATGACTTTCACAACTTCTTGATTCATTTCAAGCAGGCAGCCAGTGACTTCTTTCAGGGAATCAAATGAAAGGGACCGTACCTCCACTCCGACGGCAAGAGTATTGATGACATGATTGGTGCGGGCGTGGAGGGTAGTGTCAAAGGATTGAACGTCCGGATCAAGTGCACAGGCAGCCTCATAGGAGCTTAATTCAGCTTTGTAAGACAGATCTCCCGGGAGCTGAAGAACTGACGGGGATTCGCCCGTCTTCTTGCTAAACTGGCCTCCCATGTCCGACACGGGCACACGACAAACAACTTTTGAACCAAAAGAAGAAATTAGAAGAGACAAAAGCAATTATATATTAGAGCAGAAAGACGGAAACTGTTTGTAAGAATCCAACAAAAGCTAGTGTTGGGTAATCCCTAATACAAACTGATGTGAAGATTGAAGAAATCGTTAAGAGTTTTCTGCAAGCCAAATGTCGATCCAATCTATCGCAAGTTGCACCCAGAGCTCAGAAATCAATCGAGGCACATTAAATGCGAGCTCAAACTTCCAAATCAGATGGCTAAGAACTTAAAACCGATCAATACCTACAGATTATAGGCCCTGCCAGTAGAGACCAAAAACTCAAAAGACTTGCAAGAATCACCAGGCAAGAAGACCCAAATTCCAGTATTTAAAAGCCCCACCGAAATCCGGCGATCTCCCCAACTACCGAACAGGAGGAAGACCAAACACCAGATACCCTAATCAAAACCCTACCCATTCGAACAAGAGAGACACGAAATTTCGGGTTTTGGAGGCAATCATCGGGACGGAATGTCAAAAACCGGTAGAGGCGACCGACGAGGAGAGGGACCCTACGCAAATACAAGGAGGCAGGGAAGCTACTAAAACGGGAAAAGGCGGAGGCTTGCTGGGAATTCAGTAGGAAAAACGTCAGAAGAAAGAGAAACACATGGACGGAAGATAAAGAGAGTAAAAGAGGAGCAGAGGAATGGCTTGTACGCATGAGACAATGAGGCGGAGGAGTGGAAAACGCGGGAAGCAACCTCTATCACAGTTTCAACGCGGGAAGCAACGGTTATGGAGGGGAGGCACCGAAGCTTGTCATGGAAGAGACGAAGCTACAGAGGGGAAGGAAGGAGAGAAGCCTTCCCAGTGGCAGCCGCAGGAAGGAGTCCAAGCAGCCACTGCTTCTCTTCCCTCCCCTGGCAAAACAATGACTAAAAAGCCCACGAACTTAAAAAACTAAATGAGAGTTAAAGCATTTTGTCCTTATTAATATGACTCTCTCCATATCTGGATTCGGATTTAGGAGGGCAGTCAAGTAATCCCACATGAAGAAAATCAGGATTCGGATTTAGGAGGGCGATTAATGATTATTAAGAAGAAGACGACGACATTAAGCAATAAATGCGAAGAGCTCGGCCGGCTTTTTCGGAGGTAGTGAATGATTAATATCTGGGACTTTATGGGAGACGGCAGCTTCGCGGTCATTTCGGGGGTCGGGGGGAGTCAAAACCGAAGCACGGCGGGGATCTTGGGCGGTCACTTTAATCGGGTTTTTTTCCGCGAAACCGACGGTCCCCCGTTTGACGAGGAGTCATCGACGCCCCCGCCGAAAGACACGTATGGATATACGACACGTGGTCGTGTTCAGTTGGTCGATGTGATTTCGGCACGCAGGCGTCTAAGCTACGTCATCGGACGCTTGTTCTCACGTGGCTTCTTTAATCACCGCAGCTCAATGACCCAGAGCTCCCTAATCTTCATTAAAAAGAGGGCCTTCTCTCTTTGGAGAAAAACACTGATCGTGTCACTCGTGGGTGGACGGACGAAGGACCACGACCACGTAACGGATTTTGGGTTATTGGATGTATCGGCTGATAACAGGCTGATTATATCATTGCCATGTTGATGAATGATGTCAGTCCATATAGTTAATACTTTCGTAACGGTGAATTATCGGATGTATCGGCTGATACAGCCTGAATTGATACTCTGGCCGACTATGATGAAGTAATTAATAAAAGCTGATTACATACGGAGGAACTGTAGAACATGAACTTAAAGGCTATTTTCGTCCTTACAGGGCGTCCCCGTTCCGTTAAACATGTTCACCCTTTTTCCGTGTTGTCCGAAAGTTCCGTTTTCCGTTACTAGTAACCCTCAAAAAGTCTTCGGACCCACGCAACGCAAGGCGGCGCCCAACACGAACTTTCCCAAAGCGTCATCGAACCGTTCATACCCCCGGACCCGCTTAAAATTGCGGGTCCTACCTAAAACTCCCGCCGTCGATGAATCAAAGAAGAAAGGCGCCTATGGATATATTTTGCATTTTGGCAGCTATCTAATCATCGCGAGAACCATCTTTGGCTCCGTTCAAGGCAAGTCATGGTAATGATAATTGTTTTCTATTTTGGGGCCATCTGGTCATCAAAATCCCAGGTATCCAAGTACTGGCTCATGTTTTGCCGCGTGGATAACTGGATGACCAATAAAATGATTCAGGTGGAGTGATTTGCATGAAATTTCTCCAAGACTTTTTAGGATTATCCTCAAGGTTTGGCTCTGCGCGTTAATTCCCTTGTTTGGAAAGATAACGAAAGTATTTGAAAAAGCATTGAGTGATAAATCGCTTTTATTGTTGGTTTAGAATTAGTATAATTAGGCTGTTGGAGATACTTGTGGTATTGGAGGAACTGATGATATGGGGCTAAGAAGAGGAAGACACAAGGAGAGAAGAAAGTTTCTTGCACAGAAGATGTTAACCAAAAGTGAACGGAAATGTTCAGGTATAAAGGGGAAGAATTTGTTTCTGAAGCAAGGGTCTCGTGGCCATTTGAGATGCTTGTAGGGTCTCCAACATATAATGATGTATATGATAGATGATAGATATTGCTTAAATAAGCACGTGGAGTGAAGAACGGGAGGGGATCAGAACTTGGCTTCGGTAAGCAAAGTGGCTCACGGAAGGGGAGAGATGTCTTACGGGTGTCAGACAACGCAACATTTCACCTAAAAGACACCGGACGCAACGCCCAGTCTTATGAATCGCCCTTGTTCCCATTTCTTTCAGCAGCTTTGAATCTTAATTAACGAAATAGGCCCAGAGCAAAACTCAAGTTAAGATCCGAAAGCACACTGAGAATTCATTTCTGAAACAAAGATTCCTATATTAGTTTGTTTCTAGCTACATGCCATCATCCACAGTCTGAGATAATTACCAATTACATAAGGTAGAGTAAGTAATTACAAGCAGAATCACACACAAGCTCCATCTGGTCTATTTACTACCAAAACTGGTATCCTGAAACTATATCTATTTCATCGATTCCAGAGTTCCGATCTGCTGGTATGGAGCAGCACACAGCTTACATCATAGGGGTTAATACCATAGGAATCCTACAATGGCAGGAGCTGGATTTACTGCTCCATACCGATCAACTAAACAGCAGATCCGAACTCTTCGATTTGGTATTGTATCCTACCTCCTGTATCACTTCACTAGTTTTTGGGTATTGTATCAACAAACAGGTGTTCAACAAAAAAATGAATTGATGAATCTAAAATGGGGCGAAGCAGAAAAATTTCTTTCCCATTTTAGCAAAGCCCTTGCCACCCTTTTTACCTCCATCAGATGAGTTAGATGGACCTGCAGTGGCAGTCCTTTCATGAGCATCAGCAGCAGTCGCCGTCGGAAGGGTAGGATGCCCTTTGTTTTGACGGTCAGTACTCTGGATATCTTTGTTCTTTGGATTGAAATCCTTGTTGTGATCGCTGCCTGTGAATAAAGCTCATATGATCAGGTCACTCTACACTAGAGACGATACTGGAGCCAACAAAAAAGAATTAATATAAAAAATCTTAAATGCCTTTTTTTATGAAGTTTTAATTAATAGTTATAGAGGAGCAACTTCGGATAGAAAAAATGGAGGTAATTAACAAACTTTTGACAAAATCTCATATGAACAAGAATGAAGACATAATAAATAAACATAAAAAATAAATTTCAACATAATTAATCTATATTTAATAATTACATAAAAAATAAGTGCACCTCAACTTAGGTCCATGCCTTTCATCTTATGTCTTTTTAGTGAAGGATGATAAACAGAACAAGGAGCTCGAAATGGACGGCGATCTACATACCAGAAAGTGGCCTTATGAGCACCTGATCTGATTTGGGCGCTGCAGATGCTACAAATCGGTTGGCGTTTCGTTGACCGGAGTCTGGATTGCCATCATCGCGTATTTCTCTAAACGAGGGCTCTGAATCTAAGTAATACTCGGAATTCACGCTTAACGCACTAGAATTTTCCGAGCTAGAAGAAGATGCATAACCGATCAAGTCATTCAGCTCCAAGTAATCTTCTTGGATGAAATTAAAATCTACTAGATCAGGTAATGTGTTGTTCTGATTGCTGCTCTCTGAGGCCGCAGGTGGCCTGCGCTCGTTCCCACTAACAACCTGCAACCAGTTTCGTAAGCTCAACCCGTGTAAAAATCGAAAGCATTCCCTTCCGCTAGGTGTAGATATTAAAAAATATTGCTTTGAAACAATGCCGCAACTACGATCAATCTGTTTTGCTGTACCTCGGAATAGTTAGAAAAAGCAGGGCTATTCTCCTCCATTCGCGCCATACTCGCCAACACCAGTTCCACGTCAAGTTCTAGTCTACATAAACATTTAGAGTACTGCAAAATACAAAACAAACGGAAACGTCTAGCGATTTATTGGAAGGTTCAGTGGAATCAAAAGCATGAAGCTTCGAATGTTATGTACCTGCGTGGCGTCCAACTTGTAGATATGCATGAACCAGTAAGTAATGTTTCCATCTGGGGCCCGTCCTTCATAAAACTGCAAAGTTGTCTTGTCAACAAACGGTGACGCAGAACTAAGCCTCTTGTTTGGTCCAGTTTCTTCCCAGTATCCAGCCTCATAATGTCTTGGGCCCTCCGAATTAACCAAGAACAATATGCCTGCAAAATCCATTGAAGGCATTCTGATCGTTAATAAGGTAGACATTGGTAGCCCGCTTCCTCTGTACGCTTGCTAAGATACCCCAAAACAAATCCATTAGAACACGAGTTTTATGGAAGATCACAGATATCACTATGTC
This sequence comes from Aristolochia contorta, assembly GCA_022405105.1. Classification (NCBI taxonomy): domain Eukaryota; kingdom Viridiplantae; phylum Streptophyta; class Magnoliopsida; order Piperales; family Aristolochiaceae; genus Aristolochia; species Aristolochia contorta. Next base: position 595,469 of record CM039670.1, on the reverse strand, counting down.
AAGCAGGAGTAAAGCTCTCTCTAAGACGTTCCTTTCAAAAATCACTGACGAAAATAACCAAATTGCACGAAAACACAAGGAATAATGATACTAGCCTTCTGGCAAGTTTCCTGCATGATGAACGAAGGGATTCATTTCAAGCACTTCTACAGTGGTTGGGCCTCCTCGTGCAATTCTTCTTAGGAGAGCAGCACAATTATCGTCAGTCAACGGAGGGTTGTCATCACCAGGAGCTGCCGCAGGATACATTTTGAGAAAGTACTACCCGACAAATCAAGACGTAGTTCCTGTTAAGAGGAGAACAATACTCAGAGCGGCTCCAATTATTCGACCTTATGTAGCCACTTTCACCTCAACGAAACATACAGCATTCAATACCAAAATCTGGGTGTAAACGTTAACCATCAAAATGAGGAAACTGAAAAGAGATAAAAGAAGGTTTTCAGACCCCATTTTCAAGTAAGATCATCAAAGAGATCTTTTCCAGACAATACTTGTTCCCCTGGTTCATGAGTCGCCAGAATTAACACATACATGCATGGACGCAGGATACAGTTGTATAACCATCAATTTTGCATGAATTCAACAAATAAATAGCCTTCGTACTAGGGAACAAAAGGTAGGTTAATAGTTATACGCTCAAGAAAGAGACTACCAAATGAGAAAGTGATGTTAAAAGAGAACTTCTCCAAATAGAATTCCTGAAGAACACAGGACACTCGAAATCATATAATTAACGAAAGGAACATAAAGCATTAGCATAACTCAAGCGACATTCACCATTTAATAGTTGGAAACAGTTCCTCAACAAAAATCAAAGGCAATTTGCAAAAATCTAAATGCACAAAAACAGAGTAAAAGATAAAGTTTGCTTTCCTTTTCAGCTTAGAGAAATTCGAGAAACAGAGGATTTGAAAGGAAAAGATTGTCACTTTGAGTTGAAGATCACCTGTGGATTTCGAGGCACACTGAACTCCGAAAGGACTGCTAGGATCGGCGACCGAAAGAAAGATTTAGAAGCGTATAGCTGTGAAAATGTGAAATACACTGAATTTTCCATTGGATGTGGATGTCGTTGAAACAGAAAATGAAGCAAAAAAAAAAAAAAAAAAAAAATCAGGCTTCTATTGAAGCCGAAATAAGCTCTAAAATACAAGCAGCAGTGATGAATCGAAAAATCGGTTAGTACTCCGCTTTTTGTAAAACTAAGATGCGAAAATTGGAACTTGAGAAGACAGACAAAGACCAAAAGAAATCAATGCTAATGTATTCCAAGTCAAAATTATATTTTTAAAAATCGAAACTAAACAAACTCATTGATCTTAAATATAGTACACCCGGCGGCGGCCAGAATACAGCTTATATACTAAATTTGTAATCAAAAGCAAAAAAAATCTACAGAAAAGAGAGAAATCAGAAATGGATGAGAAGATTAAACAAGTAAAAGACAACTAAGTCCGATGGTCGCTTTTCCGTGATTACCAACTCCACACACTGAAGTTCAGTATGTCATTATATCCGTACACATTCCACTGACAAAAAACCACAACTGATCAGAACATAGGAGCAAACAGACTAAAACATTACAGAGGTCAGAAAAACAGAAAAACAAACGAATCGATGAAGAAACCACTGAATTTCAAAAAAAAAAAAAAACTCCGAACATCGAACAGTATGATCGGAATTACAAACATGCGAAACCAATTGAGATTACAGAAGGAAAACAAGACTAGATTACCAGAAAAATGACCTAAAAACTGCAAATATAGATGCGGGACTACGAATCTTCGGGATTTAAAAGAAAAAGACAGAAAAAAAAAGAAGAAAAAAAAAACTCGAAGATGAAAAGACCCCTTCGAGAATCAAAACGATCGAAAAACGACGATCTTTCCAGAAAATGAACTCACTGATCATGAAAACTGAAAATTAAAGGAAACTGAATTAGAAATGCAAGAATCGCTCGAAGAAACTCTGACCTCCGCTGCGGAGAAGATACGAATCGACCTCCGCTGCTGCTTCCGCGCCAATGCGCTCGACCACTTATATAGCCTCCCTTCGTCACACTCGGCGTTAACTCGGCGCTCTGTACACGCGTCGGCTTGCGGTTCGGCTTCTGTGGGCCAGCTCAAAAACTTAACTTCCTCGAAGGTTCTCCCTCGAGGGTCCCAACTGAAAGTATCATGAAACTCTTGTGAGACGCGCGGTAAGATGTGTGGATGATGAAGGTGGGGGAACGGAAAATCGTCTCATGTGAGTCTCAAAATTATCCCGTCTCCTATGAACATTGACGAGTCCGTTGACTGGCATAGTCCAACTTTACCGGTCAAATTTACGGTGGTTGTCCCATTGTTAACGGTCTGTCCAGTGTAGTAACTTGGGAATCATTCTGGACCGATAAATTCGGCCATGGTTTTATAATCATTACACTAGAAAATATCATAATTTATTTTTAAAATAAATTTAAATTTTTTACAGTCTACAACATTGTCTAAAATAAAATGTGATAATTTATATAATATATAATATTTATTATGTTTTGCTATTAAATTAATAATTTATTTTCTAACTTAAAACTAATTCTTCAAACACTAGCTAAGATGAAAATTTAACTATTGAATCCAATATCAAGTTTAGACAAGACTAATCCATTTGGATTTGAGACTAAAACGAGTCAAACTCATCCATTGCAGTCAGTAGCATTACTTTAATCCCATTAAACTTAGCCTCCTCTAAACTTGTTTCTTCTCTTAATATACAATCTATTAAATCTTTTCGTTATAATTTTTTAAAAAAAAAATTATTGGACCGTCAAATTGAGGTGTTCCCAATAATAGTTGAACAAAAATGTGTTTGGTATCTCAAGTCCTCATTAGTCTTTTGCAATGTTGCTCATTGGTTCTGAACCCATTAAAATTTGATTATACGTAAAAAAAATCGAAAAATTATCCAAATTATTGTTTTTATCCCGTTAATTGGTCTCGACGCTACTGTATTATATACGAGTACGGAATTGGATTGAAAGGGTAATTGTACAATGTACTAAAAAAAATTTTAATGGTAATGGTTGTTCTAGAAAGTGGAGACTAAGAGTAAAACATCACCACCAAGTGCTTCTCAACTTGGGGGAATAATCTCAAGAGCGTTCCACCATTCACACTATGCCTTGCTGCCTAAGCAAAAAAAAAAAAAAAAAAAAAAAAAGCCTGCCACGTCTGGAGTCTGGACTCTGGACTGTGGAGACCGAATAATTATCCAATATATATCCATCCAAAAATCTACGAGTAAAGGAAAGTGATTATCACAGTCGTCACTCGTCGCTCGGCAGGAGAGCGGACCCACGCGCTAAGACGCGGTGGGCCTACCGTACGGCTTCGTGTTCAATCACCACCAAGTACTTTTAATCTCTTGATGATATATTTTTATCAAATGGTTTAGTTTTATTTGAATGTTATCATGAAATAAGCGGATAAAATATGATTTTTTGACTACGTATAAGTTCAGTGAACGGAATAACACTGAAGACAGCAGCAGAAGAAGAAACAAAAGCGCTTGACTTGATGCCCATTAGTTTCGAACTTTATGAGGCTGCTGCTTGAATCTTGACGGGGTCGCCGGTTTGTTTTCCGTTTTGTCAATCACTTTCAAATCCCAAAAGAAATCCCTCAATGGAAGCAAAGACTCTCACATCTCTCCAAAGCCGGAATCTTTATTTTTTTTTCAAATATCAACAGTTAGGCTCCAACCTCCTTTTCTTTCATGAACTGGGAATTGAAGTCGGTGGAAGCAAAATTTTTCCTTTTTCCTTTTTTTTTTTTCAGTTTCTGCATGAGACCCAGAAGTGAGTGTAATCTTTAGGGATTTGACCGGATCTTTACGAGCCGAGAACGGATGTGTGGGAGCAATTTTTGCTTTTCTACTTATTCCATGACACCCATAACTGTATGCTGTTTATGAGTTTTTACTGAATGTTTATCAAGTGGATGATGTCGTTGGGACCATAGTTTTACATTTTCTGTTTTCTCCGTGAAACGCTGAACTGGTACAGTAATCTTTAGCTATCCTTAGAGAAGCAAGACTGGTACAGGTTTTGCTAAAGCTGGAGTCTTTTAGTCTCTGCTGCAGCTTTGGTTTTCAGATTAGCTTCCTGAAAGTTCTAAATTGGAGCTTTTGGAGGAATTGCTTTAAGTGGGGCATCGCTGATGGATAAATTTCAGTGGATGTTGAGCTCCTAAATGTTGTTAGTGGGATTTTATGGGAACCTTTGACTGAGACTCTGAAAACGATGCCTAACTGCTTCTCCCATCTGTTTGTCTGTATGTCTGGGAAGGAATCAGATCAAAGTTTAATTCACAAAAGGAAAAAGAAAGAAAAGACAAAAGGACTTGCTACTTTTATCTGAAGTTTCATGGACGTTTCAACTTAATCATGAATATGCCTTTTGCCAGAGCACTTAGTGAAGCTTTAAATCTCAGAAATCATTAACCCAGACTCATACTCCATCTTCCATGTTCTATAACTTTTAAAATCTGAATTGGAAATGGTAGTAAATGGAAACAAATGTGAGGAAAAGAGGAAGGAAGATTTCCTGTTACCTCCAATCAGCATGGAATCTTTGGCTCTTTTTCCTTATGGAAATGGAGCAATGTCAAAATCAGTGTCACCCAAATAGTGGACAACCTAAGCATCACATGAGGCTCGTCTTGATCAGTTTTCATCGCTAATAACTTCTCAATTTAATGACATGATTTGCTTATTTTTTCTTTTGCAAGTAGTATAAAACCGAAAGTAGTCTTCGGATTCAGAAAAAATGATATCATTCACAATCCGAAAGCATTCTGCTTTTTCTTCTTCTATTCCTTCACATTCTCATTCCTCACACCTTTTTGGCTTTAGATCTCTTTCTATCCGCGACCCATCTCTGTGTTACAGGATGCATTTCCCTAAAGCATAAAATTAAAGTCATTAGCGTTACAAAATAAAATTCGCAATCTTAACAGAAATGATTCCAAGTGCAATGGAGATACAGAATTAGTGGGTTACCTGACTTTTCTCTTCTTGAAAAAATTTCGTGGTTAAGCAGTAGGTGGGTCTTGAGGAATTTCAATCCAGAGTTTCGGAATGGTGTCTAACTTTATTCTGGGGGAACCTGATTTTCTTTTAGATAAAACAACAAAGGTGTCAAAGAAGGAACATAAAGAGAAGCGAAAGCAAGCAAAAGCAATCCCAATTCCCAAAATCTAAACTGAAAGCTTATCAGTGCTCTAAAGGAAACTTTGTCATGCAATGATTTGCCTTGACAAAGCTTGGCAGCTGTGACCATTGTCCACCTCACCTGACAACTTCCATTCCAAGCTAAGAAAAATGCTGAAACTGTTAGCTTGGTGAATGACTTTCCCTCCTGCATTAACAGTCTTCGGTCTTTCCTTGGCTGCTTTCCTGCTTTTTGTGAAAAATTTCTTTTACTCTTGGAACCAAATTGTTTTCTTACTTTTGTTCCGTCTTTTTGTTTGTTTTACGGTGGATATATAGTGGGAATACAGAAGTTTGAAAAACTATCAACTTTGTTCTCATACTAGACAAGTAAAACCAACTGAATAAGTCCAGGCATGGTTTTCCTTTCAATGCTGCTAGTATTTTATATTATTTATATAAAAATAACGGGTTCGGCTGTCATTTTGTAAATCAAGGTTAGATATTAAAAACTGCGCCATAATTAATTTAATCCAGTCCTGCAAGTCCGAGTAAAGTCTACCGCAGATTGAGATTATCTGGTAGAGAGTCTCAAAACTATCAAGTACTGCTGCTATCCACTGATTGATATGTGCTGATGCTCCATAAGTGTCTTTTCTTAATTCGAGTCTATCTTTTAGCCCTCTAAGAAAATAGCACATATATGATATAATCATGATGATAGCTGGGAAGATCATTAGCAGGGTAAAAAGAAAAAACCCACTGATCGTATCCGGCTCCATCAGTCTGTTGCTTCAAAACAAACATAGTACTTTTCAGTTTCAATTCCGTACTTAATTCCTTCCTCCAGTTTTTAACTATCGATCAAACAAACCAAAGTATTTGCACTCAAGTTCATATATAGCATAGTATTATTTGTACTCACTTCATATACCTAACATATAATTATTTGCAGTTTGAAATAAACTGTGAAGGAGGCAGAGAGCAGCAGGATGCATCATGAGTCCTAGCACCGCCCACCAAAGAAAAAGGCTCGACCCCATTGTGCGTCTTTTATCCCAATGTCATCTAATATGTAGCACTTATCCCTGTCATTGAATTCATCGACATCACGGGGACCATCTACGTACTCGTTCTTGTCATTAACAGTGAGAATATTTTTAATGTAGCACGCCCACCCCAAGGGGTCATCTCCATTAGGATTGTATCCGCTGCCCATGGGAGGTAAATCGCCATCATTTGGGGTGGAAACCTCTCCACCCCACATCAATTTGTCAGCCTTCTTGTTCAAGTGATTAAAGAACTGGAAAGGCCAGAAACCCACAACCTCATCGTTTACATACAGCCACCACTCTGTTGGGTCCTGCATATATATATGCACCGCCAAAACTTAATATCACATTCTGGGTCGATTCATAATTTGTTGACGTACTGCTCTTTAATATTGCTCTTACCTTCCAGACAGATATTCGCACATTGAACTGATCTCCGCCTGGTTGAGATAACGGAGATATTGTCGCGCCTATGGGGACTTGCTTATGAACTGACACGAAACCTGAGCAGAGTGTATTGAAGCAGCCGGTTTTGAGATACCCATCTGACTTTTAAAAAGTAACAAACAATATTGGATTAGACAGGGATATTAAGCAGTATTTATAAAGATATGTAGGAGACCATTATACATAAACTCGTTAAGTTTATAAATTTTCAGTTGATCTTACAGTCCAGTATATGGTAATTCGAGGTTCAAGATCCCCATAAAGACGGCCATCTACCTGCAGCATGGATTTTGACTCAATTGATCAGATATATAGACGAAAATATTGAGTTTTGATTACCCATACCCATACACATGAGGCTTACCGTCCATCCAGCTTCAATGGTATTGAGTTCAGATTCTGCCCCAGCAACAACCCAGAGCTTTGAACTGCTGGTTTTGTCATTGCTCCCAACTTCTGGATTCCACACATTAAAGACGGCTTGTGTTCCATAGAAGTCACCAGGTTTGGTGTCTATTTTCGCCCACTATGAAAAATCATCGATTACAATATTACAATATTGGCAGAATTAGAGTTTTATATAACCTAGCTACCTCTCTGCAACTGGAACCTAGCTAGGATAACCAAATTACAACCGGTAGAACCTTAAAGATATGATATCCTTCGTAGCTAGCTCATGATACCCACTTGATCATGAACAAAATATATATAGCTAATAGTACCCAAGATGCATGGTTACACAAGAATCAAGAACATAAATGAATAGATTAATTTTATCCAAACTTTCTAGATCAGTACACAAGAGGCAAGCACATAATTAAAACCTTCTTGACCAGAAATATTATATCCTAGCTATTACGATGCCTAGCTAGCTAATGCAATCTAAGTGTGATGTCCTTTTATATATGTTACCGGGCAACAAAAAGAAAGGAGAGAGAAAATCATACATGATGATTAATTTCTGCAGGTAGGCCATTGATTGAGCTGCCACCAAAAGAAGAACCACGGATGCCATACTTCTTTCCAAAGTCAGAGATAGAGCCAGCTCTTAGAAGATCCTTCATTTGAACCCTTCTGATAGGAACTGTTCCGTCGGGGCAGCCTCCATCTGGGAGCCTTATCACTGATGACGCATTAATGGAAGATGCAAAGGCATTCCTTCCCATAGTTGGAGGGGAAGTAGGATTCTTCTGAAGTACAGCAGGTGTAGGAAATCAAACATTATTGTCACGATCAGAGGATTAAAAATGAAAGAAAAAAAAACATTATATATAAGAAGAAAAACATGTAACAAAATTGATCCAAATTATCTGGTACCGGAATCGTATAATTCTTCATGAGAGGATGATCGAATGCTGGTTGCTTGTATATATCGACGCAATCAAAGATATCTCCATTTACAGTCTGTCCGCACAAAAAGAATTTCGTCAGAACCAGACCTCTACTACGTATACTTTCATGATCAGTTCGAAACTAAACTCTGATAGCAATTACCAAACTCTGATTTTATCGGTTACTCATGAGCACAATGGAATAATGGGCAACTTACTCGAATGCTCTTCACTGCTGGCTTGTTCAGGGACTTGAGAAGTTTCTTCATTTCCAGATGTTCATTTCCAGACAAACTCCTTCCATGACCAATAACCATGAACATGATCACCATGCAGAGTAGTATCACACGATGGAAGGAGAGGCTCGTCGCCATTCTGCTGCCTGATCTAATGTGGAATGAATGAATGAAAGGTGATATGATATATATATATATATATATATATATGAATATATCGATATAAGTGTGAAGCCAGCGTCCACTGTGTTGAGGTAATAAGCTGGCAAGAAGATCTCATTCTTGGTGCACATGCCTCATTAAGTCCCCTGAGAAGATGCAATTTTGAAACGACGGCATAACATTTTTCCACATTTGACCCATTAATAGCCATTCGACAGCTTTTTCTTGATAGATACTAATTAAATGAGGTAATAATGATTTGATTTTGAGGCGACGAAACAATATCTTTACTTCCATACTTATCAAGCAAAGGTTCACGCTACTTCCCCTCACTGTAGCCGTTGACATTAAAATATTCATGGTGTAGGTCCCACCACTACAGAGTGAGAGAGGAGAAGTACACAAAATGCTCTATATTAAAATGGATATGACATTTTTCTTTATAGAATAATGCTAGTTTCACTTAGCCCATGCACCTATCCCACACACATGTTAATCTAAACCATTGATATCTAGGGTTTATCCTCTAGAAAATAAGATTTTATAAAAAAAATATTTTTTTATATTTTTATGGGCTTAGATTAACATGTGCATCAAATAAGTGTGTCCTCAATGCATCTAGGATTACTCTTACTAAAATACTCTCTACTTGGTTATAGTTACAACAATACCATTATCTTGCTTTATTACTTAAAAGTTAAATTAATTAAAGTATAAAAAATTCAAATTAACATAAGAATAAGTAGGATATATAAGATGACGGTGAGATCTCATTCATGTGACAATAACATCTGCATTGAAATCAGTGTTTTTAAAACCGAATCGAACCGGTCGATTTGATTAGGTTCAATCGGAACCGGGGTTTTGAACGGTTTAGTTTGCTTAAAAACCCTTAAAATGTTAAAAATCGGATGACTCGGCCGCTTTTATTGGTTCAACCGCTGAACTGGAAAACTGATCGAACCGGTTGAACCGGTCTATCCAAAGCATATTAAATTTACTTTAGACATGAACCAAATTGGAAAAGCGATGAACTGGTTTAGTTAATTATATTTGATTTTTAAACATTATATTTTATTTTAGATGATGATTTTTAGCACTTTTAGTGGTTTTTGTATTTTTAAACTTATTTTTGAATATAAAAATCTTATTATGATTTTTAATAAGACTCATACGCCCGGTTGAATTAGAATCAGATGCTCCACGGGTACGATGACTAGTTCAGGTTTTAAAACATTGGTTGAAAGAGATCCAATTAATTTCCGTTGTGCTCAGATTCGCTGAATTGATTATAATTAGGACATGATGGTCTAGTCTGATTTAAGACTAGAAGGCTTGGGTGAGTCCGTTAAGACTCGTCCCTATGCGACTTTTCATCCTACCCCCAAGACAGTGCTAATTTGGACTGACACGCTGCATATTAAGATGAACATTATAAAGGTAGACATCGAGAATAACTAATGGTTCGGTGAGTCAACCCGTGACTCAACTATGTGAATTCTCATTTAAGACTGGACAACTCACCGGAATAAAGACTTAAGTCCTCTAATGTGCAATCCCCTTCCCCCTCATTCTATTAAATATTTTTTATAAGAGATTGATTCTATTACATGTGGACTTAAATAAAGTGCTAGCTCAGGAAAAGCTCAGTATTTTAAGAAACTCGAACTCAAGACCTCCCACAACACATCTCTTGGTGTTTCTACTAAGTTATGCTCGGCTTTATTCTTTATTTCTCTTCCCACTCCCTTACCGGCCTTCAGTAAATATTTCTGTTCATATTCCTTTACTATAGTTTTAGTCCATATTTTTTTTCATATTCCCTTACTGTATAACTTTTAGTCCATATTTCTCTTAGTATTTCCCTCATTATAACTTTCACTTCAGTACTTTTCTTTCCTTATTAGAGCCTTCAATTTATATTTCTCTTGGGTCCATACTTATCTTCATATTAGTTTGCTATAACTTTCAATCCATTTTTTTCTTCTTATTGTTCCAATGTTATTCCCATGAGTTTTTTTTTTTTTATTATTATTGCTCTAATTCTATATTTTTCTTCATATCCCCTTACAATACCCTTCAACCCATACTTCTCTTCGTATCCCCTTATTTAATATTTTAAGTCGTACTTCCATCGTATTCTCTACTAAGCCTTCAGTACATTTTCTCTTAATTATTTCCCGGGAAGCGATCTTTGTACTGTTAGCCACCGTCCTCTTCGGTTCTTCCATAGTTGTTCTTTGGCGTTTCCTCTGCAAATAATTCTTACCATGGCTAAGGAAGAGATGATTGACAAGTTCTCAACTTTCCTGGATTCTGGAATTTACAGACTAGGAGGTGCGAATGCTGTTTTCGTGGATCCTGTCCGCCTCATCAACCATTCCTACACTCGTTTTAAGGTTTCTCCCTCTGCGTATTACTCGCGTTTCCTCAAGTCGGTGGAGAGCCGAGGTCTGATTGGATGTGTTGGAACGAGAAAAAAGAAACGTAAGAGAAGTGATTGGCAACTGAATGCGAGGGAACTCTGTGCTGAAAAGCGACACCAGGTACGAAAGCCTCCTCTATTTTTTTTTCTTCTTTCTGTTATGGACTTTATCGCTAGGAATTTTGGTTGAATATTAGTTGAATGAAATGAAACAAATTTAGATGTCCTGTGGATGTTCTATAACTTTTCCGAAAGTGGTTTGTTCTGTTTCTGTTTTTTTTTTTTTTTTTCATGATTTTAAAGGACGGTATAAAATTTTCAATATATATCTAGTGCAGTTGGTTAAAAAGCTATAGCATGCACCAATCTAATACGTTTTTATTCTCTTCTTTAATGTTAAATTCCTCCTATTTCATTCTTCAAATTTGTCAAATTAAGTTTGCATTGCTTCTCATTATGTAACATGCTTCATTTTACTGCTGCCTAACTGTAAGTACTGTTTGCTTCTTGTCTGTTGGATCTATATCATTGTGCTCATGCGGTTAATGGGTTTTCACAGGAAGCTCGGCCTTTCTTGTTGAAGGCATATGAAGCTTTCTTGGGGAATAAGGATCTTTTGTCATTTGTTTTCAACTCAAAAGGAGATGGTTCCTGTTCAGCTAGGACTGGAAACATGTCTCAGTTGCGAGAGGACAATGAACTATCTTTTATTGACCTTGGAAGCGTTTGGCAAGCTCCTTTCTATGAAATGTCTCTTCGCTTCTGGAAGAATGATAAGCTGGGTAAAGTAGATGGTAAGAATCGTCACTGTGATCAGTTTCTTTGGGAAATGATAATCCACTTAGTTGCAAAGAAGTTTTCTTATGTCATAGAAAGAGTTTAAGGTTTATAATGACTTATGGTTATGATATTCTAATAGAGAGACTAACTACTTTTGAAGACTTGAAAGTCACGTTATGCTTTCAATGTTGGTTATTGAAGAGGCACTTCTTCTTTGGAAGACATCTAAGTCATGGTAGAGTTGCAACGGCTTTTGTTATTAAAGAGTCACTTCTTCTTGTTGGCCACAAGCTTCTGTACTATTTTTGACTAATAGAGCTTGTAGTTAACTATTAACTCTGCTCTTAATTTGTCTTTGTTCTGCAATATCAGCTAGTTTTCTAGATTTTTGTGGTTGAAGTTACAAGGAAAAAACAGAGAATTTTTAGTGCTGATGTGCTATAGTTTGAGCATGAACTACAGTTTCATGGTTTCACAGATTTGCAGTTAACAGAATGTGGTGAAGAGATGAAGGTACAGATATTCAATAATCTGGTCTCCAATGACACCTTGGATGATGCTGAGGGTGAATTTCTTGGCAAAGTGTACGTACTACCTGGAATGAGTTCATTCCACATGGTATGACTGTTCTCTCTTATTCCAAATATTGTTGAATACATGTTTCTGCTTTATTGTTCAAGTGGCTCTGTTTTGAGGTGGAAAACTTTCTTGGCAGTGTCCAATATTTTCTGAAGAATAAAATGACAAGTCAGTTATACACTGTTTGAATGTGGACTAATTACATATCATGACATGAATATCATTGTATTCTTAACACGAAATATTATCGAGGTTCATCATCTTTCATATCAGGCTGATGGTTTACTGATTTTAGGATTCCCCAAGAAACTAATCCTTTGTTGTCATGCCTATTGACAGCCGCCTGGTCTTTAGCTTTTCTTAGATTTCCAATACTGCTATGCAAAGCAATATTCTGACATGTACCAAAGCTAATAGTATTTTTTAAATTTACTTATTTAACATGTTACTTTTTCACATGGATTCCAATCCCATGAAGTCTGACATGAAAAGAATTCGCGATCTGGTTCCAGGTAGGTTTTGCAAATTGACTCTTCTAAACTATTCTGTTAGTTTCATTCTCAAACTAAATCTCATGCTGCTATTGGTAACTAAATTTAGATCAGTCAGATCATGGCTTCAACTTCATAGTTATTGATCCACCCTGGGAAAATGGAAGTGCAAAACAAAAACGTATGTACGTCCGTAGATCCTTCAGCTAACACACTTGTGCTTCTAAGTGTTTGTAATGATTTACTGTTCAAAGACTTTTGTTTGCTTTCTTTCTGCAGGTACCCAACGTTGCCAGATAGATATTATTTGTCTGTTCCTGTTAAACAACTAACCCATACGCAAGGAGCTCTGTTGGCTCTGTGGGTGACCAATAAGGAGAAGTTGAGGGTATTTGTTGAGAACGAACTCTTTCCAACATGGGGTGTCACCAACTTTTCTTGCTTTTACTGGTTAAAGGTAACCAAAAAAAAAACTACTTCTTATGTTAATGCAGTCCCAGATTCAGGCATTTGACAAGAATTACAGAATGCTTTCTGCTTTTATGTCACCCATAAGCATTACCGAGGCGTTATTGCCTCGTCCATAGCCTCGTCCATAAACACGGAGGATTACTTCTTCTAGAGAATGGATTAATTTGGGGTGGTTGCATGATATGCCTCTTAAACTGTGCAGGTCAAACCAGATGGGTCATTGATCAGCGAGTTAGATTTATTCCACCACAGACCATATGAGTGCTTACTTGTGGGTTACTGTTGCAGAGAGGTTAGTTCGAACATTATACCTTAGCTAAGCTTTTTCAGTATCTTTCGTTCTAAGAAAGCTCTCAGCAGAAGCTGTTGTACAATTCTTTGCAGGGGAAAGCTGACGAATTGGCAACAGTGAGGCCTTTACCAAATTATGAAGTCGTCATTAGTGTCCCTGGGGATTATTCAAGGAAGCCGCCTATTGGACGTATCCTACTAACCGTTTTTCTATTAATTCTTCGGTGAAAACCTACCAAAACAGCATTAATTTCTAATATCTAGCAAGTACGAAATCTTGATATTTCAAGTGTTTTTCTCCTTTGACCTTTTTTTTTCTAGAGTTGCTCTTGGATTACGTACCCGGACCAAAGCCTTCTAGGTGCATCGAACTCTTTGCAAGAGTTTTAACTGCTGGATGGACGTCTTGGGGAAATGAACCTCTTCACTTCCAAGAGCTGAAGTATTTTCCTAATTCAAATGAATGAGAGAGACTGGGATAGCGATAAGAGTTGAAGTCGCTCGTCATTTGGCAATCAATATAAAGCTTCAGATGTAATTGTACATGTAAGTAGATTATTATAATTCAGATGTAATGCATATGAGACAGGTATTAATTTTAGGTGTGGTATGGATGATACGTAATGCTAGTTACAAGTGAATGATATGAACCTGTAATTTTTATGGAGAAAGAAGACGACGACAAGTTTTGGCTACCACCTCGACTTGCATAATTAAGTTTTAAAATATCAACACTGAGTAAAAATGAGAGAGCAGTTTTTGCTATGGGATTCTTAAATCATAGACTGTAAAGTTATTGAAGTATATCAATGAAACAAAGGTGACAACAACAAGAATTATTAATAGTCTTCACTAGTTTTGTCTGTAAGCGATATAATTGGCCAAAGAAACAAGGGGTATTGCCTTCTCCGGATCAAAGTCTACCAACTGATCTTGCGCTTCCTTGTTTAATGTCTCTGCAAACTCTCTAGATTTTTGAAGACCGATGAGCTTAGGATACGTAGTTTTATCAGCCAATAAGTCTTTGCCAGCCGTTTTACCCAGTTCTTGAGAAGACTTGGTAACATCGAGAATATCATCCACTACCTGGAATAGCAGGCCGATGCACCTAGCAAACTTCCTCAACTTTTCTACCTCCTCATCACTGCCGCCACCCAAGATGGCACCAATAACCACTGCCCCTTCCAACAAAGCTGCAGTCTTATGAACATGGATATACTCAAGCTGGTCCAACCCCACATCCTCTAATCCCTCAGAGGCGATATCCACAACCTGGCCAGCAACTAGACCTTCTGCTCCAATTGCCTTTGCCAACTCGGATACGGCACGGACAATCTGAGCCGGAGAGGCTCCTGTTGTAGCAGCGACCATGTGCTCAAAGGCAAAGGCCAGAAGGGCATCCCCAGCCAGAACGGCCACATCCTCACCAAACACCTTGTGGTTAGTGGGTTTTCCTCGACGCAGGTCATCATTGTCCATACAAGGGAGGTCATCATGGATTAGAGACATGGTGTGAATCATCTCCACAGCACATGCTGCTGCCATGGCAGTGACTTCAGTACCACCAACAAGTTCACAAGCAGCAATGCAAAGTACCGGTCGAACACGCTTGCCCCCGGCAAGGAGTGAGTATCGCATGGCCTCGTGAATTTTGAGGGGCTCTCTGAGAGACACAGCTCTGTCTAAAGCTTCATTCACAGCAGCGCCCTTCTCCAACATGTATCTCTTAAAGTCAAAAGTATTTGGGGTTATTTCTGATTCTTGTTCGAGAATTTCTTCTTTGGTTACAGAGGTCGCAGAAATTGGGATTTTTGAAATGTTTCCCGGAGTAGAAAGAGAACAAGCTCTGGAGAAAATGGAGATGGATCTGGGAACTCTTGTACTCGGCTGACTAAAAATTGGAAATGTGACGGGTTTCCATGTGCTTGCATGGTTAAAGAGTGAACAACTACGAGGGCTTAGAGCCCATGAACACAAATTACCTGAAGAACCCATACAGATGCACTTGACAAAAATCACAGGCTGTGCTTCCTCCTGAAAATCCATAAAACGGCACAAAATAGACAATTAGAATATTAACTTCCTAAACACTACAATTACGAGATGAAATAGAGCTAATGTAGGACAAAAAACTATCCTTCCAAAACCAAAAACATATGACCACACGGCTATATGAGCTTCCCTCTCTTCTAAAAGAAGTTATAAAGTTGCAATGGATATACTACTCAAGCCAGTTCAAACTTAGAAGTTTCTATTCTCAAATTAAACCCAGTATAGAGGTAATCACATTTGGTGAATCCCAAAGGTCAAGACCCCCAAAAACATCACGGGCTGATAAGTTGCAGTCTTGCAATGCGGTCAATGCTATAATGCACCTTACTTTTTGTGAAGCCATGTTTTTACAACGGAATGACCCTCCCCATGAACTTCAAACCTCACTGAGATATGATGCTGCGTATCATTTATATCCAGCAACTTATCCTTTGTACTGTATCACTACTAACAGACACTATAATTGGCAACTTAATATACAGCAAAAGCCTCTATATGAAATCAGCAAAGAAACAAGTGAATCCAGTGATGATAGTCAGCAGTCCTGTATGACATACTATTGGACTTTCGCATTTTGATTGAGGAAACAAACAAGGTAGAATCCAGTGATGGGAATCTTTGTTGTGTTGCAATGGCCGTAAAGAAGCTCATAGAGTAAGGCAGGCAGAAGGCGAAATGCAAGTTGAGGGAAGATTAAAGTTACAACCTTAAGCTTAACTACTCCACAAAAACAAATTTCACTGGGTATTACTTACCCACAAAAAAAATATATGAGCTGAAACTCAGAAGCAAGAAGGTTTCCTCTCTTTTGACTTTGATAACATTGAATTGACAGTCTGGATAGCAACTCTACCGTATATTACTGATGACAATATGTTAGGAGGATGATCCCTCCCTAATATAAAAAAAAAAAGAAAAAAGTCAATTAAAAGTACTAACTTTGCTCCAAAGAATTGAATTGGTACAAACGGCAGTTCTTGCAACAGAATTACAGCAAAAGTGGATCACAAAACGGAGAAAAGTTTAGAAAGACTAAAGTTTGGAAAGTCGATATAGCTTGTAAGTCTAGCATGCTGGGCCTCAACGATTGAACGATAAGAAAAGAGACAAAATTCATTGCGGAACAAGCGGACTACAAAGGAACCAGCGATGAGGAGAACAAGTTCTCGGACGAATTCGTATCAGGCTGCTTCCGCCTCCCGGTCGCGTTTTGTCGCAGTAAAATTTGAAGAAGAAAACCGTGTTTTTTCTATAAGATTGGTACCATTTGCCACAGGCCCACAGAAGCAAAAAACACTCCATCTGATTTAGACAAGACGAAACGATAAAATTTTTTTCAAAAGACAAAATAACCACAAACACCTTCAATATGACATGGAAAATCACCAAGAACGAAAACAAAAGAAAGCCAAAACCGATCCCTGCGACTAGAAACGTGTCCAAGAAACTCAACTCAAGGCACCAAGGAAGAGGACAACGCGTCGTCGACCGATCGCAGCATCTTCTTTCAAAGCCAAACCAGACAAAA
The DNA here is from genome assembly GCA_022405105.1 of Aristolochia contorta. NCBI lineage: Eukaryota > Viridiplantae > Streptophyta > Magnoliopsida > Piperales > Aristolochiaceae > Aristolochia > Aristolochia contorta. The sequence continues at coordinate 578,434 of CM039670.1, read as the reverse complement.
AAAAAAAAAAAAAAAAAAAAAAAAACTCTTCAACAAAAGCCAAATCCCTCCCTCCCCGGAATCCGATATTACCCAATCCTTCAGCCCCGTTCGCGCGCAATATCTCAGATGAAAAACTGCCCAATAAACTTCACAACGTCCACAACGCATTTCCGATCAAAAACACAAAATACCCAGCTCAATCTACATTCTCACGAATCAAAATGACAAACCTCTCTTCCTGCTCCTCTCTGCCGGCCGGACTCGAGCAAACGTGAGCCGAATACTCCCTGCAATAAAAACTCCGAGGTCTTCCGATTCTTAAATACCCTGCATCCAGTCCCGGAATTAAATGCTTTTCAAAGCTGCGGGAGGAGATTTGCTGGAACAGATAACGCAATAGCCAAGTTTTGTTTCGTCTCTCCCTCCTAGAGATAGAACCGAGTGCAGTGGCCAGTAGCCCATTTCCCCACCGTTCCCGATAATGACGAAGCACATGCCGCGACGTTTTTACAGTTTTACTTCATTTTGGTGGACTCTGACAGGGAAGTCAATGGCGAATTCTGAGAGCTGACCCGTTACACATGATAAACCACAGCGGTTCGATAACAGTCGAGCCAACTCGGACCACTCGAACTCAGCATCTTGATAACCCAGGAGAACCGATTCAAATACCAGGTTGGTTCACCCCTAAGACTTGAAGGGAGGGGGAAACTCGCTCTGCCCAAGGGAGTGAGTGAGTCTTTCGACTTGCACCCTCCCCATTTGGTTGAGTCTACTGACCGAGTTTCAAAACAACCCACTGGGTGAAAATTAAAACAGTAATTATATTCATTATTCTTGATTTGTTTCTTTGACTTGACAGGATATCTACTTTGATTATGTGTTAAGTTCACTTTTTTATATTCTTTTATTTTATTTTTATTTAATTCAGACTGTCGAGACTCAAGACATGATAATTAAATCAAAACAAAATCTTGTTAATGAACAAGCAACCACTAACTTTGGAAGAAAATATATCTTTTCCTCAACATCACTCTGTTTAGTTAATGCAAATTGAGTGGTTTATGTGGTCTTTCGTTTTTTCTCTTTTGAATAAAAGGCCTCTATTTAGTCTCGTTTCCATGAATTATGCTTGTCTTCTTCTTTTTAAAAAATAAAAAATAAAGCAAATGCAAGATGACATATTTTTTTTAACTTCTGAAATATGTAGGTCCATGCCCTGTTAGTTCTCGTCTTCATCCATCTCCACGTTGACAAGAATGGAAAGTGGTGGATCCACTATGAGTTTTAAGTAAAGGATAATATAATTTTTCAACTTACCATCGTCGGGGTTCACTGAGGAGGTAGTTGGGCAGCATGCACTCTTTTAGGCTCGACTCTACAGTTTGATACGTTAAATAGTCAAAGAAGGAAAATATTGCATATGACTATGATTCGGGGGATACGTGTTATATCCGAATATGATCTGCAACTACGTACTACAACGTGATAATCGTTAACAAGAGACTCCGAGGACCCAGAAAACTTTGAAAAAGAATTCCTGTTGTTGCTGCTAGTCAGAAGTGAACTCTTGAAACCCTGAAGCTCAACGTGGGTCACGTCGGCCACTGGCATGATTTACGAGCCAGGAACGAAATCTCCATTGAACGAAGGTTGAAACGACGATTCTCGTGTTGCAGGGTCTCTCAGTACTTTCACCTTTGGATGTAGACAGACAACCACGATGTTTTCCGGAAAGATACTCATGGTACGTGAACAAGGGTCTGCTATGGCGGGGACATTAATCCTTTTTCCGCGTACGAGTCTTTGTGAAGAACTTCCGCACGAAATTACTTAAAACAGTCAAGGTGACGGTCTTCCTTTAATTCATTGAACATCTAACATTTAACACCCGTTAAATAGTAATCCTTCCCCGTGATATACAAAATAAACAAAACCAATCACATGCTTCACACGTTACGCTGCAAAGTCACAATATGGCCTAGGAACCAAGAAAAGTATATGTCTCTTTCTTCTTTTTCTCTTGAACAAAAAGGAGAGTGGATTTCTTTTACTCTAGTTGACTAAAGTTTTTCGGATGGATAAGTAGAGAAGGTTTTCAGTGTTAGTCCATTAATTCTTTTCGCTTAGGACACAACATCAATCCCTAATAATCATGAATTTTAAAGGCCCCGACGTTGAGATGCCCGCCCAGTGTTTACAACTCACCTGGTAATGTTATATCTGTTAAAGATAAATGTGCCTATATACCATCTATGAATCTCTGTACTCAAGTCCAGAGTTTGCAGGTTTTAGTCTTGTCGAAGGGATACTAGAGAATTTTGAGAATACAAAACGTTGGTTACCCATAACGTTAAAGTGGATCCAAGCAGTTGCAGCAGGAAATCATGCCACATACTTAATGATACCAAATTGCTCAGAAATTACTTGATTAAGAATAATTTCTACTGACATCGCATTGGCACAGCAATAAATCCAACCACTATCGATCAGGAAATCTGAAACTGGGAAAACAAAAAGGAAAAGTACATAGCTTCACTCATTTCAGAAGTGAGAATGGTTCAGTTGCATTTTAGTCGACGGATAGAAGTTGTTTCAGCAAACTGGGCATCTTTATGGAACTTGGGTGTTTGAGTTGAGAAGTTTGGTGGTTCATACCAAAACTGTTGCTATGTGAACACCTTTACAGAGCTCTACTGTCTTGTATAAATGTAACTTGAATCACGAATGCGGTTATTTGTCTTTGCCTTTGGTGGATGACAGGAATCATAGCAAAAATTGCTGATGTAAGTGAATCTTACAAGCATCTTACTCGCGAACCTTTTGAATGCCGATCCAACGAGCATAGTCCACCCAGCTGTGCATGTCAATGCCATCAGGTATTAATTGAAATTATATCTTGTGCTCAGTCGTGCAATAAAAAATATTAACAAGGAAACTCACAGTAATGATCCTAAGAATGTGTTGCCCGTCCGGAATGCAAAGCAGAGTGCACTTAATAAGAGTTTGTGTTGATGGAGCATTGGCTCCAAGATTCGTTGTTCCACCACACCTGCCAGTATTTGGTACCTGTCGAAGGAAGTGGGCAAAAAGTTTTAGCAGATTTATATGAGCTCGTCTTTTACATATTGTTTTCCAGCAGGTAGAGATGATATTGGTTTCTCAAGTAAATATAGTATTTTAAACCTGAGAAACCTGGTTCGAACAACACACCACCCATTGTTCACATTCCCAATTTGGACAAACACGATCTCTTTTGTAATTTCTACTTCTTTATTGGCAAAGAACAGTATTGATCTGACAACTAACAATCATACTTCTCAAGTGCCTGAACCATAAGTTTTTTTTTCTATATCGCGATAAATCTCAAGAATATGAGAGGTCTCTGGAATTAATTAATACTGCCCAGAATGAGTCACTAGTTCCAGCAGCTAAGAGGTCCTTATTTTCTTTCTCTTCTTTTCAAAAATATAAAATGGTGCACACACTGAGAAGGCACTAAAATGAGAATGTTGGATCCACATACCTAAGGTTGCTAGAAACAGCCATATAGACACCATAGGCCACACTGGTTGACAGAATAGGAACGTCTTCTGCTTCTCCAGCAAATGCCTTGTCAACCGCCTTTCTTGCATTAATTAAGGCATTGGTTGCTGCAGTACCAACCTGGGACACAAAACAACCATCTTAAAAAATACCAAGATGATTTGATTACAAAGCTTCTACACAATGACTACAAAATTTTCAAATGAATAACAAATCAACATTTTAGAAATGTACCATGTAAAATTAATTCTATGGACCTGATGAGAATACTTTAATCCACTAAAAAATGTGTACAAGTCCATTATTCAACCTTGTTGTGAGAGGAAACAGCTCCTAATGAAAAGGTTATACAAATATAGTGCAATTGATGACTAAAAGGAATAAAGTAAATGAGGAAGTAGTCGCCAGTCTAATTTGCACAAGAGTAGCATCCCAGCAGCCTAGTCAGCTGGCTGCTTATTCATCAATCATAGTAGCAAAATAGCTTCAACAAACTTCATACAAGTTATCACTCCAAATCTATTGTTGTTTCAGTCAATTTAGATCTTTAAGAAAACAATCAGGACACAATACTTATTGAAGAAAACTGAGAACCATTACACTGTAAATGCTTAGGACCCCAAATATGTACTTCAATGGACCAGACTGCTCAAGTACAACTAACTAGAAAAGATTAAGAGCCAACAAAACCCTATTATTTTGCTGTCAAGAAGCACATACTCGGAAAAGAAAAAAAACTCAAACTTCTAATTTGTACAGAAGGATGCCCTACCAGGGAAGCAGTAGTTCCGACAACAAAAAGCTTTGATCCGTTACGCTGCAGGGAAGACAATCACAAATTAACTTCATAGATAAGTTATACCATTGTTTGGATTTTCAAGAGAAAGAAAGTATCCAGTACAAAGCAGCTATAAGAACCTCGAAGGATTACATACCACAATAGCACCTATCCTTTGTAAAAATGAGTAGTGTGTTCCTGCCAAAGCAACCTGCAGGAAACAACCAGTGGATTACATAATTAAAACTATATAAGCAATTTACTGAGCACTGAAACCACAACTAAATAGGTTCAGCAACTACTGGACACTACCTGGAAGGCATTGTCTGGACAGCCATGAAAGAACTTGGCTATTGGTCCTGCACTGACTGCAAGAGATGGTCGAAGAGAAACAGTTGGAGCAGGGAGCCAGACAAGCATAAAGTCAGCAATTATGGCCATTACCTAAATGGGAAGGTGAATTAGCATGCAAGTAAACTAAAGCAGCTGTTAATACAATAGAAAATATTCAAATACCCAATACAGAATTTAGATACTACCAAATTTAAATATTGTACAGGTAAGAAACTATTTATCATCTACATATTTTCCATATAAAGCCTTTAGCTTTTTAAAAGTAGCAGAACCCTTTCTAATAGCTTTGACAGCTTACAAATATCAAAGACTCGCTGCCAAGGTCGTACAATCTTGTAGGCAACTAGGCAAGAGCAATACAGTAACTAATCATCAGGATCTCAACAGGTTTCTACTTGAAAACCAACTTTGTGGGCCTTTTGCAGTTGCTGAGAGAAATCCAGCATCTGTTTCTTTACTAACACTATATTCTGAAGAAAGATACATTTCCAATGCTGTGATATTCACATATTAATGTGTTAGTTTATTGCTCTAACTGAGTAAGCACATGATTTTCAAACATATACAGTAATAATATAAATTCATATTAAAAAACTTAAGTCAATTTTCATTTATAAGGTAGGTCAATCCTAGTTTTCCATAATAATTCAAGAAAGCTCACAATCTCGCTTCATGGTTTCACACATGCAAAGTAATTCAATTATTTGACTCAAATAGAGAAGCTAGGTCCATGGAAAATATAAGAAAGGAGAATATGAACTAGTAACAGAGAGAGAGAGAGAGAGAGAGAGAGAGAGAGAGAAAGAGACTCATTCCAAAATACGTGCAATCAAATTAATCCTTCAAAGATAATTCCACATACTAGGCATAATGATAAGAAGAACAAAGCAAAACCTATTTCCTTTTGTTTCTTTTAATATTACTACCCAGGAGAAAGATAAGGATAGCCTTCTGGCACAGAACTGCAGCTTTTTAACATCCTCAAGGAATTCCAGATCTCAGATTTTCAAGCTGCAGAATTTTTATTGAGAAACTGAACTATAACTATTGGAGAATGCATTTGTCATTTGCCATGGATTTCAAATTTACCAACTAATAACAAGAATATATATAATTATACTTTTAAAAAGTTGAACGCAATCAATTTGTGTGTATGCAAGATTCATTCAAAACGTCATAGCATAAGCTTTCAACACCTCAAAAGAACAGAAAAGGAAAAGGCAGCCTAAAAAAAGTCCGAATTAGAACATCATACCACATCCGCCAAAACGAAATCCAGCTCTTTAACAAAATTTTCTCTGCGTCGTTCCCATTCTGCAGCAGTCTGAAGGACATAACATAATTAGATTCAATTCTCTTAATATTCGTCATTAAAAAATGCTTTTCCACTACGACATTCTTATATCAGCTTCAGAATAAAAAAAGGGTTTCTTCAAACATCCACCTTCAGACTAATATTTTTTAATAGAAATTAATGATTGAAATAACATCCAAATTTTTTCATCAAAGCAGCCGCCTTTCTCACTGAAATGAAATTTGTGCCACCTTTGAAAAGCATTGGAAAACTTGGTCGGCATAGTGGAAGTATGAAATGAAATGGAACGCTCCCCTATATCGCCCATTAGGGTAAGGAAAGGTATGCGAAAAGTTCAGAAAAAGCAGCCATGCTAATCGTCATAATATTAGAAACACATCCCGAACTTGATTTCCCAGAGCATCGATCACACTATGAAAAGTGAATAAAACTCCAAAGACGATTCCTTGATTGCATCGAGCTCGGTACATGACCAATGTTCTACAAAGAGACAGGAGAGAACGAGCTTTATGGAAAAAAAATGACCTTGGTGAAGATTCCGACCCCGCATTCCATAGCGACCTTAGCGAGGAAGAGATCATCGGCAAGAAGCCTTTCCTTGAACCCCCCAAACTGCATTAACCACCTCATGACAACCGACTTCTCCAAATCGGCAAATCTATGCACGATAACTCCAGGCACCTTCCCGGCATCAATAGCCGCAGCCAAATCCTTTGGCAGACTATCCAAGCTCCTCCCAATCTGCGCAAGCGCCAACAACGCCTCCGTCCGGTTCCTATCAGCCGCATCTCCATCACCATGACCCTCCCCATCGCCACCGCCGCCACCACCACCACGTCCACCGCCTATCGCTCCCCCATTTCCTCCCCCGCCGGTGGAGAAAACAACAAATGACGGCTTCCTACACCGAAGAGGCCTCGCAGTGAGAGTCAGGGAATGGAAAGAACGAGCTGGGGAGGTGACCTGGAGAGACACCGGCACATCGATGCGATCGAGGACTGAGAACCGCTGACAGTTAGAAGGCAAAAAGTGACATGAAGACGAGGCCGCCACCGCCATGGAAGGAAAGATACCAAGTGAGGAAGGAGCTGCGTTACAGGTGAGTGGTGCAGAGCAAAAGACGGCTGGCAGAGCTACGCGCTGCGGTGGTGGGGGTTAGTGTCAGTGCCACAGTGCCCACTGTTTTATATGGTTAATTTATCAGAGGCCCTTTTCAGTCTTCCCTGCGTGCCCTAGACTTTGCAGAAACGACGCAGGCTTCGTTGGCGTGGTTGGTCGTTCGTTAGTAGCGAGCGATATTACCATATACGTCATGTGAGAGGTCAATAAAACACATTTCACTCTTAACTTTCTTTCCCCATTTTCAGAAGATACGACGGGGGTGCTTTTCTGCTTCGTACATCATCAAAGAAAGGTATTTGAATACTCAAAGCTTCTTTGCTTCTGATTCTCTTTCGATGCGATGGAGATCTTCCCCCCCAAGTGCATGCCTCACGAGCATGCGAACCCCACAATTTTCAATCCATAGAACCGCTGAATGCCCACATACCCACCATTATTACTACTTGCAAAAGTGATATCTCAGCCTTAGATATACACCACACGAATCAGGAAATCGGACGTTTTGCTTATCTAGTGTTACTTTTAACTCTTTTAGACCAAAGTCATACAATCAAACTTCTTACACATTGTATAATAGTGAGGAAATGAAGCCTTTTCCAGTGACCCACAAGACTGAGGGTGTAGAGAAGAAAATTGGAGGCAACAGATTCTTGCGTTGATTTGAACAACTGGAGAAGCTCATGAATTCCTGAGAATCAAACAATTCCTGCAAAAAGGCGACTGCCCACCTACATTTATAACTTTTGGAGCTTCCTCAATTCAAATATAAAGCATTATACAGGCATAAAAAAGTTAAAAACAGTTCATCGAAAGATGCAGTTAGAAGGAGACGAAAGCAGCGGATTTTGTGCCTGAGAAGAGCGTGGCACTAAATCACATTGGGAGGTGGCAGTTGCTCAAGGATATTTAATCAGCACACATTTGTACAAATTTTTAACTGTCGGATCAAGAGAGTATCAGAGAACTGAAAGAGACATCGTGGAGTCTGGAGAGGGGCAGCAAACGGTTCATCATTCCCACGTATTTTGGGGTAAGTATTTGATGAATTTTGTGGTCTACATAAGAGAGAACAATGTTTAGGCTACATGCAAGAACTATGCTACCAAGTTGGAAGGAAACGGAGAAGCAAAATTAGATACAGATTCCGCAAACGTAATTGGATAAAACAGATTCTGTAGTGCAAACATAATTGGATAATACAGATTACGCAGTTCAAACGATAGAACAGGTAATTGGGTATCATTTACACTCCCAACAACATCAAAGTTCAAGATCTCGTCAATCGTATGTAAAAGATCGATATAACTTTATATTGAGTGGATTTTCGAAAGTGTTTTGCTGATTAGAAATTGTTTAGTACTAGAGTAGAAACTCCATGAGCTTGAACTGATCTCTAGCATGGATTACATAACTCTTGACTCAAAGAGAAATTAGTTTATGGTAACTTTAGAATTCAAACTTTCAGAAACAGTAGCTGAAGTACATAATAAATAATATAACAATAAATATAATCGTTCCCAGGTACATAATTGCAGAAGGAAACAACAATTGATAGATCGAAACAAGAATTGATAGATCGAAGAAAACAGCAGATGCATTTTATCCAGAAGCAGATTTGGTAATCACTGCACAGATTTGAAGCACTGACATCAACTACGTACAGGCAAACATTTGGACAAAATCTCAACTGCTTGTTCGAGTTCCTGCTGTGTTATAATCAATGGAGGAACCAGCCTCACCACATTCCCTTTCAATTCCCTGAAGTTAATATTAGAAGACCAGATCCACGAGAAGCGAGGGGTGATGCCGACACGTCCAACTCGATGCCCACAATGAGCCCTACACCACGAACTTCCTTCAAATGGGGTTCCCCAGTTTCTGAACAAGTGGATTGTATCCAGAACTGAAAGAGTAGCATGACAAACTAGTGGCCCACCAGCAAATGTGCTACCATGATATCCAAAACTAATGGCGGAGGCTACCTTTGCAAGAGTCATTATGAGCCCAGAGATATCCGGTTCGTCCTAGTCCACATTGAACCTGAGAAAGATTATAAAATAAGATCAGATTATAGAAAGAGAAAAACTTGAGCTGAGACTTCTTAGGCATTTCGAGACTGCTCTTTCATCAAGAAGTTACAAATCACTGGTGATGGACAGGAAGACATCAAAATCAGTTAGTTTGTCAGTCTGGACTTCGAAGACTCCAAAAAATGTTTTCTTTTTTTCACCACATTCTTTTCCACAGATGATGAAAGCTGCAGAGTGAACTCAGGCATGATTCTCTTAATACTGAAAACTTTCCAATTTCTGTTGTTGCTCATTGGGACAAGAAAAACTTGTTTTGGCATCAAGATGGCAGGTCTGAAAGGAGCGGAAACGCAGGTCCATGCCACTTGAGCTCTAATGGAAGTATGGAACCGGGTTTGAATTTCACAGCCACACTGCCCCGACCTGTGTTGTGTTTTTTGGGTCACTCCTATGTGGAAAACTCAAATGTTCTATTTTGAGTTTAAGGCCCATTTATGGGGGCCTATTAGGGCTTAATGTATGACCTGGTTGAATTCCACTTTAGAGGGAGTGTGAATGTCTTTTAAGAGAGGAGGAAGGGGAAGGTTTTATTCTTCACGATTTTGTGTATACTAGAATTAGTCTTTTGCCATTTTCGGAATTTGGATTGTGCTGAAAATTTGGGTGCATGTCGTCTCCTCTAGTTTGACATTCTGAACTGTGAAGATCTTGTTTGGAGGTTTGTAGAAGTTATTGCATTTCGAACAGAAAAGTTTTCAATCGTAAATCTTGCACTGACCAGTTTCATTTCTTAGCAATCGGAGGATTATTTTGTGTCCGATTGGGCTGATATTTTGTGAGTATGTTTGTAGCACTTCATTCTACATTCTGAATGATGGAGATTGAATTTTGACGGTTGGATTGTTCATATCAGTTCGGATAGAACTGAAATTTGGTGATATCTTCTATAGCCCTTTTATCTCTTTTTGCGTGAGATTATTTTTGGGTTATAAATTGTACATAGTGAATTGACCTCTGTAAAACATTGATCTCATAGTTGATTTCTCATTTGGACCGAGATAGGTTCCGCGGTTTTTTAACTCCCTCACATTAAAGGAGTTTTTCTGCATCACCAAATTATTGTGTATTGTTGTGATTGATTTGTGCTTAAGAATCTCATAATTGTATTAATTTGCTCAAGAAATTGGGATTAGGAAGGATTTATAGGTTGATAATTATCCGTTGCGCGTATCCTTGCCTATTTTCCCCAACAGCCTGTCACTAGAGTTAGATTTTCAGAGTTATATACTATATATTATACTGCTCAAATCATTAGCAATCACCAGTTTCCATTGACTTGTGCCCAAGACAGTTTGAAAAGAATAGAAACTTAACCTCCAAGACCATCGTGTCTTCTTCTCAAAATCATAAGAAAACGACTATATGCCACAAGATAGAGAAAGTACGAGGCATCTCCTTAAGGATTAATTGCATATAGTGCCAAAAAGATACCACGAATCAAAGGATTAACCCTATACTAATAAAAGATAGGACACATGTTTCCTAGGCAGCAAGTGTATGGACCACTTGTGAGTTATATCCATGTGTGAATAGTCATGCAAGGATTTAAATTTAAACATTGAATATAAGAAAAAAATGCAACATGTCTCAGTCTTCGACTAACAAGACGCTCATTTAGGCTGCAATTTAGAAGAAAATTAATCTTCCAAATATGATAATGAGAAAAATCAAAGGGATCAATCAAGGATAAAAATGACACGTTGACAACTCCATAAGTCATTCTTTATATAACTATAAGAAGCTATGCTAAAGAACATTGAAAAAAGTGTGAAGCAAGATTCATCCAAAATTACAACTTCAAATTAATTTTAAAACTAAGGATAAATTTTCAAGTGTTAGAAAGAAAGAGAAGGATGCCAGTGTATCTATGTTATAAAAAGTACAAGAAATGACCGTGCAGGTTATATTCAATATATGTAGCTTTTAGTTTAACCATAACTTAAAATGTAAAATAAAATAAAATTAACTCTTTCAAAAATTAATAAAATATTTTGTATTTTATAAAAATCCTAAATTCCTAAGGATAAACCTTGGGCAACCGTGTTTTGGATTTGGTGGTTACATCATGTAAGTCAAATAGGTATTGTGCATAGGTGTAACTAGCATTTTTCTTCTTTTTTTCTTTTTTTTTTTTTTTTTCTTTTGAAGAAAATACCTCTATTTATTCTCGTTTCATTAATTTTGCTTGTCTTCTTCTTTTTCTTTAAAAAAAACCAAATACAAGATGAGATATTTTTTTACTGTGAAATTTGTAGGTCCATGCCCTGTCAGTTCTCTTCTTCATCCATCTCCACTTTGACAAGGATGGAAGTGGTGGATCCACTATGAGTTTTAAGGAAAGTATAATATAACTTTTAAACTTACCATCGTCGTGTTCATTGAGGTCGTAGTTGGGCAGCATGCAGTCTTTTAAAGCTCGATTCTATATATAGTTTGTTACGTTAAATAGTTAAAAAGGAAACTAATGCTATGGGCACAGTACTCGGCCGAGTACGGAATCTGAAGTGGATGGCTTACGTTGCCATCCACGTAAGATGCTGAGTCAGCTCCCTCCCTCCGGCTCCCTCCCTCCGGTCCCCCTCCCTCCGGCTCCCTACCTCCGGCTCCCTTCGTCCCGCGGCCTCCATCCGTCCCGTGGCCTCCATCCGTCCCGCTGCCTCCCTCCGTCCAGCGGCCTCCCTCCGTCCCGCGGTCTCCCTCCGTCCCTCGGCCTCCCTCCGTCCCGCGGCCTCTCCCTCCCTTTCCGTCCCGCGGCCTCTCCCTCCCTTTCCCTCCCTCTCCCTTCCCTCCCGCTCCTTTCCTCTCCCTTTCCCTCCTGCTCCTTCCCTCTCCCTTTCCCTCCCGCTCCTTCCCTCTCCCATTCCCTCCCGCTCCTTCCCTCTCCCTTTCCTTCCTCTTCCTTTCCCTCCCGCCCTCGTCATCATCTACACCGTCTCCCCCAAAAATCATCCACACCAAAGACTGATTTCATTAATCTCGTGCAGCGCCTCATCAGCTTCTCCTCGCCGCCGAATCGTTGTCATCCTCCTCCTCTTCCTCTTTGTCGGCGGCGGCGGCGGAATCGGCGGGGAAAGGGAGAGGGATGGATCGGGATCGAGGGAGGGTGGGAGGGAAGGGAGGGAGGCTGGGAGGAGGAGGGAGGAGGCTGCGGAGGGAGGGAGGGAGGCAGAGGCTGGGAGGCTGCAGGAGGCTGGGAGGCGGGGAGGGAGGAGGGGAGGATGGGAGGCTGCGGGGAGGGAGGGGGAGGATGGGAGGCTGCAGGAGGGAGGGAGGGAGGGTGGGAGGCTGCGGAGGGAGGAGAGGGAGGGGAGGGGGGGGAGGCGGAGGGAGGCCGCGGGAGGGAGGGAGCCAGAGGGGGGGAGCCAGAGGGAGACCGGGAGGGAGGGGGAGCTGGAGGGAGACCGCTGACTCAGCATCTTACGTGGATGGCCACGTAAGTTATCCACGTCAGATTCCATACTCAGGCCGAGTACCGTCTCCGTGCCCATAGCATTACTCATCCGAATATCTGCAACTACTACGACGGGAGAATCGTTAACAAGATAGTACTTCGATGACCTAGAAAATTTTGAAAAAGAATTGCCTGCTAGTCAGAAGTGAACTCTTGAAACCCATGAAGCTCAACGTGGGTCACGTCGGCCACAGGAACCAAATCTCCATTGAACAAAAAGGTCGAAAAGAAGGGTTTTTCGATGATTGTCGTGTTGCAGAGTCTCTCACTTTCAGCTTTGGATGTAGACAGATAACCTAGATGTTTTCCGAAAAGATACTCATGGTGCGTGAACAAGTACTGCCTGCTATGGCTGGGGCTTTCCTTTTTCCGCGTACGAGCCTTTGTGAAGAACTTCCACACAAAACTACTTAAAATTAACAGTGAGGTGACGGTCTTCCTTCGATTCTTTCAACATCCAACACCCCTTTAATATATGAAAAACAAAGAGATTTTGGCTTTGAATAATAATCCTTCCCCGTGATTCACGAAATAAACAACTAGGACAGGTTCATCAACTATTGGAACACTAACTGGAAAGCATTGGTGCCCACAGCAGCATTCATATCCGAAATTACAATATCAGTCCCACAGAACGGGAGAGAATACAAACAAGTAAAATCGGTGTCAAAACAACAATGTCTTGTTCATGCACTTCATATCAGAAATTATATTATTAGTCCCACATAAGGGGAGAGAATACAAACGGGTAAAATCCGTGTCAAAACAACAATGTCTTGTTCATGCACTTCATATCAGAAATTACAATATTAGTCCCACATAAGGGGAGAGAATACAAACAAGTAAAATCCGTGTCTAAACAACAATGTCTTGTTTGTGCATCCCCTGCCTAGCCTTACAATTAGCACTTCTAAATACATGAGACCAATCAGTCACAAAATCATGTGACAAATAAAAAATATCCTTAAAATTCTTTTGTATATCAATGATAGTGTTAGTTCTTTTTTGGCCCAAGAAATTACTAATCCGGAATCGCCCTCTACAAGTAGCTGACCTTGCACTTATAGATTGATGAAGCACTTTAGGCCTTGGAGTAAACTCGATGCTTCAACAGTAGTTGAATCATTATGTATCCGACTCCTGCATGACCCCAATTGCTCGGCCAGTACCCATCAAAGATTCATTTGTAGTTATGAGATGGCGGTGAGGCACATTCCTGAATTTTATGAAAGGTTGACTAACATCTTTCCAATGTCTCTCCTTCTTATAAAATATTTTCCTATCCTTTTCCTTCCAAAACAACCAAGGTATGTATCCCGCGCAACAATTAAAGTCAGTGGCTATGGCGATTACCTAAATGGAAAGGTGAATTAGTATGCAAGTAAACTAAAGCAACTGGTAATACAATAGAAAATATTCAAATACCCAATACTGAAATTAGTACTACCAAATTTAAATATTGTACATGTCAAAAACTATTTAACATCAACATATTTTCCATATAACTCCTTGACCTTTTTTAAAAGGAACAAAACCCTTTCTAATAGCATTGGCAGCTTACAAGTATCAAAGGCTCACGCCAAGGTCATACAATCTTATAGGCAACTAGGTGAGAACAATACAGTGACTAATCATCAGGACCTCAACAGGTTACTTCATGAAAACCACCTTTACTCTCCAAGACAATTCATAGCATAAACTTGTTCAACCAAGTATATGATTGGTCACACACACTTTCCAGAATTTAAACAGAAAGCACAAAAGTAAGACCTGAAAGGCAAAGTATACAAATCAAGGAAAACCAAATCAACAATTAAGATATAGTAAATCCTACATCCAACAGCATAGGTGGGTCTTTTCTTTTTCATTGATTCTTCCAGAACTAAAAAGCTGCTTTTGGTTTTTCTTTTTTCTTTTATTTTCTTTTTTAAGTAAGTTGTTCATTGATTTCATAAATTTCCAACACCGGACATGAAATGCTCGATAATTTTTATTTTTTAAGCAATTCGAATAAGGCTTTGACTAAATTCTTACAAGTAGAAGTAGTCTTCAGCTGATCTAGTTTTCCAAAATAATTCAAGAAAGCTCACAATCTCACATCCTGGTTTCACACATGAAAACGAATTCAATAATTGTTTGATTCAAATAGAGAAACTAGGTCCGTGGAAAATAGAATATGAACTAGTAACACAGAGAGGGAGGGAGGGAGTTGAACGCCATGCATCAATCTGAGTGTATGCAAGATTCATTCAGAATTAACATCATAGCATAAGCTTTCAACACCTCAAAAGAACAGAAAAGTAACAGGCAGCTTAATGAAAAGTAATGATAAAAACATCATACCCCAGTCGCCCAATCAAAATCCAGCTTTTTAACAAAATTTTCTCTGAGTCGTTCCCATTCTGCAGCAGTACTCTGAAAGCAATAACATAACTAGATTCAATTCTCTTAATTTCCATAACATTAAAAAAAATGTTTTTCCACTACGACATTCTTATATCAAGTTCAGAATAAAAAAAGGTTTCTTCAAACATCCACCTTCAAACATGCACCTTTGTTATCTGGAAGCATGAAATGACATGGAATGACATGCACCTTTGTTATGTTGCGATAGCATTTACCATCCCACAGTGTTCAATTCGTGCCAAAAAAAAAAAAACAGCCATGCATGCTAATCGTCAAAATATTCGAAACACATCCCGAACTGATATCACAGTCTTGGTAGTAATTAATGGCAAATGTTATACAGAGAGACAGGAGAGAACGAGCTGTATGGAAAAACAATTACCTTAGGACTGAACGTTCCGACCTCGCATTCCATAGCCTCCTTAGCGAGGAAGAGATCACCTGCAAGAAGCCTTTCCACGAACCCCTCAGACTGCATTAACCGCCTCGTGAAAACCGACTTCTCCAAATCGGCAATTCTATGCACGATAGCTCCAGGCACCTTTCCGGCATCGATAGCCGCAGCCAAATCCTTTGGCAGACTATCCAAGCTCCTCTCAAACTCCGCAAGCGCCAACAACGCCGCCGTCTGGTTCCTATCAGCAGCCGCATCTCCATCACCATGACCCTCCCCACCGCCGCCGCCACCGCGACGTCCGCCGCCGACCGCTCCCCCACTTCCTCCCCCGCCGGAGGACAAAACAACAAATGGCTTCTTACACCGAAGCGGCCTCGCAGTGAGAGTCATGAGGGAATGGAAAGAACGCGCTGGGGAGGTGAACTGGAGAGACACAGTCCCATCGAAGCGACGGACAACTGGGATTCGCTTGTAAGAAGACAAGAAGTGACATGAAGACGAAGCCGCCGCCATTGGAGGAAAGCAAGAGTGGAGCTTGACTACCGTTACAGTTCGGTGGGGCAGTGTCAGACAGATTCAGAGGTCCTTTATCGCTTTCCCAGAAACGTCGCTGCAAAGTCGCCGATTTTGAGAGAATATAGGGTTTTGATATTCATTTGATAATATCTTATCCAAAAAATAAAACCTTTCTAATTTACCTCAGAATATTCCCGAAACGTTGATTTCACCCATAGGATTTCCTTGAAACCCTCAAGTAATTTTTCACAGTAATTATATCACTGCACTTACCATATATGTCACGTGAGTCGAATTGGGCCTATAGGTCATTTCCTCTTAATTTTCTTGCCCCATTTTCAACAGATACGACGGGGGTGGCTTTTCTACTTCGTACGTACGTACATCAAAGGTATATGAATACTCAAAGCTTCTTTGCTTCTGATTCTCTTTGGCTGCGATGGTGAAGATCTGCCCCCCCTCATGCCTCGCGAGCATGCGAATCACTTTCAAATTCAATTTTCAATATTTTCAATATATATAACCACTGAATGTCCACATACCCACCATTATTACTACTTGCAAGTGTATATAGACACGAATCGGGAAATCCCACGTTTTACTTATCTAGTGTTACTTCAACTCTTTTAAGCTAAGTCATACAATCAAACTTCTTACACATTGTATAATAGTGAGGAAATAAAGCCTTTTCCAGTGACCCCCAAGATTGAGGGTGTAGAAGAAAGCTAAGACGCAACAGATTCTTACATTGATTTGTACAATTGGAGAAGCTCATGAATTCCTGATAAATTTGCCAAATCAATCAAATTCTTGCAAAAACGCGACTGCCCAACTACATTTATAACTTTTGGAGCTTCCTCAATTCCAATATAAAGCATTATAATGGCATAACAAAGTCAAAACAGTTCATCGAAAGATGCAGTAGGAAGGAGACGAAAGCAGCGGATTTTGTGCCTGAGAAGAGCGTGGCACTAAATCACATTAGGAGGTGGCAGTCGCTCATGATTTAATCAGCACACATTTGTACACATTTTTAACCGTTGGATCAAGAGAGTTTCAGAGAACTGAAAGAGACATCGTGGAGTCTGGAGAGGGGCAGCAAAAGGTTCATCATTCCCACGTATTTTTGGGGTAAGTATTTGATAAATTTTGTGGTCTACATAAGAGTGAACAATGTTTAGGCTACATGCAAGAACAATGCTACCAAATAGGAAGGAAACGAAGAAGCAAAATCAGATAAGCCATTAGCTATAGTATATTCATCAACATTTATTTGAATGCATGCCACTTTGTGTTGTTAAAGACAGACAATTACATGAAATAGTCAAGCCTAGAGCAGTACACAAAGCATTCGAACTACAACTATTTGGACAGAAACTGATTTCCATAATAAAAACCGTTAAATGCATCAGAAAAATTGTCATCTCCATGATTGCACCAAAAAAGCTAATGGATCAAAATATCTCCTTGTCTTTTAAATATACAGAAACCTCTCTTCAATTTCTCCAACAAATATTCCTAAAAAGCTGAGGAAATTGTGATCATACCTTCCTAATCAATGGCTGGCTGCTAATTTTGGTTCTGTCAGTTTCATCTCGTGGTGAGAACAAAGTCTTCTACCCCCTCACAAACATATAAATGGCAGCTGTCTTTTACCACCACAACATTCTGTGGTCAGTCAACTCTGGCAAGGAAGCAGTATTAACTTTCATCATTGACATACAAATCCTTTCACAAGAGTTCTTGTTCTTTTATATTTATTGCTCTTGTATTCACACGATCCCGCTTGAAAGTAATATACAGAGGGCTGTAAAACAAGCAGCACAGGCCAAAAGGAACAATCATCATTGATAGAAGTCCCCTGGAGAGTGCAAAGGCTTCAGGTGCTGATCCTTCCAATAACTTCACAGACTTTGGATCATAACCATAGAGTCTTTCAGAGAGAATTCCAACCACAGGAGCTGCAAAGGAAGAGAAGGACCCTTCAAAGGCGCGATCAAATGCATATATCATGGTTCGGTGATTAGCAGGGACCACTTCCGCAAACATGGGATTATTCGCACAAGTAGCACACCAGCTTATAGTAAGGCCCATGAGTAATAGGGTCACAGCAAATATGGACCAACTGTTTACTGATTGGGGGATCACTGTGAGAAGGAACCAGGAGAATGGAATCCCCATGAAAGCGCTAAATTGAGCACACATAACCCGACCAGCATTTGGATAGATCTTTGAAATCTTATCTGCTACCAGTCCCCCAAGGAGGGATCCCAACGCACAGCCAATAGCAAAAAGACTAAGAAGAATTGCTGAACTGTTATGGTCAAATCCTGTAAACGGACATTTTTTGTTACTGGATGTAAAACATTATACACAGAAAAATCAATTTCTTCAAGCAATTGAATTACAGGATAACAAAACGTGTTTGAAGGCCATTTTTGACAATGATAGAGTATTTGAGTGTTTATTCTTCTTCCATAAAAAATTGCAGTGAAAGAACATAGTTAGGATTAATGTGATAAAACTCAAGCTGGAAAGGTGATCAGGTCTAATGAAACTGGATCAACCTGATTTGACAGACATTATCTTAAACCAAAACAATATTGAAGTTTGTACAGGGAATGAGCCTCCCCTCTCCTAGCATCAATATTGCAAAGAGACCAGGAGAAGGGAATGCCAGCATCTCCCCTTTTTACTGTACAAGAAGGAGGGGAGCCACTACGCCACTTGCCGCTTGCCTTTGCAAGGTACCATGGAGGGTGGGGCTCCTCCCCCACCTACAGCGAGTCCAAGGGAGTGCTCCTTCTCCCTTCCATCAGCCAGGAGGGATCCCTGTCCCTTCCATCTGCCACGAGGGCTCGGGTGCAGTGCAAAAACCTTTCCCAATGCCATCTGCTTCCCGAGCCAAACCGATTGGGTTAGGCCAAATCAGTTGAGTAACCAACAAAACCCTTGTGTACAAGTAGAGTCAGATGTCCATCATATGCAGGGGAGGGGCCAGGTCTAGTTGAACTACAGCCAGCTGTTTGGGACCAGGTATTATAACACTACTTAGGATGGCTACATCGATCTTCTCGTTCATATAAGTATATGACAAAATTGGCAGCCTGTCATCCCATCTAAGACAAACCTCAAAACTTCATTACTTCTTTCAGTCTACCTATGAGATGCCTCAAGATATCACACTCATGTACCAACGTATTAAACACAAGCCTTATCCAGGCTGGGAATGAAAACTCGATGTTACTGGTGGAGTTGCATGTAACAATTACAATGGATATTAAAGTTCATTAAAGTTCTTTTTCAGCTAAGAGATGGTCAATAAGTCAGTAGCTGACAGAAAATCAGTTCTGTTTTGCAGTTGGTTCCAACAATTCAGCAAATGCCCAGAATGCCTTTTATAAGAGACCAGAGATTAAAACACTAAGGAAAAGGCCATTGTAAGTTGAGAGTTCTAGAAATAATATTGTAGTAAAATTTTTATTTGTAAATGGAGACCATTACACCAGTGAAGTACAAAACTTTGATATCAACGCACCTATCAGCTCAAACCACATTGTGAAGAACACCATGGCAGTCCATGGAAGAGAGCCAACAATGCCTTGCAAGACAATTATTTGAAAAGTCTGCACTTTCATAACAGTTTTTATGGCTGTCCAAGAGTCTCTCCACACATTAGATGAAAGGAAATTGTTTTTTCCAACAAGCACACTCCTACAAAGATGCACAATGGTTAATTAATTCAAACTATAGGAGTAGATCAACAGAATACTTATCTTAAGCAAATGTCATGGCTCAACTAATAAATTAAAACAAGTCTGCTTTTTATTTTTGGAAATGAAGTAATTTTCCCAGCAGCAATGCATTACAAGATTGTTCCAGAAGAAAGTAAGTATAGTAAAAACAGGTCAGGAGTGATAATATATATAGTACCAAGAGGAGACAATACCTTTCTGAGGTTTCACCATTCACATGAGAACTAACAAGTGCCTTCCTTGGATCCAAAACAAAAGAAAAAACAAGGATTCCGATTAGAGCACTTAGTGTCGCCATCATAATGAAAGCAACACGCCATCCTGGGATCCCCCAGAACTCCTTCCCAGCCATTACTGTTGCAAGGACTCCTCCTCCTATCCCACCAATGGAGCCAACCATGTTCAATAAGCCAAACCCTGTTCCACGGACTCCATCCATGTAGCTATCGGCTATAAAAGATTGGAGTGCTGGAATCACGATTGCAAGTCCAAAACCATTGATGGCTCTCCAGAATGCCACTTGATAAAAGAACTGACTTGCACCAACTGCAGCAGTTGACAGAGCCCAACAAAGAGTACCCATTGCAAGAACTGTCGGTCGATCATAGTGAAGGACCAGCACACCTGCCAAAGGTGATGCCAAGGCCTGTACAAAGTTACGTATGAAAGTAAGATATCCTAGTTCAGTTGGCCCAGCACGGAAAGCTTCACTGACTTCTCTATAAACAGCTGGAAGAAGGTTCTCATCAGCACGCTCCATGATAGAAGCCATATTGATGAGAATAAGAGAAAGAGAAATTCCAAAGACCTTCCTTGTTCTGTCAGGTGACAACAAACACAATCAGGATGTGGAAGAAAACGTAAATTGATGACAAACACAACGGAAATTCATTAAAATGTTTTCTATCTTTTCTCCTTAATTGGAAAGAATTGTCTATTTAAAGTACCATATTTACCACAAGCGTGATAAATTCAGGTGACTAAAGACATCAGTTACGAGACTCTTCTACACAAAAAAAAAAATTATATAGCAATTAACACGTATAACAATGGGGAAAAACGAGGAGCTGGCAACGAGTTGAGTTAGTTATTTGTGAGTAATGGCAACACTTGGCTTGAAATTTTCAGTAAAATATGTGCAAAAGAAAATACAAAAAGGAAAAATAATCCTCCAGCCTAAAGATTCAGATAAGCTCCTCATCAGAAGGTATGTCAGTAGGAAGTAGTTGACTCTGGACACCAGTTACTAAAAGACGTGATTATCTTGTCAATTAATCAGCCAGAGAGATCTAATAAACATGTATCTAAGTAGCACCAAGTCTCCAACTGATCCAAGCGCCCCGTCAACAGCGAAGCTCTGGCAGAAACAGACAAGTCAAAGCCCAAGGCCAGTTGTAATTGATTCAATCATCCCAATCATTAAAAACCGCAGGATCCCCGACAGCTCAGGAATCATCAATCAGTAAGCAGACAACACCAATAAAACGGCAAAAAAATAAAGAAAAAGAAAGTTCTCCAGAAAACGCAAGATCAAAAGCCTAACGATAAAAGCAGATCCCCGCTTACTTCATCTCCGCGAATCTTCCGCCCACCGGAAACCTCGAATCACGCAGAGATCTCGATCCCAAATTCCCCAGACCCATAAAACCAGCCAAATACGAAATCAAGAGCAGCTCCGAAGAATCCAGCTACTTAAATCCAACCGTGACAACATCTCCGACGCGGCAACGAATATAACGCCGCACTCGCGCTCGAATCAAAGAAATGTAAGTCGTTCATGCCCGATAACTTCCGATCGACCGATGGATCGATTCTGGTCGCCTTCGTGCTCGTGGATGTCAGAGAGGTAAGGTCCGGACATCGATAGATTGACTTACTCCAAGTGTGGATAATTGAAGCAATTAATGAATTTTCAAATGTGCCCGCCACGATTCCTGCGAAACTTACAACGTGGAAGTAAGGCCTTGTTTGATTCTCGCGGGGCCATTTTTTTTCCTTTTAAACAGGAAGTTGGAACTGGGACCCACTAACCGGCGATCCGGGAAAAAGAATCCCCGGTCCCGGGAGAGTTGGAGATACTCATTAATAACAGGAGGGACGTAGGACCGTGGTCGAGGTAGACGAGAAAAGAATGCCCCATTAATCTGAACCAGACCGGTCCGGATGTTCGCCCAACTTTGGCAATGGGCTTAACAGTCGCCATAATATACACCAGGCTCTTCCTAAAGTGACGCCCCAACATCGACAGTTAAAGCTTGCCGAATCCATCGGCGTTTCCTCCTGAAATCCACCCACTGATCCATATGAGTTGTCTCGAGGAGGCTGGCAACTTGTCCAACATAGGCAAACCCATCACCGACAACATAGCTCTATTGCATCATCATCTAATAATTTCCCACGTCCATACTGACTCAGCCAAGGTATTTGTAATTTTTACACAATAATTCTTTTAGAGTAATGTTATGCTTATAATACTATTTGCATACATGTGCGTACATCCCATAATGGGATGTAAGGGGATGTACTTACATGTAGGCAAGCATAACATTATTCATTCTTTTAATATTGAAAAATGACATCAGCCATATGTTACTTTGTGATTTTACAGGGTGACATGGCAACTTAGTTGGCTGTATATTTAAAAGAACAAAATAAAATTTTACCAATTTTATCTCCTTATTTATCTCTTATTTGGACTTCAAGATGGATTACATGTCATGATGTAAACTCTTGAAGTAATATTTTGCAGTACTTGTATCACGAGTCTTTAATATATATACTGAATTGGTAACTCAGGTGGCCATGGATGAGCCAACATTCAAACAAGTTAGCCAAGTCCTATGAAAGGATTAATCTTGCTTCTAATTTTTTAAAGCATGGTGCCACAGGAGTACAATACCTCAAGATATGGCCCATAATGAAGTTGGTCAATAGACCCTTGAAAAAATTTCTTTCTTCCCTCACCTCAAATCACATTAACAAACACTTCCCTGATTTTATCATTCGAGGTAGGTGGAATGACTTAGGTTTTATTGGTCCTAAATGTACCTGAACCAATAATAAAAATGATGAGGACTTTGTAAAGGCCCGATTAGATCAAGTTTTTGTAAATAACTAATGGTTGCACATATGACCCACTTCAACCATATGGACCTTGCCTAGGATGTGCTCTGACCACTGCCCCCTCCTCTTGAGCATGACATCATTTCGATAAATTCATATAAACTCCTAGACTTGATGGCTTCCAACCTATATTCTTCAAACATCACTAGTCCCTCCTCAAGGAAGACCTTACAAACATAAATTCCATCTTCCTATCGGGCCCAATGAAACCTAGGTTAAACAAGACTTTCCTAATCCTCATCCCAAGATTTCCTTTAAGAAACTTTTAATGACTTTCAACCTATTAGCCTATGCAATGCCATCAATAGAGTCCTTTCCAAAATTCTTGCAACACAAATTTCTAAACTTCTTCTCATATCCCCAACATAAACTGCCTTTATTAAAAGTCGACAAATGTCAGATCATATTCTTCTTGCACATGAAATCATAAAATCATTCACCTCATGCAAAAAAAAAAAAAACATCTTTACTCTCGTGCAAAAATTGGTTTGAGAAAAGTGTTTGATACTATGTCCTAATCTTTCATTGCTCACATCTTACGCTCCTTTAATTTCCTCATTGAAAAATGATATCATTACTACCATATTTTACTATGAAGTTTTACATAGTGACGTGGTTGTCCTCCTAGCAACCTAGTTGGCAATTTAGATAAGGTTTAGGGTTTAGGGCTACCCATTGAATAAGAACATAGATTCGACATTATCTCTTATCTGGACTGCTAAAATACGATTGTACGCATATCACCACTTTTTCCCCATTATATGACAACACTAAATCTTTTCTAGTTTTAATACTATTTCTCTATCAGGTCCTTATCAACGGATCGCTTACATTGCTCATTACCCCCTTTTGTGGTCTCCCACTAGCTGACCCGCTTTCCCCCACCTTATTCATACTCACTACTGAGCTCCTTTCCAATAAAATTTAGTATGAAATAGCCACAAACTTAGTATACCCCTGGAAGCCCCTCCCACACATGGAACCGAATAGCAACCTCCATTATCTTGATGACATGCTCCTATTTGCCAAAGTTAATCCTTGCACTTTGAAGAACCTTATTCATATCCTAGCGAAGTATACTGAATTTAGGCCAATATTTAAATCCCTCTAAATCAACACTCTTTTTCTCAAAAAGTATCTCTACTGACAGTTGATCCTCTCTTTCTGATATTATGTGTTTCACCCAAATTACATCCATGGGCATATACTTAAGAATAAATATTTACACCACAAAAATCACAATACAACCTATGCTCCTAAACTCAATGCCATAGTGACACACCTATCAGGATGGACAAATAAAACCATCTCCCTCTCCGACTGTCTCACCCTCATTAAATCGGTCTTAAGTAGTATTCCTCTTCCCACACTTACATGTTTCAGCCTCTCTATTAAGATCACCACATCTTAGAGCATAAATTTAAAAAATTTCTTTGGTCTTACAAATGAAATAATAAACTACATTTAGAAAAAGTGAGACTTACTATGTGAATCTCATCGCGAAGGTGGCCTCGAACTTAGAAACCCATGGGAATTGAGTAATGCCTTCCGCCTCAAACTTCTGTGGCATATTTATACCAATCAAGACTCCTTATGAGTTATGAGCTTCATCTATATGGACTAAATATGACCCTTCCTTGCACATGCCCTTTTCAAACCCAAACATAAAAATTCTCTTGCTTTGAATTAAAATGGTAACCTAATTTCACTCTCCTCACTCTCACAAGATACCAAATAGGCTCTGGACACAACATTTCCCTATGGTTTAATCACTGGATAGAAAATTTTCATTAACCACTTTGCCAACTCCCAAGACTCCTTGCAGGTCCTTTAACCCTAACGGCAAAAGTATATCTCTAATCCTTCCCAATAAAAGTTGGAATGAACATTACATCAAAGCCCTTTGGCCCCATGGTGTTGCCACTCTCATCCTCAAGTTACCTACTTTTGTTTGCCTTATTGACACTATGAATTGGATTTTATCTATTAATAGACCCTTTACTATAAAATCAGCTTATCACTATATGCCACATTCAAACTTCAAACGAATAAATTGATTCATGGTCCAGGTGATCCCCTCTGGTATAAGATCTAGAGAATACATGTCCTCCCTAAACAAAAACTCTTACTTTCGTTATCACTCAAAAGATAAACTTCCCACTGCTAGCCAATTAGTTAAATGCAACTTTCACATTGCCACAATTTGCCAAATGTGTGGCCTGCAACAAGAGTCTCTAGATCATTTGTTTATCCAATGTCCTTTTGCTCAAGCTCTTTGGCAATTTACAATCACACTCTTTCCTCATCCCAAGAAGTTGTTCAATTCAATCTTATCTTTTTCAACCACTTTTCTTCCCATCTACAAAATTTCAATCTTGTTCTCATATATTTGCTGAAATGCCTTCTGAGAAATTTGGTGTGCCTAAACAAAAAAATGTTTGAACGTACTCTTCCCTCCTTATCTCATTGTTATAACCAAATTTTCTACCTAGTTCAACAAATCGTAACCCATAAATAAATCCCTCAGAACAAACCAAAAATACAAAATAGGCAAAACATTTTGTGGATACCACCTAAAAATACTCTCATAGCAAATTTTGATGACTCATCAAATCTTGAGACAAAGATGGCAGGCAATGGTTTCTTCTTTGTGACTCTGATGACAAATGTTTACTCTGTGCCATTTGGCTCTTCACTCACAAAAACAACAATGAATCTGAACTCCATGCACTGCAATTGGCCCTGACTTTAATTAAACATTTGTTCCCTCTTACTTCTATTGTAATATAGGGAGACTTGCAATAGGTAATACAATTGATTCAGGACTCAGAAACATGACACTTGAGACTAGAATATGTTGTTAACACTTGCAGATCTTATTTGAGGGAACTACCATTCGTTAGAGTCCAATATTGACAAAACAAAATAGGCAAAACATTGTTATAACCACATTCGCTACCCAACTCAACAAATCATAATTCATAAACAAATCCCACATAACAAACCAACAAAACAAAATAGGCAAAACATTTTGTGGATACCACCTCCTAATAATACTGTTATGACAAATTTTGATGACTCGTCAAATCTTGAGACAAAAATGGCGCGCAATGGTTTTCTTCTTTGCGACTCTAATGACAAATGTTTACTCTGTGCCATTGGGTTCTTCACTCACAAAACCAACAATGAATCTGAACTCCATGTATTGCAACTGACCTTACTCTAATTAAACATTGGTTCCCTCTTACTTCTATTATAATACAAGGAGACTCGCAATAGGTAATACAATTGATGCAAGTCTCGGAGACACACTGGAGATTGGAATATCTTGTTAAGACCTCGAGATCCTACTTGAGGGAACTACCATTCGTTCGAGTCCAACACCGACTTAGGGAAACAACCAAAGCGGTAGATATTTTGGCCAAACATAACACCGTCTTGGCTTCATGTGATGGATTAACAATATCCCTCCTTTTGTGCAAAACGTATTAGCAAGAGACCAATGGCTTTACGTCATGGATTCCACATAAGCCGAAACTGGAGTAAAACGGTTTGGAGTTATTTTTGCAAAAGAGTCGCTATGCCCTAGTCGGCAAAAAAAAACAAACCATCGACCCGACACTTCCTCTCCTACCTCGCACGGCCCGACCCTCCCTCTCTTTCCTCGCACGGCCCGACCCTCCCTTTCCTTCCGAGTTGCCTCTACTCTCCCTCTCCTTCCGAGTTGCCTCTACTCTCCCTCTCCTTCCGAGTTGCCTCTACTCTCCCTCTCCTTCCGAGTTGCCTCTACTCTCCCTCTCCTTCCGAGTTGCCTCTACTCTCCCTCTCCTTCCGTGCGTTGCTTCCTCAAAATCGGGTCGGCACCCAATCTCGCTCCGCCCGTCTCGCCCCTTCCGGCGGCCGCCCGTCTCGCCCCTTCCCGCGGCCTCCTGTCTCGCTTCCTCCTGCAACCTCCCGTTTCGCTTCCTCCGGCGACCTCCCTTCTCGCTTCCTCCGGCGACCTCCCGTCTCGCTTCCTCCGGCGACCTCCCGTCTCGCTTCCTCCGGCGACCTCCCGTCTCGCTTCCTCCGGCGACCTCCCATCTCGCTTCCTAAGCCATCCACGCGAGGAAGGAGGAGGGTCGGGCTGTTTTGGTTTTTTTTTTTTTTTTTTTTCCCGACTAGGGCATCCACGTGGAGCCGTGCATAAATACTAGCACAGCTCCGTGCCCATAGCACGACTCAAAAAAATTTTCTTTCTCTCCCGGGTGGCGGCGAGTGAAGAGTTTGTACCTGCACTTGGCCTAGAAGAGCTGCCTCTCCGAACGACGATGGCAGCTCAAACCTCTCATGTACCGCCTTCAAAGAAAAAAACTCGAAAGAAGCATCGTGAAACGCCGGAGGTTGATTCCCTTAGCCGAATGCCCTGGAGCGAGTCTCTGGCTAATGGTGACCCGTTCGCTTTTTTGGTTGGAAGCAACCACGGGGGTACGTTTCTCTTCTTATTTTCATTTCCATGGAACTTCGTTTTACGTTTATTTTGAGGTTTATATTTAGTATATAGATGAGTACAGGTTTTCTTTCGCTCGAGGAGATTGATGAATCTGCATATGGGATTATACCTCCAATATCTGACAACGGAGGGAAGTCCGATATTTTGTCTAAATCGAGGAAAAGGAAGCGAAAGAGTGATAATGATGGCACTGAAGACGTGACTACGGTTGCTCAGGGCGGTGGTGAAGATGTTGTCAAAAATGAGAAGAAGTTAAAGAAGAAAAGAAGAAGAAGAAGAAGAAGAAGACAGGGGAGGAATTGAAGAAGGAAGAGATTGAAAGTGTGGACTCTAAATTGGAAGGTCAGCTATACTTTTATTATTTGCTTAGTTTTTTAATCAACAGTTTCTTCTAAAAAAAAGAAGTCTCTAGCTCTAGTTTCACTTGGCCTAGTCTGGGCCAGAAACTTTGACTTCTTGTTGGGTAGTTTGACATTTCTGTGATTATGTATCTTAATATTATTTTTAGTGGTATGAAACGACGTCTTCTTCAGTTTTAGGTTCTGGGTTCTCTGTAAAATTGTATCTGCTTAAGTTCTGAGGTCTGGGTTTAGTGCAGGAGGCTTAAGAAGATAGTCATTTTCTTCTCAACCACTCAGAATTTGCAGTTGTTAGTGGTCAATGTCCTCCCTTTTACCCGGCCCCATAGGATGTGAATGAGGTTGTTGTAACATGAAAATAAGAAACATGATGAATTTCACATTTTCAGTGGCGATTCTTTGGAACTCTATGCTTATCAAGTTAAATAGCGTACATTTGTTGTCAAATCTTTCGTGGTTTAATTTCTTTTGTGGGCTTTTTCTTCTCTGTTGGCGCTTGTGTACTGCTGCTTCTTCTGTTTGACTTATGCAATTCTCATGTATCTGTAATTGGGTTCTCTTAATGGATGTAAAAGAGTTGATGCCATTAATTTGCCTGTGAATAGATGAGACTGAAAATGAGGCCAAAGATGATAACAATGGTGACACAGTTTTCAGTGAGGATGAATTCACTGCATGGAATGAGATGAGATTACATCCATTGCTGATGAAGGCAATCTATAAACTTGGATTCAGAGAGCCCACACCCATACAGAAGGCCTGCATTCCAGCTGCTGCTCATCAAGGAAAGGTTCATACTGTACTTGATTGTTGTCTTCCTGTAGTTTGTTACAACTTAGATGTAACATGACTGACAGCAGTGTCTTCTTACAGGATGTGATTGGTGCTGCTGAGACAGGATCAGGTAAAACACTTGCATTTGGCTTGCCAATTTTGCAGCGGCTCCTTGAAGAAAGGATAAAGGCTGGGAATGACCAAGAGTTAATTGACAAAGTTGATCTGGAAAGCCCTCTCCGAGCCTTGGTTGTAACTCCGACAAGAGAGCTTGCTCTCCAGGTACTGTTAACTTTATTAATTTTTGTATTGTTTATCTTTATATTCAATGATGTGTGGCTGATTGTTTAAACCAAGGCAATGATGCTGTCAAGCATGAGTATGTGGCGTCTACTGTGGATTTTACTTCATTTTTACACATCTTCGCATTTTTCTAAGAGTTAATGAAGTTATTTGCTTTTAAAACTCTTTTTCTTGGGCTGCGTTTTCTTTGCTTCTAGAATTCTTCATTCTTGCTACGTTATCAATGTCAAGGCAGCTTCCCTTTTTATAGGTTTCCGATCATCTCAAGGAAGCAGCGAGATTCTGTAATGTCTTTATTGTACCCATCGTTGGTGGAATGTCTACAGAGAAGCAAGAAAGACTCCTAAAGAAGAGGCCACACATTATTGTTGGAACTCCAGGGAGGTTGTGGGAGCTTATGTCTGGAGGGCATGACCATCTTGTTGAGGTTAGTGACGTTTGAATTTTGCTTATATGATAGTTACACGAACCTGTTGTTACCCTGATAAAGTCATAGTCCATCTTAATAAGACAAAAAAAGAAAAAAAATGATAAGAGGATTGGCAAAAGATTTCCAAGAGAATCTTTTAACTTCAAGCTTCATGATCTTTTGAGTCGTTTTGTGTAGAATAGATAACTGCAACTTCCAGCTGGTGGAGAGGAGTGTTCAGAGATCCCGGCATAACAATCTCTTTTTTATTCTCTGCTCCCTTTGGGCATTGTGATTTGACAGAGGCTGAACTCAAAGTGCTTCTTCAGGGTTTTAAAAGTATATAAATGACTGCACGAATTTATTCTCCTGTTATTGTAGAGGGCTTCTCACCAATGGTCATATCTTGGGTTCCAGGGTGCAATCCTTCCGATGTTTTTTATTTTTTTATTTTTATAAATTAAAGGATATTGAGTATGTTAGTCATATGAACCTCTTAGTTGGTAGGTTGGTAGCATATATCAAGATAGGCAATAGGTTTAGAAGACAAATTTACTCACGAAGGGTGGTGTGTCAACACATTACTGTCAGTCAAGGTCGTCTCATCTGACTGGGCTGCCTCAGCCCTAGTCAAGCCTACCTGGCCTTCCTTCTCTTTTTGGTTTTGTTTTTTCTTTTTTTTTGTAATGTTGATTCCTTGTATTTGGAGAGGGCCTTGCCTTTGCCTTCGTATTTTTCCCTTTCAAGAGCTGTTGATTAATCTATCTTCTTTTTCTTCAAATAAAGTAAAAAAAAATGTGGTGTATTTTTTCTATCAACTGTCAACTGGTGATGTTCAATGTTTGCTCTTTGAAATTTCTATTTGAATATTGGATAATATTTCCACTGGTTTTAGTTGTCTGTCTAATTTGGCCTCTAACAGTTTTATTCTGATTGTTTTATTGTAGTTACAGTCCCTGTCTTTCTTTGTTCTGGACGAGGCTGATCGGATGATAGAGAATGGTCACTTCCGTGAGTTGCAGTCTATTATTGATCTACTTCCTACAGAAGAAGGCCATAATGAAGGAAATTCACATAGCAAAAAAAACTGCGAGACAATTTTGAGTTTGCCAAGGAAGAAAAGACAAACTTTTGTGTTTTCGGCGACAATAGCATTGTCTGCCAATTTCCGTAAAAAGCTAAAACAAGTGCCCACTAAGTTGAAGTCTTCTTTGAATGATGGAATAAGCTCTATTGAAACCCTTTCAGAGCGAGCAGGGATGAAAGCTGATGCGGCAATCATTGATCTAACAAATGCTTCAATTGTTGCTCACAAACTTGAGGAGTCCTTCATCGAGTATGCATCTCCCAAACTTCCTTTTTTTTGTTTTAGATTGTATAACTGGTTCAAATTTAAACCTTTCTTTCTTAAAGAAAATTGTGATAAAATGCTATGACAATAATTATAATTTTCCACCTGTTGCTAAGAATACTAAGTTAAGACGGCGTGAAATATGTCTGGCTGCTTTAATATCCTATGTCTTGTGTCGTATTGCTTATACAAGCTTATCACCCTCATTATTTTTTCCTGATTTTTTTTCTTTTAAAATCAGTTTCTATGGAATCAACTGCTAGTGTTTTTTGCAGGTGCAAGGAAGAGGACAAAGAAGCCTATTTATATTATCTTCTCAGCATCCATGGTCATTACGATTGTTTTCTGTACTTCAATTTCTGCTTTACGTCGAATTTCTTCTTTTCTGCGCATACTTGGTGTCGCTGTTTGGACTCTCCATGCTCAAATGCAACAAAGAGCTCGCTTGAAGGTAATGAATTTTATAGAGAGGTGTGTTCTGGATTAGAATATACACATTATGATCTAGAGAGAATGAAGCTTCTAGGAGAATAAGAAGGGAGGCATTGAGGCTTTTAAATTATGATTGACTATTTACACAAAAGAATTTCCTTTTTTCTGGGCATGCTTGGTATCTCCGATTGAATTCTTCATGCTCATATGCAACAACGAGCTCACTCGAATGTAATAAGTTTTATTCAGTGGTGTCTGCTGGATAAGAATATACACATAATAGTCTTTAAAAAAGAAGAATTTAGGAGAATAAAAAGAGAGGCATTGAACGTTTAAATTATGATATACTACTTACATAAAGTGACTCAGAAGAAAAAAAGAATCTTTTAGGAGAAAGAAAAGGGAGGCATTTACATCATTGAAGCTGTTAAGGTAAAGTCACGGAATCGTGATGCAAATATAGGATGGATTTCAAAAGTATCAATTGTAAGAAAGAAAAGAATATCAAGCCTGGAGCTGTTTAGCCCTATGTACTAGTGTATTACGAATGTAAAATATGTTGTACCTTGTAGCAACATATTGCTTTGATAAGCAATAAGAGATTTCAGTAGGTCAAACAAACAAACAAAAAAAAAAAAAAAAGAAAAGAATATACCCCTTCTTCTTTACTTAGAAAGGCTAGGGGAGCTGAGAATCCTCTCTTCCTCCTGTTTGTAGTATTGACATGGGAGGGATCTCTTGCCCTCCATGCTGTTTTTGCAATCTACAGGGAGGGTGGGGTTCCGCTCCATGCAATGCGAGATTTTGTGGGTGGGGGGATAGGGCTGGCAGATGCGAAGCAGATCGCAGAAGAAGCTCTTCAATACTGTTGCCTTGAGATGGTCTATTGCTCAGGTCTCTAATTCCCAGATGCACATACATTTGAATCTGTGGGGTGTATCTCTAGGAACTTATTGTATTCTGCCTCAATGAAAGTACATTTATGGGATGTTGCTGAATATTCTCTTCCAGGACGTTACTTCGATGTCATGTTTTGGTTGCTGCTCTTTACTGTTACCTCAGTGTTAGTCAAATACTGTGGACATTTATTTGAGATAAAGTGAAACTCTGTTTTTTCAGGCAGTAGATCGTTTTCGTGTAAGTGAACATGGTACACTTGTTGCTACTGATGTTGCAGCACGTGGTCTTGATATTCCAGGAGTTCGAACTGTTGTGCACTATCAGATGCCACATTCTGCAGAAGTAGGTTTTAAAGTTTTTTTTTTATTGTTTTTGTGTTTCACTTTGTTAATCTTTTTTTACTTGTAATTTTAGGTCTATGTTCACAGGAGTGGAAGGACAGCACGAGCATCTACTGATGGTTGCTCCATCGCCTTAATTTCTCCTTCTGATAGGTCAAAGTTTACTGCCCTGTGCAAGTCATTTGCAAAGGTACTCTCGTCTAAATATCGTGTTGGTTAAGTATGTTAACAGAATTGCTTTTTGATGTCATATTTAAGATTATTATGAAATAGCTATTCATTTCTGGCTATTTTTAGTAAAAATCTCTTCAGCTTTACTCGAGGTTGATAGTGAGGCACATCTTCCAGTTTGTGGTCTTGCAGCATGACTATAATTTCGTGTGAGTTAATGGATTTTTTTTGTTCCCTCCGCAGGAAAGTCTCCAGCGATTTCCTATAGATAACGCATACATGCCTGAGGTTTTTAAACGGCTGTCACTTGCTCATCAAATTGACAAGATTTCCAGGACAACATCTCAAGTGAGCTGTTATTTCTCAAGAATAAAGATTGCTCCTGTTCTAGTCTTGTTTATGTTTTGATAGAATTTTTTTGTCAATTTTCTCTGAGACAAGCAGTATGATTTTATTGCTTGCTTGTAATTTCAAAGTATAATATATTTGAGAATCATTGGGCACAGAAACCATATAATAGTTTCCCTGTAGTGCGGCTTTAGATAGTAGCTATTTCAGATTTCCATTTTCTTTTTTTTTTTTTTTAGAAAAATTAAATAATCTGAGCACTATTAAGTCATTTTGTTATTAGATTCAGGAGTTATTAATGGGGTATTCATTTTAAGAAAGTAATGGCCATGCAACAAAACATACCCCCACAGTCCACAGTACATTTTGTTTGTTTTCCTTTTTTTTTCTTCTTCTTCTTCTTCTTTAACAAGTGCAAGGACAGTCTGCTCGATTTTGTACCCCTAGAGTAATATGCTTTGCATAGCGTTGTTTCACAGGGTTGTGCTAGCTTTTGCTTTTGTTACTCCCACATTAGTCTATGCGATCAGTGTTATTTTTAATATTCTTTTTCTAATTTGTAGGAGAAGGCAAAGAAGAGCTGGTTCCAACGGAATGCTGAGTCTGTGGAGTTGTTTGTTGATGAAAGTGATAATGAGGAGGAACAAGTAACCAATTCTAAAGAAAGAAAGCAGAACTCACTGAAGTTAAAGAAGCTTCAACAGGTCTCTATCATCTCTTCACTTGTTAGAACTAGCCCTCTGCATTTGGACTTTTCCTTAATTTCTATCCCATTCTTATTTGGAGTTGTCCTTTTTTTTTTTTTTTTTTTAAAGTTGTTTCAATATTTATTTCAACTTGTCCTTAATCGATTAACCTTTCCATCATTTTCCGATTGGCAGGAACTAAACAATCGCTTGGCACACCCATTACAACCAAAGTCATTTTCACGACGCTTCTTAGCTGGGGTAATATTTGTTTCTACACTTTTTGGCAAAGGTATTGATGCTTCATTTCTGGTATTTTACTCATCATTTAAGACATGTTCCAGGCTGGGGTCTCGCCTCTCCTACAACAACAGTTGGAGCTGCTAGCTCAACAAAAAGTGGGCAATGCCAGGGATGCCAAAGGAAGAAATCTTGTTGTAATTGGTCAGGATTGCATTGAGCCGCTTCAGGCACTTCGTAAAGCTGGACATGAGGTATAATTGCTCTTCATTGTATTGAAAGGTCCGTCAACGGTGAATGATTTTCTGATTCTTCCTGCTTCATGTTTTCAGGTCACAGTTGACAGTAGAAAGACTAAGGATACATTGAAGAGAATGGAGAATAGGCGGAGCAAAAGGAGAGAAGAGAAAAACGTATTCCTTTTCCTGTTTTCTCATGTCGTTTATCATTCTTAACTTTCTTTTTGACCAACTAATTAGGATCCGATATCTTTTCGATGACCAGGTTTACGTGAGCAACGGAAAAAAGTGAGAAGGAAAAAGAAAGAAAGAGTGGCGTCATAACATTCCCCTCCATGCTGTAGCTTTTCTTCTTAAGCCTCTGCTTGTTGTATCATCTTAATTTTATTTCATTCATGATTCTATTACGCTCTTCTGACCCGAATGCGTGCTGGGCGAGTGAAGTTACAGGGGCTTTAGGTTATGTAAGGCATGGTTTAATTGGAATGCGAAGAGAAACTAAAACTAAAGAAATTCGTTGAAAAAGCATAAGGAAGAATTGAAATTGGAGATATTATGGTAATTCAAAAAAACTCAAATTTAAGGCAGTATTTAAGGAATTTATAAAAAATTCTAATTGAAGGCAATAAAAAGTTAATTCATAGAAAAACTCAAACTTAAGGTTATATTAAAGGAATTTGAAAAAAAAATTTAATGAAATGTTATTGTAATAATGGTGTTCAATGAAAAATTCAAATTGAAGGTTATATAAAGATTATTTGAAGAAAAATTATATCCTTAAGTTTGATTTTTATCGTTGAATTCCCTTATAATTGCATTCTATTTAAGTTTTTTTGTTGTATTACTTTATTACAGCCTTCAGTTTGAGTTTTTCGTCGAGTTCTTTTATTATATAATTTAGTTTGGGTTTTTTATTTTAATTTTTTAAATATTACCTTC
Source organism: Aristolochia contorta (assembly GCA_022405105.1). Classification (NCBI taxonomy): domain Eukaryota; kingdom Viridiplantae; phylum Streptophyta; class Magnoliopsida; order Piperales; family Aristolochiaceae; genus Aristolochia; species Aristolochia contorta. Next base: position 543,615 of record CM039670.1, on the reverse strand, counting down.
TTTGAGTTTTTTTTTATCGAATTACTTACTCTATCCTTAAGTTTGACTTTTATCGTCGAATTCTCTTACTATTGCCTTGTGTTTTAGTTTTTCATCATATTAATTTATTGTAGCTTCTAGTTTGAGTTTTTCTGTCGAGTTCCTTTACTATAGTAGTTAGTTTGAGTTCTTTTTTTTTTTTTTACATATAACATTTAATATAAGTTTTTGTTGAATTCCCTTATTATAACCTTCAATTTGTGTTTTTCTTTGAATCCCTTTATAATAGCCTTCTATTTGAGTTTTCGTCAAATTTTGTTATTATTGCCATCAGTGTGGGTTTTTGTTGAATTGACTTACCTTACCTTTAGTTTGAGTTTTGCATCCAAGTACCTTATAATATAGCCTTTAGTTCGAGTTTTCGTTGATTTCCTTTTAATACCCTTCAATTTGAGTTTTTCATTGAATTCACTTACAATAACATTCAGTTTGAGTTTTACGTTGAATACCCTTTAGTTTGAGTTTTTGTTTGAATTCCCTTATGGTAGACTTCAATTTCAGTTTTTTGTTGAATTCGATTGTTATAGCTTGCAACTTCAGTTTTTCATCTAATTTCCTAAATATACCCTTCAATTTGAATTTTTTTGTTTAATTCCCTTACTATAGCCTTTAGTTTAAGTTTTTGTCGAGTTTCCTTTCTATAACCTTCAATTTGAGTTGTTGTTCGAATTTTTTTACTATCCTTCAGTTTCAGGTTTTCATTGAATTCCACTAAGATAGACAACCTTTGGTTTGAGCATTTTGTCAAATTCACTTACTATACATATCCTTCAATAAGTCTTTCTACGAATTCTCTTACTATAATTTTTACTTTGAGCTTTTCTTTGAATTTATTTAGTATAGCCTTTAGTTTTACTTTTTGTCTGAATTCTGTTACGGTAGTCTTCAGTTTTAATTTTTTGTTAAATTCACTTATTATATAGCCTTCAATTTGAGTTTTTCGTCTAATTCCCTATTATAGCCTTTAATTTGAGTTGTTTGTCTAATTCCCTTACTACAGCCTTCAATCTGAGTTTTTCGTCGAATTCCCTTTCTATATCTTTCAGTTTGATTTTTTGTTCAAATTCTCTTACTATCCTTCAATTTCAGTTTTTCGTTGATTACAATAGATAAACTTTAGTTCGAGCTTTTAATCGAATTCCCTTACTATATACTTCAATTTGAGTTTTTCTTCGAATTTTCTTACGATAGACTTCATTTGAACTTTTCTTCGAAGTCGATTAATATAGCCTTTAGTTTTAAGTCTTTGTTGGAATTTCCTTACTAAAGCCTTCAGGTTGAGTCGAATTCTCTTACTACAACATTCAATTTAAGTATGTTTGTGGAATTCCCTTATTACAACCATTAGTTTGAGTTTTTCCTCAAATTTTCCAACTATAGCCCTCGTATGAGTTTTTCGTTGAAATCCATTACTATATCTTTCAGTTCGAGTTTTTCTTAAAGTTCCTTACTCTAGCATTCAGTTTGAGTTTTTGTTAAAATTTCGTTACTATGACTTGCAGTTTGAGTTTTTATTAAATTTCCTTACTATTGCTTTTAGTTTGAGTTTTTTCTAATTCTCTTACTATAGCCTTCAATTTGTTTTTTTCGTTCCTTTACTGTAGCGTTTAACTTGAGTTTTTTTTTTCAAATTCCCTTATTATAGCATTCTGTTTGAGTTTTTCTCAGAATATCCGTACTATAGCCATCTATTTGAGTTTTTCTTCTAATTCTAATACTATTTCCTTCAGTTTCAGATTTTCTTCCAATTCCTATACTTTAAGTTTCTGTATGACTTTTTCATAGAATTCCCTTACAATAGCATTCGGTTTGAGTTTTTCGTCGAATTCTCTTACTATACCATTCAGTTTGAGTTTTTACTCATATTTCCTTACTATAGCTTTCATAAGAGTTTTTTGTTGAAATCCTGTACTATAGTTTTCTGTTTGAGTTTTTCATCAAATTTCCTTGCTATAGCATTCAATTTGAGTTCTTATTAGAATTATGTTACTATGGCCTTCAATTTGAGTTTTTCATTGAATTCCCTTACTATAGCTTTTGGTTTGATTTTTTTGGAGTTCCCTTACTATAGTTTTTGGTTTGTTTTTTTTGTTGTGTTCCTTTCTTATACTCTTCAGTTTGAGTTTTTTCTTCAAACTCCCTTTAGCTCTCAATTTGAGTTTTTCGTCAAATTCCCTTAATATAGCATTAAATTTGTGTTTTATTCTAATTCCATACGTTAGCTATTAGTTTGAGTTTTTCACTAAATCCCCTTTCTATTGCCCCAGTTTGATTTTTTCTTCGAAATTCCTTTACTATAGGCTTCACTTTCAGTTTTTCATTGAATTGCCTTACTATAGCATTAAATTTAAATTTTCTTCGAACTTCCTACTATATCGTTTAGTATGATTTCTTTCATCATATTCTTTACTAAAATCTTCAGTTTGAGTTTTTTTTTTTCAAATTTCTTGACTTTAGTCTTTAGTTTGAGTTTTTCTCGAAATTCCTTCCTATTGCTTTCACTTTGAGTTTATCGTTGAATTCCCTTACTATTGCCTTTTGTCTTAATTTTTTGTTGAATTCGCTTTCTATAGCTTTCAGTTAAAGGTTTTTTTTTGCATTCTCTTACTATTGCCTTCCATTTGAGTTTTTCTATAGATTGCCTTACTATTTCCTACATTATTACTTTTTCATCAAAGTCCCTTACTATTGCATTCATTATGAACTTTTTTGTGGAAATCCCTAACTTTAACCTGTAATTTGAGTTTTTCCTCAACTTCCTTCGCTATAGCCTCCTTATGAAGTTTTCGTCTAAATCACTTACTATAGCCTTCTGTTCGATATTTTCATAAAATTCCCTTAATATAGCATTTAATTTGAGTTTTTTTATCGAATTTTCTTACTATGGCCTTCAGTTTGAGTTTTTCATTGAATTCCCTTACTATAGCATTCAATTTGAGGTTTTGTTTTCGAATTACATTACAATACCCTTCAGTTTGGGTTTTTTCTTCAAATTTTCTTAGTATAGCCTTCCGTTTGAATTTTTGTAAATTTCCTTACTAAAGCCACCTATTTGTGCTTTTTTTCGAATTCCTTTACTATAGCCTTCAATTTGAGTTTTTATTTTCCAATTCCCATTCTTTTGAATTCAGTATGTGTTTTTCATCGAATTCCCTTACAATAGCTTTCATTTATAGTTTTCTTTAAATTCCCATACTATTGTCTTCAATATAAGTTTTTCATTGAATTTCCTTATTATAGCCTTCTGTTTAAGGTTTTCGTTGAATTTACTTACTATATCTTTCCACATGTTTTTTTATTAATATTCCTTATTAAAGCCTTCAGTTTGAGTTTTTTTTTCAAATTCCTTCACTATATTCTTCAGATGGAAATTTTCCTCCAATTTTCTTATTATAGCCTTCAATTTGATTTTTTTCATCGAATTCTCTACTATACCCATTAGTTGTAGTTTTTTGTTGAATTCGCTTAATATAGACTTCAGTTTGAGTTTTTTTTTTCCATTATGAATTCCTTACCATATCCTTTAGTTTGAGTTTTCCTTTAAATTCATTTTATAAATAGCTTTAAATTTCAGTTTTTCATCAAATTCCTAACTACTGAATTTAAAGGATTCAATATGTGTTTTTAGTGGAATTCCCTTACTATAACCTTTAGTGTGAATTTTTACTCAAATTCCCTTACTATTTCCTTCATAAGACTTTTTCTTCGAAATCCCTTACTATGGCCTTAAGTTTGATTTTTTTCATCAAATTTCCTCAAAAAACTTAAAAAAACTCAAAAATACTAAAAAAACTCAAAAATGAATGCTAGAGTATGAGAATTCGGAGAGGGTCAAAAACCTCTCACAAAAGAAGACTATAGGCAGGGAATTCAGGGAGGGACTCAAAAGAACTGAAAAATACTAAAAAAGTGAAGGCTATAGTAAGGAAATTCGGAGAGGGACTAAAATAATATTGAAAAAACTAAAAAATGTAGGCTATAGTAAGGGAGTTGGGGGGAGGACTCAAAAAAACTCAAAAATGAAGGTTATAGTAAGCGAATTTGTGGAGGACTAGAAAAAATTAAAAAAAGTAAGAAATAAAGGATATATTATTGGAATTTGGGGAGGAAATAAAAACTCTCAAAAATGAAGGCTATAATAAGGGAATTTGGGGCGGGGAAAAACTGAAAAATAATGGCTACAGTAAGGGAATCAGGGAGTGACTGAAAAATTAAAAAATGAAGGTTATAGTAACGTTATTAAGGGAAGGACTTCAAAAAACCCAAAAACAGACTAAAAAAAAAAAAGGCTATAGTAAGGTTATTCGGAGGACTTAAAAAACCTGAAAATAATGAAGGCTATAGTAACAGAATTTGGTAAGAGACTCAAAAAACTCAAAAATGATTTCTATACTGAGAAAACTCGGCGTGGGAATAAAAAATGCTCAAAATTGTAGGATATAGTAAGGGAATTCGAAGAGGGAATAAACAATTTTAAAAAATATAAAAAGGAATGCTATAAATATGAAGGCTAGAGTAGGAATTTGGGGAGGGACTAAAAAACACTAAAAAATGAAGGATATAGTAAGAATATTCGGGTAGCGACTAAAAAGACTCAAAAATGAAGGTTATAGTTTTGGAATTCGGGGAGGAACTCAAAAATGAAGGCTATAGAAATTAAATTCGTGGAGGGAGTAGAAAAACTAAAAAAAGTAAAAAAGTGAAGGCTATAAGTAGGGGAATTTTGAAGGGAGAAAACTATAGTAAGGGAATTCATGGAGAGACTAGAAAACTAAATAATGAAGGGTACAGTAAGGAAATTCAGGGAGGGACTCAAAAAAACTAAAAATGAAGAATGTAGTATGCGAATTCGGGGAGGGACTAAAAGAAAAACTTAAAATTGAAGGCTATAGTGTGGGAGTTTGTAGAGAGACTTAAGAAAATTTTTAAATCTCAAAAATGAATGTTATTGTAATGGAATTCAAGGAGGAACCAAAATGTAGGCAATAGTAAGGGTATTTGGGGAGGGACTAATAAATCTTAAAAACTAAAAATGAAGGCTAGAATTCGGGAGGGACTCAAAAAAACTAAAAACACTGAAAAATGATGGCAGTGGTAATTGAATTCAGGTCGAGACTAAAAAACTCAAAAATGAAGGTAATAGTAAAGGAATTCAGGGAGGGACTCAATGAAACAAAAAAATGAAACCTATAGTATGGGAATTGAGGGATGGACTAAAAAACTCTAAACTGAAGGCTATAGTAAGGGAATTTTTGTAGGACAAAAAAACTATAAAAATGAAGGCTATAATATGGGAATTCGGGGTATGAATAAAAAAAAAAATAAAATAAAATTGAAGGTTATAATAAGGGAATTTGGGGAGGAACTTGAAAAACTAAAAAAAAAAAAAATGAAGGATTTAGTACGGGAATTTGGGGAGGGAATAAAAAAATTACAAAAACTCAAAAATGAAGGCTTAGTAAGGGAATTCGAGGGACTGAAAAAACTTAAAAGTGAAGGCTATGGTAAGGAATTCGGTGTGGGACTGAAAAAAGCTGAAACGTGAAGGCCATTGTAAGGGTGTGGAGGGTGGGACTAGGAAAACTAAAAAAAACGTAATAAATGAACGATATAGTAAGGGAATTTTGGGAGGGAATAATATTATTTTTCAAAAAAAACATGAAGGCTATCATAAGGGGATTTGAGGTGGGACTGAAAAAAATTAAAAAATGAACTAGTAAGGGAATTCGGAGAAGGACTTAGAAATACTAGAAAATGAAGGCCATAGTAAGGGAATTAGGGGAGGGACTAAAAAACTCTAAACTGAAGGCAGTAGGTGTGGGACTCAAAAGAAACTCAAGAAAGCTTAAAAAAGAAGGCAATAGTAAGGGAATTCTTTGAGGAACTCAAAAGAAACTCAAAAAAGCTTAAAAATGAAGGCAATAGTAGGGGAATTCTGTGAGGGACTGAAAAGATACTCAAAAAGTTTTAAAATGAAATCAATAGTAAGGGAATTCTGTGAGGGATTCAATAGAAACTCAAAAAAGCTTAAAAGTGAAGGCTATAGTAAAGGAATTTTGGGAGGGACTCAAAAGTGAAAAAGTGAAGCTTTATTAGGGGAATTTGGGGGCAGACTAGAAAACTAAAAAATAATTAAGGCTATAGTAAGGGAATTTTCGGAGGGAATAAAACACATAAAAAACTTAAAAATGAAGGCTTTAAAAAGGTAATTCAGAGACTCAAATAAATTCGAAAATAAATGCTACAGTAAGAGAATTGGGGAGGGATTGAAAGAAATTAAGAAATGAAAACTATAGTTAGGTTATTTGGAGAAGGACATAAAATACCCATATACGTACTCAAAAATGGAGGAACTAAAAATGAAGGCTATAGTAATGGAGTTCAGGGAGGATATCAAAAATGAAAGCTATAGTAGTGAATTCATGGAGGAAATAAAAAAATTAAAAAATAAAGTCTATAGTAATGGAATTCGGAGAGGAACTCAAAAATGAAGGCTATGGGAAGGGAATTCGGAGCGGGCTAGAAAAACTTAAAAGAAAATAGAAAAAACTGAAGGCTATAGTTAGGGAATTCAGGGAGGGACTAAAAACACTAAAAAAATGAAGGTTATAGTAAGGGAATTCTGGGAGGGACTGAAATATTTTTACAAATACTGAAAAATTAAGGCTATAATATGGGAATCCATTGAGGGCGTCAAAAAGATTCAAAAAAACTAAAAACTGAATGCTATATTAAGGGTATTTGGGGATGGACTCAAAAATGAATACTATAGTAAGGGAATTTGGGAAGTGATTGAAATTTTTTTTAAATGAAGGCTATAGTTAGGTTATTCTAGTAAGGGAATTTGGGAAGTGATTGAAATTGTTTTTTTTAAATGAAGGCTATAGTTAGGTTATTCGGAGGACTTAATAAAACAAAGAAACTAAAAATATGCTCCTATAGTAAAGGAGTTTGGGGAGGGCATACAAAAACTCAAAAAAAAAAAAAGAAGGTTATACTCAAGGAATTAGGGGAGAAAATACAAAAACTCAAAAAACAAAGAAGGTAATACTCAGGGAATTAGGGGAGAAAAAACTCAAAATATGGGCAACAGTAAGGGAATGGGTGAGGGACTGAAAAAAAATTCAAAAATGAAGGCTATAGTGAGTGAATTTGAAGAAAAACTAAAACAATATGAAAAATAAAGGTTACAGTAAGGGAATTCGGGAGGGACTAGAAGAACTAAATATCGTAAAAAATGAAGGCTATAGTAAGAGAATTTGGGGAGGGAATAAAATAACTAAAATATAAAGGCTATATAAAGGGGATTAGGAGATGAAAAATTCGAAAATAAAGGTTACCCTCAAAGAATCGAGGAGGGATTGAATTTTTTTTAATTGGACACTATAGTAAGGTTATTCGGAGATGGTTTTAAAAAAACCTAAAAAAATTAAAAAATGAATGCCACTGTAAATAACTTCTGGGAGGGACTAGAAAATCTAAAAAAATAAAAAAATGAAAACTATAGAAGGCAAATTTGGGGAGGGACTAAAAAACTCAAAAATGATGGAAATATTAAGGGAATTTGAGGGACTAAAAACTAAGAAATAAATGCTATAGCAAGGGAATTCGGGGACGGACTCTAAAAAACTGAAAAAATATCTAAAATGAAGGCTATAGTTAGTTAATTCTGGGACTGACTTAAAAAAACTGAAAACTGAAGTCTATAGTAAGGGAATTCGGGGAAGGATTAAAAAAAAACTCAAAACTGAAGGCTATAAGGGAATTTTAGGACGGACTAGAAAAACTAAACTAGAAAAAAAGGAAGGCTACATTAAGGAAATTTAGAGAGGGGCTAAAAATACCCAAAAATACTAAAAATAAAGGCTATACTAAGGGAATTCGGGGAGGTTCAACAAAAAGTTTTCAAATGGAAGAAAATAGTAATGGAATTTGGGAACGAACTCGAAAATGAAGGCTAATTTAAGAGAATTTGGGATGGACTAGAAAAACTAATAAAAGTAAAAAATGAAGGCTATAGTTACTGAATTCGGGGAGTGACTCAAAAAAACTGAAAACTGAAAGCTATTGTAAAGGAATTCGGGGAGGTATTAAAAAAAAAACTCAAAAGTGAAAGCTACAGTTAGGGAATTTTTGGACGGACAAGAAAAACTAAAATAGAAAAAAATGAAGGCTATAGTTGTGGAATTTGGGAGGGACTAAAAAAACCTCAAAGATGAAGGCTATATGTAGGGAATTCGGAGACTCAAAAGACTTTGAAAATAAAGGTTATATTAAGGGAATCGGGAAGCATTGAAATAATGATAAGTGAAGGCCATAGTAAGGTTATTCAGGCAAGGACTTCAAAACACCCAAAACAAAACTAAAAAATGAAGGCTTTAGTAATTCAGGGAGGTTCTAGAAAAAAATTTCAAAAGGATGTCTATAGTAATGGAATTAGGGAAGCAACTCGAAAATGAAGGCTATTGTAAGGGAATTCGGGGATTTACTAGAAAAACTAAAAAAAGTATAAAATTAAGGCTATAGAAAGGGAATTTTGGGAGGGACTGCAAAAACTCAGAAATGAAGGCTAGAGTAAGGGAATTCGGGGAGAGACATAGAAAACTAAAAATTAAGGCGATAGTATTGGAATTTGGGGAGAGACTCAAAAAACCTCAAAAGTGAAGGCTAGTGTAAAGGACTTTGAGCCGGGACAAGAAAAACTAAAACAAGAAGGCAATAGTCTGGGAATTGCGTGTGAAAAAAACTCAAAATTATCGGCTACAGTAATGGAATGGGTGAGGCACTGTAACAAAAATTCAAAAATGAAAGCTATACTAAGGAAATTTGAACAAAAAGTAACACAATATTAAAAATAAAGGTTATAGTATGGAAATTCGGGGAGGGACAAGAAGAACTAAAAATTGTAAAAAAAAAAGGCTATAGTAAGAGAATTAGGGGAGGGAATAAAAAAACTCAAAAATAAATCCTATACTTAGGGGATTAGGAGACAAAAATTAGAAAATAAAGGTTACAGTCAGAGAATCGAGGAGGGATTGAAAAAAATTAAATGGAGGCTATTGTAAGGTTATTTGGAGAAGGACTTAAAAAAACCCAAAAACAAACTCAAAAATGAAGGCCATAGAAAAGACTTAACAAAATAAAACAAAATGGAAGCTATATCAAGGGAATTAGGGGAGAGACTAAAAAACTCAAAAATGAAGGCAGTAGTTAGGGAATTTAAAGAGGGACTAAAAAACTCAATAATAATCTAAAATGATGGCTAAAGTTAGGGAATTCGACGAGTGAATCAAAACAAACTGAAAACTGAAGGCTATAGTAAGGGACTTCAAGGTGGGATTAAAAAAAACTCAAAATTTAAAGCTATAGTAAAGGGTTTTGGGGACGGACAAGAAAATATAAAAAAAAGAAAAAAACGAAGGCTACAGTAAGGGAATTTGGGGAGGGTCTAAAAAATTTTAAAAAAAAACCTCAAAGATGAAGGCTATAGGTTGGAAATTTGGAGACTTGAAAAAATTCGAAAATAAAGGTTATAGTAAGGGAATAGGGAAGCATTTAAATTAATTGATAAATGAAGGTCATAGAAAGGTTATTCAGAGGACTTAAAAAAACACAAAAAAAAACTAAAAAATGAAGGCAATAGTATGGGAATTCTGGGAGGGATAAGAAAAAAAAATTCAAATGGAAGGCAATAGTAATGGAATTTGGGAAGGACCAAAAAAACTTTAAAAAGTAAAAAAAATGAGGCTATAGTATGGGAATTTTTGGAGGGACTACAAAAACTTTAAAATGAAGGCTATAGTAAGGGAATTTGTGGAGGAACTAAAAAAATCAAATATTATGGCTATAGTAATGGAATTCAGGGAAGGACTCAAAAAACCTCAAAAGTGAAGGTTATAGTAAGCGACTTGGAGGAGGGACCAGAAAAACTAAGAAAAAAGGAAAATATGAAGGATGTAGTAAGGGAATTTAGAGAGGGAATATAAATAACTCAGAAAAACTAAAAAATGAATGCTATAGTATGGGAATTCAGGGGGGACAAAAACACTGAAAAAAGGTTATAGTAAGGGAATTCTTGGAGGGACTCAAAAAACATTTTAAATACTAAACAATTAAGGATACAATAAGAGAATTCGGGGTGGGACTCAAACAATTCAAAAAAACTAAAAACTGAAGGCTATATTAAGGAAAGTTGGGGAGGAACCATAAAAAACTCAAAAGAGAATACTATAGTAACGGAATTAAGTGAAGGATTGAAAAAAAAAAAATTAAAATGAAGGCTATAGTTAGGTTATTCAGAGGACTTAATAAAACAAAAAAATTAAAGAAAACAAACAATGCTCCTATAGTAAAGGAATTTGGGGTTGGAATAGAAAAATCCAAAACTGAGGACTATAGTCAGGGAATTAGGGGTGGAAAAAAAATTCAAACATGAAGGCTATAGTAAGCAAATTTGGAAAAAAATACTAATAATATATTAAAAAGAAAGGTTATAGTAAGGGATTTCGGGAGGCACCAGAAGAACTAAAAAACATAAAAAATAAAAGGCTATAGTAAGGAAATTTAAGGAGGGACTAAAAAACTCAATAAAAATCTAAACTAAAGGCTATAGTTAGGGAATTTGGGGAGTGACTCAAAAAAACTGAAAAATGAAGGTTATAGTAAGGAAATTCGGGGAGGGATTCACAATAATACTCAAAAGTGAAAGCTATTTAAAGGAGTTTTGGGGACGGACAAGTAAAAACTAAAAAAGGAAAAAATGAAGGCTACAGTAAGGGAATTTGTGGAGGGACTAAAAACACACACAAAAAACCTCAAAGATGAAGGCTATAGTTAGAGAATTCGGAGACTCGAAAAAATTCGTAAATACAGGTTAGAGTAAGGGAATCGGGAAGCATTGAAAGAAATTGATAAATGAAGACCATAGTATGGTTATTCGGAGAAGAACATAAAAAGCCCAACAAAAAAATAAAAAATGAAGGCTACAATAAGGGAATTAGGGGAGGGACAAGAAAAAAAAATTCATAAGGAAGGCAATTGTAATGGAATTCGGAAAGGAACTTCGAAAATGATAGCTATTGTAAGGGAATTCGGGGATGGAGTGGAAAAACTTAAAAAAGAAAAAAACGAAGGCTATAACAAGGGAATTTTGGGAGGGACAAAAAAACCTAAAAAATAAAGGCTATAGTAAAGGAATTCAAGGAGGGACTAAACAAACCAAAAATTCAGGCTGTAGTAATGGAATTAGGTGAGGGACTCAAAAGACCTCAAAAGTGAAGGCTATAGTAAGGACTTAGAGGAGGGACTAGAAAAACTAAAAAAAAAGTAAAATAGGAAGGATATAGTAAGGGAATTTGGGGAGGGAATATAAAAACTCAGAAAAATTAAAAAATGAATGCTATAGTAAGGAAAATCGGGGAGGGACTAAAAACACTCAAATTGAAAGCTATAGTAAGGAATTCTAGGAGGGACTTAAGAAAAAATTTAAAATACTCAAAAATTAGGGCTATAATAAGGGAATTCGGGGAGGGACTCAAAAAAATAAAAAATAAACTAAAAACTAAAGGCTACAGTAAGGGAATTAGGGGAGGGGTTGAAAAAAAAATTTAAATGAAGGATATAGTTAGGTTATTCGGTGGACTTAATAAAACACAAAAACAAATGCTCCTTTAGTTAAGGAATTTGGGAAGGAATAAAAAAACTCAAAATGAAGGCAATATCAGGGAATTAGGGGTGGAAAAAACTCAAATTTATAGGCTACAATAAGGGAACGGGTGAGGGACCGAAAAAAATTCAAAAATGAAGGCAATAGTAGGGGAATTTGAAAAAAAACAAATAAATATTAAATATAAAGGTTATAGTAAGGGTATTCGGGGAGGGACCAGAAGAACTAAGAAACGTAAAGAATGAAGGTAATTGTAAAAACTCAAAAGTAAAGGCAATAAAAATGCGGTGGTGGGGGGGGGAGGAAGGCAATAGTAAAGAAATAAAAAAAACTCAAAAGTAAAGGCAATATAAAGGGAATTAAGAGTCAAAAAATTCGAAAATAAAGGTTACAGTCAGAGAATCGAGGAGGGATTGAAGAAGAAAAAAACTTAAATGGAGGCTAAAGTAAGGTTAGTCGGAGAAGGACTTAAAAAAACCCAAAAACAAACTAAAAAATGAAGGCAATAGTAAAGAACTTTGGGGAGGGACTATAAAAACTAAACAAAATAAAAAAAAAGGCTACAGAAAGGGAAAAAGGGGAGGGATTAAAAAAGTAAAAAATGAAGGCAATAGTAAGGGAATTTAAGAAGGGACTACAAAAACTCAATAATAATCTAAGACGAAGGCTATACTTAGGGATTTTGGGAGTGACTAAAAAACTCAAAAAAAATCTCAAAGATAAAGGTTACAGTTAGGGAATTGGAGAGGGATTGAAATAAACTAAAAAATAAAGGCTATTGTAAGATGACTTGAAAAACCCAAAAATAAATTAAAAAATGAAGGCTAGAGTAAGGGAATTCGTAGAGGGGATGGAAAAATATTGAAAATGAACACTATAGTAATGGAATTCGGAGAAGAACTCAAAAAAGAAGGCTATAGTAAGGGAATATGGGGAAGGACAAGAAAAACTAAAAAAAAAGTAAAAAGTGAAGGCCATTGTAAGGGAATTTTGGGAGGGACTAAAAACTCTAAAGGAAGATTATTGTATGGGAATTTGGACAAAAAAACTCAAAAGTGAAGGCTATAGTAAGGGAACATCGGTAGGAACCGGAAGAACTAAAAATTTAAAAACACCGAAGGCTATTGTAAGGGAATTAAAGGAGGGAATAAAAAAAACTCAAAAATGAAGGCAGTAGAATGGCAACTCAGATACTCAAAAAATCCGAAAATAAAGGCTACAGTTAGGGAATCAGGGAGCGATTGAACAAAATTCTGAAATTGAAGGCTATAGTAAGGTTATTCAGAGAAGGACTTAAAAACCACAAAACAAAAAAAACACAATGAAGGCTATAGTAAAGGACTTCATGGAGGGACTAGAAAAACACTACAAAATGTAAAACAAAAAATGAAGTCTATAGTGAAGGAATTTGGGGAGGGACTAAAAAACTCAAAAGTGAAGGCTATAGTAAGGGAACTTGGGGAGGGACAAAAAAACTTGAAAATGAAGGCTATAGTAATGGAATTTTGGGAGGAAAAAACAGCTATAGTAAGGGAATTCGGAGTGGGAAAAAATTCAAAAATAAAGGCTAGTGCAAGGGAATGCAGGAGGGACTGAAAAAGGTTCAAAGTTGAAGGCTATAGTAAGGGAATTTTAAAAAGAAAAAAAACTAAAACTAGATTAAAAATGAAAGCTATAGTAAGGGAAATTGGGGAGGACCAGAAGAATTAAAAAAGTAGAAAATTGAAGGTTATAGTAAGTGAATTTTTGGAGGGAATGAAAAAATTCAAAAATAAAGGGTATATAAAGGAATTCAGGGACTCCAAAAAATACGAAAATAAATGTTGCAGTTAGATAATCGGGAGGGATTAAAAAAATTCAAAATAAAGGTTATAGTAATTTTATTCTGAGAAGGACTTAAAAAACCCAAAAACAAAATAAAAATTGAAGGCTGCAGTAAAGGACATCGGGGAGAGACAAGAAAAATTAAAAAATTAAATAAAATAGAGCCAATAATAAGGGAATTAGGGGAGGGAATAAAAAATCAACGAAAAGGAAGACTATAGTAAGGGAATTAGGGTAAGGACTTAAAAAAACTCGAAAAAGAAACATAAAAGTGAAGGCTAAATTAGGGGAATTCGGGGACTGAATAAAAAAAACTCTAAAATACTCCAAAATGATGGCTATAGTATGGTATTTCACGGAGGGACTTAAAGAAATTAAAAACGATGGCTATAGTAAGGTAATTCGGGGACGGACAAGAAAACTAAAAAACAAAAAAAATGAAGTGTACAGAAAGGAATTTTGTAAAGGACTAAAAAAACACAAAAAAAAAACCCCGAAGATGAAGGCTAAAGGTAGGGAATTTGGAAACTCGAAAAAAATCGAAAATAAAGGCTACAATAAGGAAATTGGGAAGGATTGAAAAAATTAAAAAATGAAGGCAATTTTTGAGAAATCCTTGATAAGACGTCGATAGAAGCCAGCGTGCCCTAAAAATTATCTGATTTCACGAACACATGTCGGATAATGACATGAGCTAGTCACTTCTATTTTAGCTTTATAAACTTCTAACCCTTGGGACCTGACAATCTGTCCAAGGACAATTCCATGTTCAACCTTTTAATGGCCCATTTTCAAAATTCAACACAAGGTTATTCTCAATGCACTTACACCTTTAAATGTATCCTACGCAAGCATAAAGTGGGACTTACACCTTTAATATCAGCAATAGTCCAACCTATCACCTCCTTGTGCTCTTTTAACACATTCAACAATTTTTCTTCTTGAGATGGAACCAAAGAACCAAAAATAATTACAGGAAGAGTGTTTGTATCGCCAAGGAAGGCATATTTTAAATTAGAAGGAAAAGGTTTCAGTTCCAGCTTGGAAGCCTGCAAAATAGAAGGTAACATTTTAGAAGAAGATAACGGTAAATCCATAGAAGTTGAAGAAATGTGGGCAATGATTTTGTTGCTGCAAAATTTTCTTCGAAAGAAGATTCAAGTCTTTGATATTCTTGGAGTTCACTCAATCAAATTGTCAATTTCAAAAACTTCTTGCACCATCAAATCAATGACATCAACATCCCAATAGTATATACACTACTGATGTCACTAGGATATCACATGGCATCAAAGATATTGAACTTAATTACTACACCATCAAATTCCATGGTCAAATTACCCTCATGAGCTTCAATTTTAGTCTAAGAAGATTTCAAGAATGGTCGTCCCAATAGCAATGGTAAATTATCAGAAGAATCAACTGGAAAAACCAATTCATTTACATGAACGAAGTCATCTTCAAGTCCTCCTATTGTTTACGCATTCGATCTGTCCGCTAATTGATCATAATATCAGTTTTAGTAAATTGTCCCAGATTTAAAGAATCATAGACAGATCTTAGCTTAACATTAATTGAAGCACCTAAGTCCAACATGCATCTTTCAAACTTTAAAATTTTAAATTTCCAATCTTATAAGGAATAGTAAACATACTTGGATCTATGTATTTTAGGGAATTTTGTTTTTTGAATCATACCAGAAATGTTCACCCCCATTCTTACCTTTTGATTACTCTTGAACTGATTTTTGTTGGAGCAAAGTTCTGGGAATTTGGTTTTTAGCATCTAGGAGAGGTATTTTTACTTCTTTTTTCCTGAACGTTTCTAAAATTTCCTGGTCAGCAACTTATTTTTTTTATTTTATAAACCTAGAAGGAAAAGGTGGTAGTTCTTTCACACAATGGATGGTCCTAGGACTGACATCCTCTTTCCCAAGATTCACAACATCTCTGTTTCTCTCGATAGTCTCACTCTTATCCAAACCTCTTGATTTTATCTCCAACACTTTCTCAATTTCTCTGCCCTTAGCTTTTGTTCCTCTAATTCTTTTCTGCTCCTAAGTGTTATAGCCTTTGCTTTCTCCTTGGGATTAGGGATTAGCTGAGCTGAGAACTTACTTCAATGAGGTGGCAATCTCCCCAATTTGGGTTTCTAGGTGCTATAAATGAGTGTCAGTTTTCTTTTGATATTGAACACCTTGAGAATGTACCTGACCAATTTGAGTTAGGAGTTGTTTAACCAAATCCTAAAAGGATGAGTTTGAGGCTTGAGTTTGAGGTGCATTGGATAGATATTGTTGCCGCTAGTTAGCTTCCTTGACCATATTTCAAGTTGGGATGGTTTCTCCAACTCTCCTTACAAGTGCTGGAAGAAGGGTCATGTCTCCTTTGGGATTGACCTTGAAATCATCCTATAGCATTGGCATCTTCAACCTGTAAAGTGGGACACAAATCAGTAGAATGAGACAAGTCTGTACAAATTCCACAAGCACGTGGTTGCTGATTTCCATTCATAACTAACTTTGACATAAGGTGTAGTTAATTTAGCAATTTGTCGTACACTCCTTTTCAGTGTATCTTGAACAATACTAGTATTTATCTCATTCACCTTCCTAACTTGTCCTACATCATTTCTTGTTCCAAATTGTTGAGTGTTTTAAGCCATGTTAGATATCAATTTCCTAGCTTGTGTGGGTGTTTTATACACTAAAACACCTCCACTAGCAGCATCAATCATTCCCCTATCATGTGGTAAAAGACATTCATAAAAATACTGAATTAATAATTGCTCACTGATTTGGTGTTTGGGACAGCTAGCACACAATCTTTTAAACTTTTCCCAAAACATATATAAGGATTTATTAGGATTTTCCTAATTCCACAAATCTCCTTCATTATGGATCCTATTCTACTAGCAGGAAAAAACTTCTCAAAAACAGCCTTTTGCAACTCAATCCAAGTAGTAAAAGATCCAGAAGCAAGACAATAAAGCCAATCCTTTGCTAAATCCTACAATGAAAAAGGAAAATTAAGTAATTTCACTTGTTCTTATTCAATTCCTCTTGGTCGCATGGTGGAACAACCAACTAAAATTCTTTTAAATGTGTATGGACTCATCTATACAGCCATAGAATTTGGGAAGCAAGTTAAGAAAACCAGAATTAAGTTGCTAAGAGGTTGATCATCTAGATTGGGCTGAGAAAGTTGCTTAAGAGTTTGATCAGCCATGACTTGGTCAGCCACAACCTCTTATTGTTGTTCCTCTTCTATTAACAATTTTATTTACCTTGCGCATAACAAAACGAAAAGCTGTAAATTTAATCAACACACATGAAATAATTAATTTAATGCATACAGAAAAAAATTTTAAGCACTACAAATCAGTGTGATTTAATTATCAAAAGTACCAACACTAAATTTATAGAAATGAAGTCCAAACAATCTAAATAATGGCCAAACAACTAAAAAGCCAAGGTACAAGAGAAAATTTCGAAAGACATAGAAAACAAAGCTAGAACAAAGCATAAGAAGTTAGAAATATGAATAATATCAGGAACTTTCCCTTTGTGAGCTTGTTGTGACACATCACCCAGAGAGAATTTCACGAAAAACATTTACTAAAGCCATTAGTTCGAGTCTTTCATCGATTTCCTTACTAAAACCTTCTGTTGAGTTTTTCTTCGAATTCCTTTACTATAGCCTTGAGTTTAAGTTTTGCTTCGAATTTCGATACTTTAGCCTTCAGTTTGAGTTTTTTTTATCGAATCCACATACAATAGCATTTCATTTCTAATTCCCTTTACTGAAGCCTTTGATTTCAGTTTTTCTATAAATTCACTTACTATAGCTTTCAATTTGAATTTATCATCAAATTTCTTTACTATAGCATTATTTTTGAGTTTTTTGTTGAATTCCTTTACTGTAACCTTCAGTTTTAATCTTTCCTCAAATTCTCATACTACAGCCATTGTATGAGTTTTTAGTTGAAATCCCTTACTATAGCTTTTAGTTCAAGTTATTCATCAAATTTTCATACTATAGCATTCAGTTTGACTTTTTCGTAGAATTCCCTTACTATGGCCTTCAATATGAGTTTTTCATTGAATTCCCTTACTATAATAGACTTTGGTATGAGTTTTGTTTGGAATTCCTTACTATAGCCTTCAGTTTGTGTTTTTCTTTAAATTCCCTTACTATAGCCTTCAATTTGAGTTTTTCATTGAATTCCTTTACTATAGCATTCAGTTTAAGTTTTTTTGTGGAATTACCTTATTATAATTATTATTTTGAGTTTTTTCCTCAAATTCCCTTACTATAGCCTTCAGATTGAGTTTTCATCAAGCTTCCTTACTATAGTATTCAGTTTGAGTTTTTTGTAAAATTCCCTTACTATGGCTTGCAATTTGAATTTTTCATTGAATTGCCTTACTATAGCCTTCATTTTGTATTTTTCGTTGAGGTCCTTTACTATAGCCTTCAGTTTGAGGTTTCTCTCCAAATTCCCTTATTATAGCCTCCAGTTTGGGTTTTTTTATAGAATTTACTTACTATAGCCTTTTGTTTGAGTTTTTCTTCAAATTCATTTACCATAGCCTTAAATTTGAGTATTTCTTCCAATTCCCATACTTTAACATTCAATATGAGTTTTTCATTGAATTCCCTTACAATAGCATTCCGTTTGAGTTTTTCGTCGAATTCTCATACAATTGCCTTCATTTCGTTTTTCCACAAATCCCCTTACTAGAGCCATCTTATGAGTTTTTCATCAAAATCCATTTCTTTATCCTTTAGTTTGAGTTTTTCATCAAATTTTCTTACTACAGCATTCAGTTTGGGATTTTCATAGAATTATCTCACTATGGCCTTCAGTTTGAGTTTTTCTTCAAATTTCCTTACTATAGCTTTCAGTTTGAGTTTTTTTTTTTGTATTCCCTTACTATAGCATTAAGTTTGTGTTTTTCTTTGAATTGCCACACTTTAGCCTTCTATTTGAGTTTTTCATCGAATTCCCAGCCTTCAGCTTGATTTTTTTTTATCATATTCCCTTACAATAGCCATCGGTTTCAGTTATTCAATGAATTCCCTTACTATAGCCATCGGTTTCAGTCATTCAGTGAATTCCCTTTCTATAGCCTTCAGCTTGAGGTTTTCTTCAAACTCCACTACTATATCCTTTAGTATGATTTTTTTCTTCAAATTCTTTACTAAAACCATCAAATCAAGTTTTTTTTTTCAAATTCTATAGCCTTCAGTTTGAGTTTTTCTTCGAATTCCTTACTATAGCCTTTGTTCTTAGTTTTTCGTTGAATTCCCTTTACCATAGGCTTTAGTTTGAAGGTTTTTGTTATTCCAATTCCCTTACTAGTGCCAATAGTTTGGGTGTTTCTTTAAATTCTCTTACTATAGCATTCAAAAATATTTTTGTGAAATTCCCTTACTTTATCTATTATTTTGAGTTTATCCTCAAATTCCTTTTCTATTGCCTTCATACGAGTTTTTTTTGTTAAAATCCTTTACTATAGCCTTCAAATTAATGTTTTAATCAAATTTCCTTACAATAGCATTCAGTTTGAGGTTTTCATGGAATTCCCTTTCTATGGCCTTCAGTTTGACTCAGTTTACATTTTTAGTCGAATTCCCGTCCTATGGCCTTCAGTTTGACTTAGTTAACGTTTTTTGTCGAATTCCCTTATTATAGCCATCAGTTTGAGTTTTTCTTCAAATTCCCATACTTTAGTCTTCAATTAGAGTTTTTCATCCATTTCCCTTACAATAGTCTTTTGTTTGAATTTTTCGTCGAATTCCTTTACTATAGCTTTGAGTTTTAGTTTTTTATTGAATTCTATTACTATAGCCTTCAGTTTGAGGTTTTCTTCAAATTCCTTTACTATAGCATTCCGTGTGATTTTTTATTCGAATTCCTTTACTCTAGTCTTCAGTTTGAGTTTTTCATTAAATTCCCTACTATAATATTCAGTTTGATATTTTCATTGAATTCTCATTCTTTAGCCTTCAGTTTGAGTTTTTCATCGAATTCCCTTATCAACACCTTCAGTTAGTGTTTTTCTTCAAATTCCCATACAATAGCCTTCAGTTTGAGTTTTTCATTGAATTCCCTTACAATAGCCTTCAGTTTGAGGCTTTGTTCTTTGAACTCACTTACGAGACCCTTTCGTCTCATTTTTTCTTCCTTACTAAAGCCTTAAGTTTGTGTTTTTTTTTTAATTCCTTCAATATAATCTTTAGATTGAGTTTTTAATCGAATTCCCTTATTATGGCCTTTAGTTTGAGTTTTTCATCAAATCCTTCCAACAGCCTTCAGTTTTAGTTTTTCGTTGAATTCGCTTATAGCCTTTTGTTTGAGTTTTTCTTTAGAATTCCCATACCATAGCCTTCAGTTTGACTTTTTCTTTCGAATTCCTTTACCATAGCCTTTAGTTTGAGTTTTTCTTTGAATTCATTTAATATAGCCTTGAATTTCAGTTTTTCATTGAATTCCCTCACTATTGGATTCAATGAGTTTTTCGTGGAAATCCTTTAGTTTGAGTTTTTCTTCAAATTCCCATACTATTGCCTTCATATGACTTTTTCATCAAAATGCCTTACTATAGCCTTAAGTTTGATGTTTTCATCAAATTTCCTTACTATAGCATTTGGTTTGAGTTTTTTGTGGAATTCCCTTTCTATAGCCTTCAGTTTGAGTTTTTCATTGAATTCCCACACAATAACCTTTAGTTTGAATTTTTTTTTTTTTTTGAATTCCCTTACAATAGCATTTGGTTTGGGTTTTTCATTAAGTTCCCTTATTATAGCCTTCAGTTTGAGTTTTTCATCGAATTTCTTTACTATCGCCTTCTATTTGACTTTTTCTTTAAATTCCTAACAATAGTTTTAAGTTCGATTTTTTCATCAAATTTCCTTACTATAGCATTTAGTGTGAGTTTTAGTGGAATTCCCTTTCTGTGGCCTTCGGTTTGAGTTTTTCTTTGAATTCCCTCACTATAGCCTTCAGTTTGAATTTTTTTTGAATTCCCTTACAATAACCTTCGATTTGGGTTTTTCATTAAGTTCCCTTATTATAGCCTTCAATTTGAGTTTTTTTCGAATTTTTTTCTTGTTGCTTTCAATTTGACTTTTTCTTCGAATTCCTTTACTATAGCCTTCAGTTTGAGTTTTCATCGAATTCCCATACTTCAGCCTTCAATTTGAGATTTTCATTGAATTCCATAATTATAGCCTTCAGTTTGAGGTTTTCTTCGAACATCCTTACTATATCCTTCAGTATGATTTTTCTTCAAATTCCTTACTTAATCTTAGTTTGAGTTTTTCTTCGATTTCCCTTCCTTTAGCCTTCAGCTTGAGTTTTTCATCGAATTACCTTACTATAGCCATTAGTTTTAGTTTTTCGTAGAATTCGCTTATTATAGCCTTCAATTTGAGGTTTTTTTCGAATTCCCTTACTATAACCTTCTATTTGAGCTTTTAATCAAATTCCTTTACTAAAACATTTTATTTGAGTTTTTTGTCGAATTCCTTTATTGTGACCTTTATTTTAAGTCTTTCCTCAAATTCCCACACTATAGCTTTTGTATGAGGTTTTTTGTTGAAATCCCATATTATTGCCTTCTCTTCGATTTTTTTTCATCAAATTTCCTTACTATAGCTTTCAGTTTGAGTTTTTCATGGAATTTTCTTACTATGGACTACAGTTTGAGTTTTACATTGAAATCCCTCACTATAGCCTTCAGTTTTAGTTTTTTTTCGAATTCCCTTACTATTGCCTTCAATTTGTGTTTTTTGTTGGGTTCCTTTACTATTGCCTTCAATTTGGATTTTTTCCTCAAATTCCTTTATTATACCTTTTGTTAGAGTTTTTATTCAAATTTCCTTATTATTGCCATCTATTTAACCTTTTTTTTCAAATTCCTTTACTATAGCCTTCAATTTGAGTTTTTCTTCCAATTCCCATACTTTAGCCTTCAGTATGTGTTTTTCATCAAACTCCCTTACAATAGCCTTCAGTTTGAGTTTTTCGTTGAATTCTCTTACTGTAGACATCATTTTGATGTTTTTTTTCAAACTCCCTTACAATATCCTTCAGTATCATTTTTTCTTCAAATTCTTTCCTAAACTTGTCACTTTTGAGTTTTTTTTTCGACTTCCTTTACCCTTCAATTTCAGTTTTTCTTCGTATTCCCTCACTATATCCTTCAATTTGAGTATTTTTGTCAAATAACCTTACTATAGCCTTTAGTATTAGTTTTTCGTTGAATTCTCTTACTATAGCCTTCACTTAGAATTTTTTTTTTCCGAATTCCTTTACTATAGCCTAATGTTTGACTTTTTTTAAAGTCCCTTACTATAGCCTTGAATTTGAGATTTTCAGTTTCACTTTTTTGTGGGATTCCCCTACTATAAGCTTAAGTTTGAATTTTTTTGTATATTCCCTTACTATAGCCTTCGCATGAGTTTTTCGTCGAAATCCCTAAGTATAACTTTCTGTTCGATTTTTCATCAAATTTCCTTACTATGGCATTCACTTTGAGTTTTTCGAAGAATTCGCATACGCCTTCAGATTGAGTTATCATAGAATTCCCATACCATATAGCCTTTGGTTTGAGTTTTTTCTCGAATTCCCCTACAATGGCCTTCAATTTGTGTTTTTTGGTTGTGTTCCCTTCCTATATCCTTCAAATTGAGTTTTTCTTCAAATTCCTTTATTATAGCTTTCAATTTTAGTTTTCTTCAAATCTACTTACTATAGCCTTCGCTTTGAGTTTTTCCTTTAATTTTTTTTATATTACCTTCAGTTGGAGTTTTTCCTCGAATTCCATAGTTTAGCCATTAGTTTGAATTTTTCATCGAATTCCCTATATAGCTTTGAATTTAAGTTTTTTTGTCGAATTCCCTTACGATAGCATTGTGTTTGAGTTTTTCATTGAATTCCTTTCCCATAGCCTTCATTTTGAGGTTTTCTTCAAATTTCATGACAATATCCTTCAGTGTGAATTTTTCTTTGAAATTCGTTTCTAAAGCTTTCAGTTTAAGTTTCTCTTCAAATTCCTTTACTATAGGCTTTAGTTTGAGTTTTTTTTTGAATTCCCTTATTATAGCCTTAAGTTTGAGTTTTTCTTGAAATTCCCTTATATAGCATTCAGTTTGAATTTTTCATTGAATTCACTTAATATGGCCTTCAATTTGAGTTTTTTTTTCAAATTCCCTTATAATAGGCTTCAATTTGAGTTTTCTTCAAATTTCCTTACTATATCCTTCATTTTGAGTTTTTCATGAAATTCCTTTACTATAGCCTTCAGTTTGAGTATTTCGTCGAATTCTTTTACTATATATCCTTCAGTTTGAGTTTTTCCTTGAATTCCCCTACTATAGACTTCATTTGAGTTTTTCATCAAACTCCTTCCTACAGTCTTTATTTTGAATTTTTCATCGAATTCCTTACTATAAAATTAAGTTTAGTTTTTCTTAAAAATCCCTTAATATAGCCTTTGGTATGAGTTTTTCATTGAATTCTCTTACTTTAGCCTTCATTGTGTGTTTCTTTTTGAATTCCCTTACTATTACCTTCAATTTGTGTTTTCTATGACTTCCCTTACTATAACCTATAGTTGGATTCTTTCTTCTGATTCTCTTACTATAGCCTTCAATTTTATTTTTCTTTGAATTTCCTTACTATAGCCTTTTGTTTGATTTTTTTTCGTTGAATTCGCTTACTATAGCTTTTGGTTTGAGTTTTTCTTCAAATTTCCTTACCTTGGCCTTCTATTTGAGTGTTTCGTTGAATTTGCTTACTATAACCTTAAATTTGATTTTCTATTCCCTTACTATAGCCTTTAATTTGTGTTTTTCTTTAAATTCCTTTACTATATAGCCTTCAATTTGAGTTTCTCATCGAATTCCCTTACTATAACATTATGTATGAATTTTTTTGTGGAATTCCCTTAGTATAAACTTTAGTTTGAGTTTCTCCTCATCTTCCTTTACTACCGCCTTTAAATGAGTTTTTCATCGAAATCCCTTACTATAGCCTTAAATTCGATTATATCCCCAAATTCCTTACTATTGCATTTAGTTTGATTTTTTCGTTGAATTCCCTTACTATAGCCTTCTGTCTTAGTTTTTTTATTGGAATTCCCTTACTGTAGTCTTCAGTTTGTGTTTTTCATTGAGTTCCCTTACTATTGCCTTCAGTTTGAGATTTTTCTTCAAATTCATTTTTGTAGGCTTCATTTATGTTTTTCTTTAAATATATAACCTTCTATTTGGGTTTTTCTTCGGATTCCTTTACTATAATAGCCTTCAAGTTGAGTTTTTCATCAAATTCTCTTACTATAGTCTTCAGACTTAATTTTTCCTTTAATTCCCTTACTATAACCTTCATATTACTTTTCGTTGAAATCCTTACTATAGCCTTCAACTTGAGTTTTTCATTGAATTGCCTTATTATAGCCGTTGGAGCGAGTTTTTTTTTTGAATTCCCTTACTAAAACCTTTAGTTTGTATTTTTCGTTGAGTTGCCTTTATACATTCTTCAGGTTGAGTTTTTCTTCAAATTTCCTAACTATAGTTTTCAGTTTTAGTTTTTTGTCAAATTCCCTTACTATAGCATTAAGTTAGAGTTTTCCTTAAAATTCCCATATAACGCCTTACGTTTGAGTTTTTTCATCGAATTTCTTTACTAGAGCCTTCAGTGTCATTTTTTTTGTTGAATTCCTTTACTAGAGCCATAAGTGTTATTTTTTTGTTGAATTCCCATACTATAGCCTTTAGTTTGAATTTTTCATTTAATTCCTTTACTATGGCCTTCAATTTGAGGTTTTCTTTGAACTCCCCTACTATATCCTTCAGTATGATTTTTTCCTTCACATTCCTTACAAAAGCCTTTTCTTTGAATCTTTTTCAAAGTCCTTTACTATCGCCTTCAGTTTGTGTTTTTCTTCGAATTCCATTACTATATTGCTTTCACTTTGACGTTTTTGTCAAATTCCCTAACTAAAGCCTTCGGTTGTAGTTTTTCATTGAATTTGCTTACTATAGCCTTTAGTTTGAGTGTTGTTTTTAATTCGCTTACTATAGCCTTCAGTTAGAGGTTTCTTTTATAAATTGTCTTACTATAGCCTTCAATTTAAGTATTTCATTGAATACCCTTAATATTGCATTCAACATGAGATTTTCGTGGAATTCCCTTACTTTAACCTTTGGTATGAATTTTTCTTCTAGTTCACTTACAATAGTCTTTATATGAGTTTTTCATTGAAATCCCAAACTATAGCCTTCTGTTCGATTTTTCATCAAATTTCCTCACTACATCATTCAGTTTGAGTTTTTCGTGGAATTCCCTTACTATGGCCTTCAATTTGAGTTTTTCATTGAATTCACATAGTACAACCTTCAGTTTCAATTTTTTATTAAATTCATATAGTACAACCTTCAGTTTGAGTTTTTCATTGAATTCACATAGTACAACCTTCCGTTTGAGTTTTTTTTTTTTTTTTTTTTCCCCTTACACTTTCAGTTTGTGTTTTTTTTGTTGAGTTCCCTTACTATGCCTTCAGTTTGAGTTTTTTCCACAAATCCCCTTACTAAACCCTTCAGTTTGAGTTTTTCTTCGAATTTCCTTACTATAGCCTTCTGGATGTCTTTTTCTTTAAATTCCTCAGCTAAAACCTTTTTTTGAGTTTTTTTATGAATTCCTTTACTATAGCGTTCAGTTTTCGTTTTTCGTCAAATTCTCATACTATATAAAACTTCAGCTTGTGATTTTCATCGAATTCCCATTCTATATAGCCTTTAGTTTTAGTTTTCTGTTGGATTCGACTATTATAGCCTTCAGTTTGAGTTTTTTTCCGAATTTCCTTCCTATTATCTTAATTTAAAGGTTTTTATTTGAGTTCCCTAACTATAACCTTCCGTTTGAGTTTTTCTTTAAATTCCCTTATCTTTCAATTTTAGTTTTTCAACAAGTTCCCTTATAATAGCATTCAGTATGAGTTTTTCGTGGAATTCCCTAACCTTCAGTTTGAGTTTTTTCCTCAAATTCCCTTACTATACCATTCATATGAGCTTTTCGTCGAAATCCCTTATCATGGCCACCAGTTTGATTTTTTCAAATTTCTTTCCTATAACATTCAATTTGAGTTTTTTGTAGAATTCCTTTACTAAGGCCTTCAGTTTGAGTTTTTCATTTTATTCCCTGACTATAGCCTTCAGTTTGAGTTTTTTTTTTTTTTAATTCCCTTTCTAAAGTCTTCAATTTGAGTTTTTCGTTGAGTTCCTTTATTATTGCCTTCGGTTTGAGTTCTTTCTTCAAATTCTCTTATTATAGCCTTTAGTTTGAGTTTTTTGTTTATATTTCCTTACTATACCCTTCTATTTGACTTTTTTCTTCGAATACCTTTACTATAACCTTCAGTTTGAGTTCTTCTTCAAATTCTCATACTTTAGCTTTTATTATGAGTTTTTCAATAAATTCTCCTACAATAGCCCTCAATTTGATTTTTTTTGTCAGAATTCTCTTGTTGTTGCCTTCAATAGAGTTTAGGGGGTTTAGCCTTCAATTTGAGTATCCTCAAATTCCCCAACCATAGCTTCATATGAGCTTTCGTCAAATCCCTTACAATACCCTTAAGTTTGAGTTTTTGTGGAATTTCCTTACTATAAACTTTAGTTTGATTTTTTCTTCAAATTTCCTTAATATAGCCTCCAATTTTAGTTTTTCTTAAGTTTGAGTTTTCATCAAATTCCCTTTAGTATTTCCTTAAATTGGCTTGTTATAGCCTTCATACGAGTTTTTCATCAAAATCCTTTACTACAGCCTTCAATTTGAATTTTTCATCGAAGTCCCTTATTATAGAATTAAGTTCTAGTTTTTCATGGAATTCTCATACTATGGCCTTCAATTTTTGTTTTTCATTGTGTTATCTTACTATAACCTTCAGTTTAAGCTTTTCTTCAAGTTCCCTTATTATGTGCCTTAAGTTTGATTTTTTCTTCGACTTCGCATAGTTTAACCATACTATAGCACTTGAATTTTTCATCGAATACCTTTACTATATCATTCAATTTGAAATTTTTGAGAAATTCCATTACTATAAACTTTAGTTTGACTTTTTCCTCATTTTCCCTTACTATAGCCTTATGTTCAATTTTTTTATCAAACTTCCATACTATAGCATTTAGTTTGAGTTTTTTTCATTGAATTCACTAACTATAGGCTTCAGTTTGAGTGTTTTTTTCGAATTCCCTTACAATAGCCTTCAGATTGTGTTTCTCATTGAGTCCCTAACTATAGCCTTCAGTTTGAGTTTTTCTTTAAATTCCCTTACTTTAACCTTCTGTTTGAATTTTTCATTGAATACCCTTACTATATCCTTCAATGTGATTTTTTCTTCAAATTCCTTACTTAAGCCTTCAGTTATAGTTTTTTTTTTAAATTCTTATACTATTTGCCTTCAGTTTAACTTTTTATTCAAATTCCCTTACTATAGCCTTGAATTTGAGTTTTTCATCGAATTCCCTTATTGCCTTCAGTTCGAGGGTTTTTTTTCAAATTCCTTTGCCATAGCCTTCAGTTTGAGTTTTACTTTAAATACCCTAGCTATTACCTTCAATTTGAATTTTTTTATCGAATTCCCTCACTATGACATTCAGTTTGAGTTTTTCATGGAATTCCTTTACAATATAACATTTAGTTTGAGTTTTACCTCAAATTCCCTTACTAGCCTTCAAATGAGTTTTTAACGAATCCCAAAGCCTTCCGAGTTTTTTATCATATTTCCTTACTACAGTATTCAGTTTGAGTTTTTCATCAAATTCCCTTATACCTTTAATTTGAGTTTTTCATTAAATACCCTTATACCTTCAATTTGTCTTTTTCTCATTAAATTCTCTTATACTTTTAATTTGAGTTTTTTTTACGAATTCCATTACTATAGACTTCAGTTTGAGTTTTACATTAAATTCCTTTAACCTTCACTTCGTGTTATTCGTTGAGTTCCTTACTATAACCTTCAATTTGAGTTTTTCTTCAAATCCCCTTATACGGCCTTCAATTTGAATTTTTTTCAAATTTCCTTACTATTGCCTTTTATTTGAGTTTTTCTTCGAATTCTTTTTCGCCTTCAGTTTTAGTTTTTCATATGCCAAATTTTTACTATAAGCCTTCAGTTTGAGTTTTGTTTTTAGAATTCCTTTGTTGCCTTCAATTTTAATTTTTCCTTGAATTCTCATACTATAGCATTCATTTTGAGTTTTTGTGGAATGCCATTTTTATTGAATTCCCCCACTATATAGAGGTCAATTTGAATCTTTTTTTTTTCGAATTCCCCTACTATAGTGTTTTTTTTTTTCCTTAATATGGCTTTTGTTTTGAGTTTTTCTTCAAATTCCCTTAACATAGCCTTTTGTTTGAGTTTTTTGTTGAATACCCTACCATATACCTTCGGTTTGGGTTTTCTTCGAATTCACTTATTATATAGCCTTCAATGTGATTTTTTCTTCAATTTCCATCCAAACCCCCACATGTGACCATTGAGCTATGCCACTAGATAAATTGATTGGAATTGTTTGACTCTTTACTAGACGAATTTAGGCACAAAATTGAAAAAAGTGAGTGCGATTAAATAGATTGAAATTCAAGTCTATTTCTATATGTAGAACCTTCTCTTTCCTCTCATCTTTTATGTCAAAACTAACTACCATATCAATGAAGAAGACAAAAGACCTCAAAAATAGTATAATTAAAATCAAATAAGTAATCTTTGTTTCAATTATTCCATTTGATTGCAAAATAAAAGAAAAGGTGAGAATCACGGACCTTATAATCTTCATTTCGTTTGAGATCACAACTGACTAACCAGGAACAGATAATCTCCGAACCGCTCAACCGCCGCCTCCTGCTTTTTTCTGCGACTGGGTGAAGTATCATAGCCTCAATGTTGGCGAACTTCATAGCTAAGTGATCGACTCAACCTAGTTCGATCACTCATAAATGCAAACCAACTTGAATAACAACCAATTACTTCAGACTTAAGAGGGCATTAGACAAGTACTTCAGCAAATGCAGCAGCGCTCCTCCGTCTAACGTCAAATTGCTTCATGATAGCGATTCTCGAACAAGCAGCACGGACGCGAAGCTCCACACTAGAAGAAAAGGATTGATCTTCATTCAAGGTTATTGACTACCAGGATTGCTAGTGCTGGATTATTTTGTGTTCGGTTGATCTTGTGGTTGTGTGATAATTATTTTTCATGACTTCTTCATCTGATCATGCTTCGCTTATGCCTGTGAAATTGGACAACACGAATTATGTTCATTGGGCATCTCTTATGCGTAATTTTTTGAGAGGTAATAATTTGTGGAAATATGCCTCTGGTGATTGTAAAATGTCTGTCAATGCTGCAGACGGTTCTAATTTTAAAACGATAGAGGAATGGGAATTTAATAATTCCAGGGTGGTAACGTGGTTAGCTAGTGTTGTGTCCCCTTCTCTTAGTCTGCAGGTCAACAAATATGAAATTGCAAAAGATGTTTGGTTGTTTTTAGAACACATACATAAGGGTACAAATTTTGCTCAGAAATACAAGTTAGAGATGGACATCCGGTCTCTTCGACAAACTCCTGATCAGTCTATTTCAGATTTTTATGCTCAGATGTCTATGTTATGGGATGTTAATGGGTTCGATTAGGCTAATGCGATTATTTTTCAGACATATGTTGATAAAGAACATTTGGTCCAGTTGTTAATTGCGCTCAATGATGCTTATTAATTCGTTCGATCTTCTATGCTTCATAAGAATCCTTTACTCTCTGTTGAAGCTGCCTTATCAGAATTATTAGCTGAGGAAATATGTCGTTGCACCAGGGGAACTCATAAGCATCATTGAGCACCATTAAGACCTGGACCAAATGTTCTTCATCAACATATGTCTAAAAAATAACCGCATCAACATTGCAGACAAACTTTGGAGTTATAACAACTAATTAATCTCACAACATAGACATCTGAGCATAAAAATCTGAAATAGATTGATCAGGGGTTTGTCGAAAAAATCGATATCCATCTCTAACTTACACTTCTAAGCAAAATTTGTGTTTTTATGTCTGTGTTCTAAGAACAACCAAACATCTCTTGCAATTTCATATTTGTCGACCTGCAAACTAAGAGAAAGGGACATACTAGCTAACCACGTAACCACCCTGAAATTATTAACTTCTCATTCTTCTATAACTTCAAAATTTGAACCGTCTACAGCACCAACAGACATTTTACAATCACTAGAGACATATTTCTACAAATTACGACCTCAAAAAATTACGCATATGAAATACCCAATGAACATAATTCATATTGTCCAGATGAAAAAACCATGAAAAATAATTATCACACAACTATAAGATCAATCGAATACAAAATAATCCAGCACTAACAATCCTAGTAGGCAATAACCTTGAATGAAGTAATTGATAATGGCAATCAAGGATTAAGGCATTGTTAGATACTTCTTGCTCCAAAAAATATATTAAGTCGAGGCAGCTTAAACAACCAATTGTAACTCAAGATTGCAGTGTAATCGCCCAAATAAGGAATGTTCAACAATGTGGTCAGGTCCGGTCTGAATTAATCTGGTCTGGTTCGACCCGATCTAGATACCTGATATGGTTCGGCCCAGTCCGGTCTAGTTCAGTACTGGTTCACCCGAAACCCTTCCTTAGAAGAGGAAGCTAGGGCTTCCTACCGTGCGGCGGCGACAATGGCAGCGGGTAAAGCAACGGCGGCAGCGACTAAGACGATGGCAGGAGGGGTTTAAGGCTACGACAACAATGGCGAAGCAAAGTCGGGACGGAGGTGAGATCGTTGGCGGAAGTGATGTCGGAGACGGCGGCGGAGGGAGTGGGCAAATCGCAATGTCGGAAGCGGACAGTGCTCCAGATCCAGAGTCCGCTTCCGCTTCTGTTTCCCTTTCTTTATATGTTGTAATCTTGCAAAATGCCGCGATGTGGAGAGACTGATACAGAGAGGGAGAGATCTATTGAAGGCTCATTTCGGCGATGAGATTAGGAAACGGAAATCTGAATCAGGTTATGACATAAATATTACAGATCGAAGATGCGATTTGAGAAACTCACATTCGAAACCCCGACCGCTGTAACTCCGAAGCAGAGGTTGCTACTTAAATCCATAACCCGAAATCTGTTCAACTCACGGAGGAAAGAACGAATAAGCAAATGCGAGACAAAAAACAGCAGAAATCCTGTGTCAGTTGAGCAGAGATCTCGGCTTCCGGTTTTGCTTTCTCTGCTACACAGCGTTCCGTTGTCTCAAGAATTCCAAACGCCGAGCGCCAGAGACTGACGACGGAGGAAAATTTCGAAGGCTCGCTTTCGGCAATCCAAAGCCGTCTCAGAGCACGGATCCAGCACGCGAACGGCGTCGGCACCGCGGAGGAGAAGGAAGCCTTCTCTCTCGTCTCCTCCATTTACTACCGTTGGGCTGGCCTTTCTAGAGAACGACTATTCATTTTGCCAATTACCAGCATATGTACAAATAAATTTGATCTCGAGAACGACTATTTATTTTGCCAATTACCAGCATGTGTACAAATAAATTTGATCTCGAGAACGACTATCTATTTTGCTCACTAGTCACTACAAGCGATCTGGCCCCGCGAAAATATCCACTAAAATAGAAAAACCTACCACAGGTTTCTACTTTTTTTCTTTTTAAGATGTTGATTCTATTGCACGTCGGTTTAATACAATGCTCCATTGATTACGCAAGTTGATTGGTAAGATTTTCCCTAAGTTGTAAGCCTTTACTGAGACTCCCACTCTTGCGACACTATCAACGTTGCATTTGTCATTCTTGAAATATAATGCCAGGTACATTCGATTGTGCTTTCCTACGTGTTATACTTCCTTGAATAGGTGTTGGAATCTTCAAGGAGGTTTGGTTAATTGTTTGCACCAAGTTTAAACTTTTAAAACCATCACCCTAAAAACCCTCCCAATCACATATGTTCTGGGTTTGATAATATATAAATAAGTAAATAACAACTTTTTAATTTTTTACTGTATAATATCCTTCTATTAATATAAAACTTTAATTAAAATACATATATATCAGGTTGGGCCGATTATCATTTTTTAAACAACTTTCATTGAAGTGCATATTCGCTCTATAGTTTTACACAAATTTGGATGTGTATTGATCTATATACTAAAATAAAATTATTTTTTTTAACTCAAGGAAACATAATCTTTTGTTTATAAAGCACTTTTATATTTTTACTATGTATTAATTTTAACCTATTATATGTTATATGTCTAAAATTTATAAACTATTCTACTCTAATGGTGTATATTTTACATTACAATTTTACTTAAAAATAAATCTCAAACATAAGAATCAGTTTGTACTTTTTCCGATAATGTTCTAAGTATTTATCAGAGAATATTTTTTCTTAATTTATTTCTAAAGAAGACAAGGCAAAAAAAGTTTTTTCTAGAACAATGATATAAGTACTGTGAGTTTTTACTTCCAAGACTTTACATCCTGAAGTGGCGTCTATGTTGCAATTTAGTAAGAGATAAACTCGAAGATAAAATCTACAAGATTTTAATTTTTTAATAAAATATTATCAACCTATTCTATGGGTAAACCCTAAACCCGAGATTTTCTCTTACCTAGACCACCAACTATGCAGCCACGTCACGTTGTAAAACCTCGAAGTAAAATCAGTAAGTACTAATATCATTTTTCTTTTTTTTATTATCGGAAAAACATGTGTGTGTGTGTGTGTGTGTGTGTGTGTGTGTGTGTGTGTGTGAAGATTAGTGCCTTTACTGTTGCGTGATTAAATCTCGTCATCCCTCAACTCACGAGTTTTGTAGGGCCTGCTTGGAGATCCTTTTGCCAATAATTATTCTATATTTCTACGCTGGATATCTCATCTATCAATCGTAACTCATCTTCATACTCCAGTCAGAGATGTCCAAGTTCTATTTCACCCTCTCTTCATTAAAGCTTTTCACAACTGGGAAGCAGCTCCAAATTCCATCTCAAACAAACCTGCTAATGTTGACTCATTTCTACTCCTTTCATTAAATAAAATTATTCCTAGTATTAATCGAGAGTAATTTTTTTCTATCTTAATTCTATTTAGGAATTAGTAAACAAAAATTTGGATATGACACTAAAATTGAGAGCCCATAAATGTACCTGTGCAGTAGTTATTCTTTTTTCTTGGCGATCTCTTCCTGCACATAACTGTCCAGGACCAGACAGCCACCCCATGGAGTCCCCTTCCCTCCCAGGGGAGAGTAAACACATGACAAACGAATGCCTCTAGGATTGCAGTACTCTCTAAGTTTTTTTCTGCTGCCAAACTGGGTGCATCTCCACCAGCCACAAAAGTACGATTTCTCATCACACAGTCTTTGTTCTTGTCTAATTTCTGGCCAAGCAAATCATTCAACAACCAACAACAATCAGACACATTATTGAATTGAAGCTAATGTATATTTCTCAATTAGTTGAGTACTTCACCACTTTGGAATCTTTGCCTTTGTTCTTGTCTAATTGGTCAAGCTTTTAGCAAAAGAAGTTGCATACTCTAGTGGACTTTGTTAGTCTTAGCATTTTACACCTCCTCCATGGCCTCCCAAATGGCCTTGATGAATTCAAGACGCAAGGGCTCTGACGATGCCTTCATCGAGGAATTTCTCGAAATTGTAAAAGGTTGTGGTGTCAAAATGTCTATTGCCAAGCTTGATTGCTCCAACGACAACTGATTTTGATGTTTCAGACTCAACAGAAGGAAATGAAAAAGTCCCCAAGGCGATGGAAGGAATGTGTTCCTCTCCGAAGCCCAATTGAATGATCGGATGTCCAATCCCTTCTTTTTCTTCTTTCCTGGTTGAATAGAATAAGGGCAATTGATTGAAAATATGGTTTAAGTTAGAAAGCATTTAGGGTTTCTACTTGATTGGAGCTGTCTTTTTGGGTTAATATCGTCTTAGCAGTTCACTCCTATTTGGGGATTATTGGGCTGCACTTTCTTGGGTGTGGGCTTCTAAATGTTTCATGTTTTCTTCTTTAGTCTTTCACTTGAACAAAAAGAAACTTTTAGCTCCATTTCTACCACAAAATGTTCCGATTTTAAGAAAACATAAATAAAAAAGTTGTAGATCTATTTGTTAGCTTTCCAGTGCATCTTGAGTGATTTGAATCTGAGCATAGATGAAGAAGTTATTACCAAAGTCTGTCAAACCTGTCTAAAATAACTAGTTCAGCCCTTTTTATATTGAAAATAGGATTTAGGCACTAAAAACTCAAAATTGATAAATATTTGGCAAAAAAACCCTAATAATACACAAAACGTAACCAAATGAACGAAGTTCAAAGGGTCAAAATATGTGAAAATATGCACTTATCACCTTCTACCCATACTTTTCTTTATATTCCCTTACTATAGCCTTTGATCCATATTTCTCTTCCAATTCCCTTATTATAGCCTTCAGTCCGTATTTCTCTTCATATTCTATTACTATAGCTTTAAGTTCATATTTCCCTTCATATTTCCTTACTCTTGCCTTCGGTCCATATTTTTCTTCATATTCTATTACTAAAAGCCTCTAGTCCATATTTTTCTTCATATTCCCTCACTATAGCCATCAGTCCATTTTTTCATCATATTCCAATACTGCAGCTTTTAGTCCATATTTTTCTTCATTGTCCTTTACTATAGCCTCCAGCCCATATATTTCTTTATATTACCATATTATAGCCTTCAGCCCATATTATTCTTCATAGTCCCTTATTATAGCCTTGGTCCATACTTCTCTTCTTGTTCCCCTACTGTAGCCTTCAACCAATATTTCTGTTAATATTTCCTAACTATAGCCTCCAGTCCATATTTTTTATTGTATTCCATGATTATAGCCTTCAAACCATATTTTTCTTCATATTATTACCATATCTTTCTTTTAGTCCATATTTTTCTCATATTATTACCATATCTTTCTTTCAGTCCATATTTTTCTTCATATTCCCTTGCTATATCATTCAATTTATATTCATGTTCATATTTTTTTACTATTAGCTTCAGTCAATATATCTCTTTGTATTCCCTTACTAAAGCCTTTAGTTCTTCTTTTTTTAAATTCTTTTTCTTTAGTCTTTAGTACATATCTTTCTTCATGTTCCCTTATTGGAGCCTTCAGTCCATATTTTCTTCTTATTCCTTTACTCTTTGAGTTTGTATTTTAGTTCATAGTCCCTTACTATAGCCTTCAATCTATATTTTTTTTCATATTCTCTTACTATAGCATTTAGTCCTTATTTCTCTTCATATTCCTCTGTTATAGCCTTCCGTCAATATTTCTCTTCATATTCCTTTACTATAGCCTAAAGTTCATATTAATCTTCATATTCTCTTACCATAGTTTTTTGTCGAAATTTTTCTTCACATTCCCTTACTATAGTCTTCAGCCTTTATTTCTCTTCACATTCCCCTACTATAGTCTTCGGTCCATATTTCTATTCATATTCACTTAGTATAGCCTTCAATCCATATATTTCTTTCATATTCTCTTACTATAGCCTTCAGTCGTGATTTCTCCTTGTATTCACTTACTATGGCATGCTGACAATATTTTTCTTCACATTCTCTTTCTACACCCTTCAATCCATTTTTTTTTCTTTATCTTCCTTTATTATAACCTCCAGTCCATATTTTTCTTCATATTCCCTTACTATATCCTTCAGTTCAAGTTTTTCTTCATGTACCTTTACTATTGCATTCACTTCAAACTTTTCTTCTTATACCCTTACTATAACCTTCAGTACATATTTCTATTTGTATTCCCTCAGTATAGCCTTCTTTTCATGCTTCTTTTCATATTTCCTTACTATAGCTTTTAGTCTATACTTCACTTAAAATTTCCTTAATATAGCCTTTAGTATATGTTTCTCTTTATATTCTCTTATTATAGCCTTTATACCATATTTCTCTTTATATTCTCTTATTATAGCTTTCAGTTCATATTTATTTTCATATTCACTGAATATGAAACAAATAGCTCACTCAAATGTAATGAATTTTATATGTTGGTGTCTGCTAGATAAAAATATACACATAATAGTCTAAAAAAAGAAGGTTTTAGGAGAATGAAAACAGAGGCATGGAGGCGTTTAAATTATGATAGACTACTCAAACAAAATGATCCACAAGAAAATAAGAATATTTTAGGAGAAAGAAAAAGGAGCATTAAGTCATTGAAGCTTTTAAGGCAAGTCATGTAATCGTGATGCAAATCTAAGATGCCTTTCAAAAGTATTAATTGTAAGGAAAAAAAGAATATCAAGTCGGGGGTTGTTTAGTCCTATGTATCAGTGTATTTGCAAGTGTAAAATATGTTGTACCTTGTAGCAATATATTTCTTTGATAAGCAATAAAAGATTTCAGTAGTTTACATCTAAGTCTTTTCTAATGTGATAATTGATAGAAAAGTGAGTTCAATACTACCATATTTTACAATGAGGTTTTACATCCTAATGTGGTTTCCCTCGTGGTAGGCTAGTTGGCAATTCTGAAGGTTTAGGGTTTAGGGTTACCAATATAATAGGAAGATAGATCCTACTTTATCTCTTACTAAGTCAAGAGCTAGGTGTGAAATATGTTTAGCTGCTTTAATATCCTATTTCTCGTACCTTATTGCTTGTCCAAACTTATCAAGCCTTTGCACTATTTTCATCTTTCTCACCTGAACTTCACATCTCTTTTGTCTTTCATCTCTTTAATTCCCTTTTCATCCTCCTTCCATCTCTTGTGTCCTCCCTTATATTTTCCTTTGCACGGGGAGCTCTCCTGCTTTTTTTTCATGGTTAATCTGGCTGATGGAACTCCAAAGCCATGATCCAATTTGCCTCAAAGAGGAAATCATGGTGGGACTGAATTGTTTTCCATAAAGAACTATTAAAAAAAAGAGAAGAAGACTAGGAGGAGAGGAGAGGCAGAGAGAGAAGGGTGGCAAGACCGGATCAGGGAGTTGGGAATGAGTTGGGAATGAGTTGGGAATGAGTTGGGAATGAGTTGGGAATGAGTTGGGAATGAGTTGGGAATGAGTTGGGAATGAGTTGGGAATGAGTTGGGAATGAGTTGGGAATGAGTTGGGAATGAGTTGGGAATGAGTTGGGAATGAGTTGGGAATGAGTTGGGAATGAGTTGGGAATGAGTTGGGAATGAGTTGGGAATGAGTTGGGAATGAATTGGGAATGAATTGGGAATGAATTGGGAATGAGAGGGAAGGGAATTGGAGAAGTAGATAAAGAATTTAGAAGGATCCAAAAGTGTGGGATAAAAAAAATTTTGATTTCCATGCAAGACTCACGTTTGGAGAGAAAATTTCACACCCTTATTACCGGTGGGTTAGCATTTTGTGCTGATGTAAATATTATTATTTTTTCCTCGTATTTTTTTTTTAAAAATCAATTTTTATGAAATCAACTGCTAGTGTTTTTTGGTGGTGCAAAGAAGAAGACAAAGAAGCCTATTTATATTATCTTCTCAGCATCCATGGTCTTGGCCGTACGATTGTTTTCTGCACTTCAATTTGGGGTTTCTTGGTATCGTCGATTGGATTCTTCATGCTCATATGTAACTAAGAGCTCGCTTGAATGTAATGAATGTTGTACGTGGTGTCTACTGGATAAGAATATACACATAATAGTCTAAAAAAGAAATGTTTTAGGAGAATAAAAAGAGCATTGAGGCATTAAGTATGAAAGACTACTCACACAAAATGATCTATAAGAAAAAAGAATATTTCAGGAGAAAGAAAAGGGAGCATTTAAGTCATTTAAGCTTTTAAGGCAAGTCATGTAATCGTGATGCAAATATAAGATGCTTTTCAAAAGTATTAACTGTAAGAAAGAAAAGAATATCAAGTCTGGTGTTGTTTAGTCCTATGTACTAGTGTATTTACAAATGTAAAATATGTTGTACCTTGTAGCAATATATTGTTTGATAACAATAAAAGATTTCAGTAGTTTATTTAATGTGATAATTGATAGAAAAGTGATTTCAGTAATAGTTGGTAATCAGATAAGATTTAGGGCTTCGGTTTATGATTTACTGGATTTATCACGCTATAAACCCTAACAATAAAATATGATTGTACACATAGCACTACTCTAATGGATGTAATTACAACCTAAGAAAATATGATTAAATACAAAAATTGCATAAAACTATTCGATTAAAAAATCAAGAACAACTCAAAAAAAATCCAGCTATTCAAAATTAAAGCCATATAGTTAACATATTCCATGTAAAGCTAATGGGAAAAAATATATTCACTTATTCATAAAATAAAAAAATAAAAATAAAAATCCTCCCTTTCTTTGAGACCGCATCGAGAAACGGAGCACCCTCGTGGTCTCTTCCACCGAAAACAATAGAAAAATTCTCACAAGTCCAACCACCGCCGGTCCCCCCACGCGCGCAGAGGGCCTGTGGGGCCCCCGATTCCCTTTCCCGCCCTCGTGCGATTGCACGTGCGGCGTCTCCTGTCTCTGTCTATCCTTCAATGCCGCCACCGCGACTCGTCCTTCTCCCCCCGCACGTGCCTTTCGTTCTTCTCGAGGGGACGACATGCGCTCTTTTTCTTTTTATTAGTTTTCTTTTTATTTAGTTTTTCTTTGAAATAAAAGGCGGGGCCGCGGAGGGTAACGTGCCGGGGGACACTTCCCGCGTTTCTTTGTCGGGCGGGACGCAAAGTCCGTAACTGTTTCATCGACGGCTCGGATCGTCGCACGCGGAAGTTTCTTTAATGCTTAATTAATTACCTGAACAAAGTATAAAGTTATAAACACATAATAACTGTTAATAGAAGACCATTCTGTAATATAATTTAATTTATCTATCTCGAGGCAATATCATTCCTTGAATATTAAAAATTTTCTTTTTTATAAAATCCTATTTTCTTAAGTATAAAATCTGGCCATTCATGATTTAGATTACCAGTGAGTGAGATAGGTGCGTGGGTTAAGTATAGGTTAAGTACAATTAGTATTATTTTTTTTAAATTAAAATTATCAAAAAATATTTTTAATTTTAATTTTACTTTTTAACGACAAAACACAAATATTGAATACTAGATTTTTGTCTAATTTGTTTCAAGCATATCGGGTAACTCGGCGTAGAAAGGGCTGAGAAGGTAAATTTTGGGAAAGGGCGAGCAACGGGGACAAGACGCGTGTACGTTGTCGCAGTCGGTCATGGCTCACGCCGTCAGCGTTTCTTAGGGTGGGGCCCGAAGAGGGGAAGCACAACGCGCGTGGAGTGGTGGGAGCCGGTGGTCCTTTTCCCACCAGCTGGAACGTCGACACCTGTCGAACAGTCCCCCGCATCGCACGTGCGGGGGCCGCTCTTTCTGCTGCGCCACCGCTCAAAGCTGCCCCCTCTGCGCTCGTCTAGCCCTTTTTCTTTTTTTTCTTTTATTTTTTTTGCTGGCGGATCGTTTTCGTGTGGACCCCACAAGGGAGGCACGGCGTCGCGTCGGCAATGCCACCCCCCGGCGCATTATAAGCTCCCGGGGCAGGCAGGGTCATCGGGTCTCGTCAGCACGGCTGATTGGAAATTTGGAACGAGTCGTAGTTTAGAAAAAGACGGATTAGCCCCCAAGGGGAGGTTCTTGAGTTTTTTACGACTACGAGTCCATCATTGAAGGACACCACAATCATTACGAAACAAAGCAGGGCCATGGTGGGAAATAAAAAAAGTAATCAAGTGAGAGTTCACACATCCACACCTGCTACTCCCGTCAGCAAGTATTTAAAGGACTAAAACAGCCTCGTTTTTTTCTTAAACACCACCGAATAGTCTTTAAGTATGGACCTTACCGTATTTGTATGCTACCAGCCTGACCGGATCAGGCAAATCTTTGGGTCGGCGGTGGAGGATAATTTGGTAAATTGGATCGCGTCTCGACTCGGTAGACTCGGTAACTATATTTGATATTTTTTCGGTTATGACTTATGAAAAATCCCGACCCAGATAAAATCCGGGTAAATTCAACCGTGATATTCTCCTCATCTTAATTTTTTTAAGAAAATATCAAGGTTTTACCCTCTGAGCTTTGATCTATTCAAGCTTTAAATTAAATTTTGTGCTCGCACGAAAGAATATGGGAAGCATAAAATTTGGTAAACGTTCCAGGTCGGTCTGGTCTGGTCTGTAACTTAGAAGGGAATCTCCACTTTCACGGGCAATTAGGCATGTTATCCTCGACTTTGACCGTGTGGCCGCATCTCCTATTCGAATTGACTTGTCAGTCCTTTGGTTTAAACTCCAGTCAAATGACGATTAACCCTTTCAATCCTCAAATCGTTTCTTATAATTGAGGAGGATACAGAACATAAACAGGAAGAGTAAGCTGATATTTAATTTTTACCGGGAAGTTTGAGAAAAACTGAAAAGAATAGAGTAAGAGAGAAAATAATACAGTAATAAAGGCTTTCTCTCCGTCTCGAGAAGTAAGAGGGGGAGAGGAAGAGAATCTATCCATCAGTCTCCAATAAAGTAAACGTACTCTCCTCGTGAGTCGCCTGCACTGCAACGCCTTCTCCCTCTTCTTCCTCTGCCAGAAAGAGAAAAAGCAGTTTAGAGAGAGACTTTGAGAGAGAGACTTTGAGAGAGACTCGGAGAGAGAGAGGCTGATCTTTTCTTTAGCTCTGCTTCCGCTTCATTCCTAAAAAAAAGCCCAGTTTTCCTTCGAGAGAGGAGGGGAGGAAGAGGAGAACGAAGAGAGACTGAGAGAGGTGTACGTTTTATCTTCTTCGTAGGGAGACAAGGGGAGAGACCCGATTTGTTTAACCCTCTCCTAAAGGGAAAATAGGAGAGAGATCAGGTTGATTTCTTTGGAGGGGTGTGGGCATAATGACGTCCGGATCGGGGAGACTGCCAACATGGAAGGAGAGGGAGAACAACAAGAGGAGGGAGAGGAGGAGGAGGGCGATCGCCGCCAAGATTTTTTCCGGGTTGAGGGCTCTTGGGAACTATAAGCTTCCCAAGCATTGCGACAACAACGAAGTTTTGAAGGCTCTCTGTGCCGAAGCTGGGTGGGTTGTGGAAGAAGATGGCACCACTTACCGCAAGGTGCTGACTGTTTTTTTTTTTTTTTCCATGGCTTTGTTGAACATTTCATCTTCTCCCTCCTGCTTGCGATGCTTCACCATGTCTTCCCTTGTTTCATTTTCTGATTTTAGATTTTTCCCAAGTCCACAGGATGTTTTCCTGCTTTGGGTTTTCCTGTGGGATGTGTCCATGATTCTCTCGATCTGGTGCTTTCCTGGAGGGGAAAAAAAATGGAAGTTTTGCTCATGGTGTTCTCCCTGTTAATCGGTTTCGTTTTGGGTGATTTTTATATCTTCCTCATCGTACTGTTATTTTGTTTCTTTTGTTGTTGATTTATGATATATCTCAGTTTCTGTATCATCTTTCTAGTTGTTTTCTTCATATTTTAGTGATTTTCTCTCTTCAACTGTCTTCCGACCTTAAGAACCACCCAAATAAATGTAATTTTTTTTCTCAGATCCAAATTCCGCTGGTGCTTGTCTTGAGTAGTCCCTTATTTTTTATTTTTTTGTTCGACTAAAAAGCTTGCCATCTTCCACTAGTTTGATTCAGGCATCCGGCTTCTGTGTTTCCCCCTTTTCTGCGACTGCTTTTCTTCTAATCGGAGCGTTCTTTTTCTCTACACGCCGTTTCCCTTGATTGGTTCTTTACTCAGCTATTGAGATCCTGACAACATGAATTTGCTGATCTGCTGCTGTCGATGATGAAGGGAAATGAAGAAAAAACCATCTCTTAAGTGTTTTGGTCTATTCAATTATTCAAAACCTCTGGATCCAAAAGTAAAATGATTTCGGTGGAAAGCTTCAACACCCTAATGTTTTTTTGTTTTTTTCCCCATTTGTCACAATTTCTTCTTCAACTTACGATCTTCTGTTTCCGTTGGTAAATCTTTTATCTTACCCCCCCTTTTCACTTCTTTCAGGGATGCAAGCCGCCACCTTCTGAAGCTGCTGGAACATCAACAAACTTGAGCGCCTGTTCATCCATCCAGCCGAGCCCTCAATCATCGTCTTTCCCAAGTCCTGTCCCTTCATACCATGCTAGCCCTACTTCTTCTTCTTTCCCAAGCCCAACTCGTTTCGATACAAACAATCCATCCTATCTCCTTCCTTTCCTGCGGAATCTCTCAGGCATCCCCTCCAATCTTCCACCTCTACGAATCTCCAACAGCGCCCCTGTCACCCCTCCGCTCTCCTCTCCCACATCTCGAGCCTCAAAACAACAGAAACTCGACTGGGATGCTCTGGCTAATGCTTCTGTGACCACTTTTGGCCATCCCCTCTTCGCTGCCTCTGCACCCTCCAGCCCCACACGTCGCCACCACTGGGCACCTGCAACCATCCCCGAATGTGATGAATCCGATGCATCTACCGTGGATTCTGGGAGGTGGGTTAGCTTCCAAACAGGTGGCTCTGGTGTGGGAACCCCTCCCTCTGGTGTCGGCACCCCGTCGTCTCCCACCTTTAATCTTGTCAAACCCGGGCAGCAGAATTCGCCGCCGGAGAATGGGATGGGATGGGGATTTGGGAATGAGAAGAATAGGCCTCTGGAGTTTGAGTTCGAGTGTGGGCAGGTGAAACCGTGGGAAGGAGAGAGGATTCATGAGATAGGTGTGGAAGATTTGGAGCTCACTCTTGGCAATGGGAAGTCGAGGAGCTAGTTCCCACACTGATATCTGTCATACCCTGTGTGTATTTGCTGCACTGGTCTTATATGTAACGTTTGATGGAATGGAATATGGAGTGCTTCAGCAACTGTTTGGAAGTCCTGGAAGGGGATTAGAGCAGCTTTCCTATTATGGGATGTTAAGCAGTATGAGGCTGCTGCAATGCTGTTCTCTGTAAATGGCAACTTCCCCTATCATGGGTGGGAGACTTTTTTTTTTATCTTTCCATTTTCTTGTAGCAATTCTTTTGTTTTCCTCTTGAACCCAGTTCGTGCTTGCTGTCACGGCAACCAGTCTGGGAGGTTATTATTAAAACTATGTTTAGCATGATTCTCATCAGCTCCAATTGTAGAAAATTAGAACCTATTGCCCCTGTAGATGGAATTAATGAGCTTTTAGTTCCAGAAGCAACTTTTTATATCCAGTGAACTGCCCTTAACTCCGCGATGAAGTTGCCGATGAACTGCTCTGAGAGGGGGAAAACTTCCAAGTGCAAACTGGGTTGGAGAGTCAAAAGGGATCAAGCAGGAAATTTGTCGCCGAGTTGCATCGATTCAATCTCCAGACAATCTCTTAGGAACCGGGAAAAGAAGATATTGTTCAAAGATGCCAATGACTCTGATGTTCTTGAACTCTAGCGATAAGAATTGATGAACTGATTTGACTCGCCTTTCCGCGTGACTTCGTTGCTTTCTTCCATGTCGATGTTGGGGTGTCTGTGGTCAAATGTCATCTGAGGACTATTAGTCCCCCCACGCCTCTCGCCATGTGATATGTCTCTGGGCCCATGTGGACCACCCCTGTCTGATGTTGCCATTCGTCGGTAAAATTCCTTACCCGGTAATTAACTTCCAGTCGTTACTTCCATGAAAGAACCTCGTTAACGATCCAAATAGGGGAAGAAAGATTGCGATGCTCAGGCAGATTTCGCTGCTTCTCAATTTGCAGGAATCAGTGGTGGGTGTATCGATAATATCCGTATCCTGAAGTCTTCAATCTTCGAAGAGCTATATCGATACGTCTCACATTTCTTTTTTTTTTTTTCGCTTGTCGAGGTTTTGACATGTTATTGATATCATATAATTATATTTTTTAGTCTGAGATATG
Source organism: Aristolochia contorta (assembly GCA_022405105.1). Lineage (NCBI taxonomy): Eukaryota > Viridiplantae > Streptophyta > Magnoliopsida > Piperales > Aristolochiaceae > Aristolochia > Aristolochia contorta. Next base: position 500,162 of record CM039670.1, on the reverse strand, counting down.
GTAGCATATGTCATCCGGTACAAGACGCCAAGACCTCTACTATAATTTCTAGTCACAAGTAGAAATTATTTTATGGTTTAAAATTTACCGGGTTGAAGTTGAACCTTAGCTTCGCTGCGTTGACTCAGATTTGGCAGCCGGTGGAAGCGGAACAGATGCTCTGTAGATGTTTTACGTGAGCCTGAGTCCCTGACGATCCTTTTGGACTCCAAAAAACTCGAACTCAAAATCTGAGCTGTGTGAGTCACGATTCAGTGCTGGAAAAGAAGAGCATAAACAAATGGTAAGCAAAGGTATGGAAGAGAACAAATGGAGGAGCTTTCCTTCACATAGTTTAAAATATGGACGTAGACAAAGAAACGTGTAGATGTCCCGTGGCATCAGAAATGGACAGGAGAAGTCAGACACGAGGACCCGGGATAGCTCAACCACCCTGCATGTCCACATCCCTGCTGTTTAACGAAAACAACCAAACATATTCAGTTTGTAACATGTATGAGACTATGAGTTCATGTACAAAAAAAATCAAATCAAATCAAATGGTAGCCAGATGCAATTGGGCCCCTGGTGATGCGGTGTCGAGGGGGAGGGTTTTAATAGGAAAATGTTATGTCATTGCAACCTTCACCAGCAAAGATTAGTCAGAAAATAATGCTTGTTTGGGCTAACTTGAAACATGCATCGAAAGCAGGGTTTCATAATTGAGTACCTTCTCACTGTTTGAAAGAGATATCCATCCTCTGAAGCTACAAAAAGATTCACAAAACTAAACAGTTACTGGATGTAAGTAGGGTTTCATAATTGAGTACCTTCTATCTCAAAATGATATTTTTGTTCTTTTCGTTGACTTCAGTACTGGATATAAGGACTACCGTTTTTAGGTATTTTAGAATTGAAGCAGGTAGCAGAAAACATAAAACTGATTGGTGGACTAGACTTCCACTGAAAAAATTATGATATGCAAAATGGTACAGTTGAAATGAAAAGAATAGGCTGACAAACACATAAAAGAAAGAAACACAGCTTACATACAGGTAAATACATATTTGGTACATTTCACATATGTCCAGTTATTGTTCCTCTGGTCAATGTGTCCAACAAGGGGATGTAAGAATATGGTGACCCCCCCCCTCTTGTCATGCTTGTACCAAACATGTCTTCTCTGTTATTTCCACTATTGGCTCCACCTCCTCAACCTTACCTTCATATTTGCTAATTTTTGAAATGCACTCTTTGTACCTGAAACAACTCGACAGATGATCATTTACTATTCCTGCTGCTTGCATGAATGAATAGATGATGGTTGGTCCCACAAAACGAAAACCTCTTCGCATCAAGTCCTTGCTCAGGACTTCAGCTTTTGGCGTCTTAACAGGTATCTGCCTTGCATAACGGTACCCATTGGTAATAGGTCTGTGGTTCACAAAGCTCCAACAATAGTTTTTGAAAGAACCAAACTCCTCTGCAACCTGGCAAGTAGGAGCATGTAACATAGTTATCAAGAGAGTGAACCAGAACAAATCAATACACAAGCACAGCATTACACATACTTAACAGATAAAGCAACTAGTTTTCACTTCTGCAGAATGACATATATATGTGCTAGGCACATCTTTGATATTTATAGTTTCTGATATATCCATCATGGAAAACATATAAATGAATTAACTATTTGCATTTGTAAGTACTAGAATTGCAGAAAGAAGAGCTTATGACATGGTAATACACTGTTGACCATCGGTACAGATGTATTTAACAAATTTAGTAATTGCATTACCTTTAGTATTTGTTTGGCATTCTCCACCACTGCACGCAGCTTTGCTTCAGACAGCAATGAACTGCTTTCTTGCAGGGACAGAATCTTCTTCTCAGTGAATTTAGCAACAGAATTGGCATCAAAGTCTTCGAATAGCTTCCTGTCAAACAAACAGGTCCATTACCAGTATTAGAGCACATCCTTGGTGATCAGCTCAAATGAAGCACAAAATATCACTTCTGAAGAATGGAGATACCTAAAAACTTTTCTTTGTTTAAGAATTGTAGGCCAACTGAGTTCTCCAAATGCTTCTGACAAAACTAGCAATTCAAACAACTTCCTGTCGTTGAAAATTGGGACACCCCATTCTTCGTCATGAAAGGATATATATACTGGGTCTGTAAGGAAAAAAAAACAGAATAGAGAGTAAGATAATCAAGTGATACAAAGTTCTATTGCTGAAGCCAAGAACGAAAACCACTCAACCATAAAAAAGTAATAATATTTGGTACAACACAGTGGACTAGCATTAACTATCCCTACATCCAGATATAAACATCAAAAAAGGACCTTCTCATCTGTTCAGAACATTCTCTGGTGCTACTCTCTAGAATTCAACACTTTGGATCTATAGAAGTTGTACGGAACCAAGTTTCTGCCATCTGGACCTCCTAGTGCTGACAGAAACTTATGATCAAAGGTGCTTTTGAATGGTAAAATTAGACTCTACGTATCTTGCGCCTTTTTCTTTTTCAGTTTAGTTTGAAATTCATATATTGTACCCAAAAACCCATAATCGGGTCACATTTTTACAGGGGCCATCCATATGGCACTTCAAGGTAATACTGACAATGTAAATAAATACCGAGTTACCTACCAATCCTCTTGAGTTCGAGCATTTCTAATAAATATTTGACATCTATTAAGTTTCTTGTCCCAGATACAGCCATTTCAATTTTGGTTCTTAGCCTTCTCAAAGGTGCAGCGAATGGAGCTATAAGCAATAAAATGGGACTTCTCTCACCTGTCGTGCTTGTTCAAACTTTTAGAAAAAGGACAGAGATAACCTGAGCTCCGAGTGACGATAAAAAAATAAAAATAAAATACAAAAAAACGTCGATATGAGGGACAGTCAAAAAGGACCTCGGCATCGTTCAGAAAGTAGTCAGGACAAAACAGAAAAGAGAAAAGAACAGATAAGAATTACGGAAAAACTCCAAGCATCACCTGAATTTGCCGTAATCCAGCTACATCTTTTCTGAAAAATAAGCGGCGGATCAGCTGACGACAGTTCGGCACCATCAGGAACAACCTTCAAAGACTTCACAGACTTCACGCCACAATGTTTCCTTCGAGTTCGCAAATCCGTCTTCCTCACGCGAGAAACACTTCCCGAGTAATCCAAAGAACACGAAGAGTCTGCAGAAAAGTTACATCTAGCAGCGGATTCCGGTAAGAAATCACTCGACTTCGCTGCCGGCCTCGAACTTGTAGTGACTAACTTTTTAGTGCTCCGAGTTGCCGTAGTTCCAGCAACGCGACCTCCCTTCCTCGGCGGTCCAAGCACAGGCTTCTCTGCGCTCGCCGTCACCGTCATCGTGTTACCACGTTCGATTTCCACCGGAGAACTTCCAAGTTCCTCAGATAAAAACGCGAAACAATAAAGTCTAGCTACATTGCCATGAATCAACCACAAACACCACTGAAAAGCAACTTTTTCTTTCTCGTCGTCAAAATATCGATTCAGCAGCAATGCTATGATTTGTGAATCGAGATTAAAACTCAACAAAAATCACAGAAACGGGGAAATTTAGTCAGGGTTTCCGAGTCCGAGCTCAAGAGCGGGAAAGACGCGAAAATGTACGAAAAAACGAACGGGTGTTCGGAATTTTAAACAGTCGAAAATCGGGGAAACGATGCCACGTGTTATTATATTTTGACGGAAAATACCCTTAATAACCATCTGATTTCCCTCGTGTTTTTTTTCCGTCACTACCTAAGGGGAATGAATCAGGGCACTTGCGTAATGTCGCAGTTCTTTTTGGCGGTCTGTCGTATTCGTTCGTTGGGATGGGCTGAGGTGGCTCGGTCTACCGAACGGTTAGCGGATGGCTTCGGGTGGAAGTATCTCACCGTTACGAAAAAGCATCCAAAATGATGAAATGGAGAAACAGAGAAGGTTAAAGAAGTAAACGTATCGGATTTTACCCAACCCGATATGCCTACGTTACTACAAACATAAAATAAAAGTATCGGCCGATGTAAGTTGTCACTCTCGTTATAAGGCCCAACCCCTCCAAACCGGGCCTAATTCTGGCCAAGCCTAGTTTGGACCTGACCCAACTCAATAAATTGAAAATGAACCCGGATTCTGTCCGAAAAATCCAATGAACATCCCATAAAATCGATCCTTGTTTCCTTGTAAAGGCCCAATTATTCTTATTTTTCTATATTTTCCAACTTAGTCAAAAGTTTAATAATTTATTGCTAGTTTGCTAAGTTTTTGATAATTTATTTTGTTCATTATAAATATAAATATCAATTTAGAATTCTCAATATGTTTCTTATGTAATAATGATATTAGTACTGTTTACTGTGAGGTTTTATATCCTGTGGTAGTCTTCCTGGCATCCTATTTGGCATTCCTGATAAGGTATAGGATTTAAGCTTCCCTATAGAACAAGAAGATAGTTCTTATTTTATTTCTTACTTGGATTATCAATGAGGATGCCATGTCATACTATAAAAACTCAGAGTAAAAGATTAGACTACATATCACCACTCTTTTGTTTTACATTATAATGTTATAATCAATGAGCCTTATATAAAACAAGGATCACATAACTTATCCCTACAACTATGCATTGGTCAGCTTTTAGACTTTAAAAAGGACTTTTGAAAATCAATATGATATGGACAATTCCTTCTAAGAGGCTTCACCTGATCCACCAATTTAGAAGCCAAATTCCTAAGACATCCTCCCCCCACCACTCACTAGTCAGGATTTGGACATGCACGTCGTGGTCCTCCCACGTGGATAGCACACTATTTTTGGACCTAGTAAGCAACAACTGGTAATTAGTACAAGAAAGAGGAATATGTATGGTCCTGACTCCTCCCATCTTGATAACGATTTTATCTGTATTTTATTTTTATAATGTTTTGGTATACACATTTTAGGAGATTATACTACAGGTCCAGTAAAGTGGAGCCTTCGTATATATAAGCTGTCTCGTCTCGCGCCAAGAATAACACTAAGAACAAAACAAAAGAATTTAAATTTTTGGTGCGAGGGGACTGGCTGTCGTTTCTCTGAAAAAAGCAGCGCCAAAAGGAAGAAATGTGGAGCGGTGGAGTCGATGAGGGACGGGTCCCTTGGCGGCCTGGCCTTCACTTCCGCGAGGAATGTCCGGGGTGACTTGTCTTCGTCGCATGCGGCCTGCTTATCCTCTTCGCTAGTTCGAATTGTGGCTGCCGTTGAAGAGGGGAAGCTCGGCCAGATTTCGCACTGGAACGACATTTCGCGGCTCAGAGGTTAGCGTCTGGTTTTGTTGGTGTGGCGTCGCCGGTCTTTCAGTTTTATTTTTATTTTTTTGGGTTCTAGATTTTCTTCAACAGTTGTATGTTTCAATATTTTCGCGAGGGGAATTTGTTTTGGTCGATTTGGACCTCCTGCAGGTTGATTCGTTAGAGTTATGTGGTGTTTTGTGGAGATTCTTTTTTGGGGCTTGAGTGTTTGTACTGGTTTCAGTGTTGGTTGTTGTTAAAATGGACGAAGAGAAGACGGTTGCTGGTTGAAGTTTTGCAGTGACATGTTTTTTTTTTTTAGGAGTGGATTTTCTCGCTTAGAAAACGAGGACAAGGTGTTCTCTATCCTGGAGATGGAAGGAATGGAGAATTATGGGTAATAGCAACAGTTAATGGTACTGGTTCTTGAAACTGGGATGAACTTTGCTTGTTATCTGGATATTGGGGGTTCGGATAAGTTTCCCGCCATCTTTTGCTTTTGAAAATTTGGACAGATGGGATCGATTGAAGTGTCGGAGGTGCAAAGGCTCTTCTTTCCTAGTGGCAGTGGTTGATTGAAACTTGATTTTTCCAGCCGATTGAGTATGATGGAGAATCCATATCAAAGGGAACGCATTCTTCTCGGCTGTACTTCTCGTAGATCTCTTGGAAATCCTACGCCTTCACCAAAAATCTCCTATAGAAGAGCATCGGATGTGGATTTCAGCGATGTGTTCGGTGGCCCTCCACGGCGTTCCATGCCTGAATCCTCCAATGGTCCCTGTGCAACACTTGACTCCTTGGCAGAAAAAGAAGAAAGTTTGCAATCTTTCAGCAATCCATGGTCTTCGTTGAAAGAAAAACCCGTCTTTGGCGAAGAAAGGCAACGCAGGCCACACTTGAAGGAAGACTTCTTTCATGATATTTTCAAGGTGGATGAGACTTTGAGCTTGACACCGAAACAATCAGATCCTTTCTCATCCATGCCTGGTTCTAGGGTCCAGAGCCCTGTTCACCCATCATTATCTCGGCAACTCAGGTCATTCCCTTTTTGTTCAGACCTTTATTGATTTTGGCAAATTGGAAAAACCATTTGGACGAACTTCATCAATACATTGCTGTTATTTAAGTACTCGATTGAGGAAAAAATTTAGACCCATTCCGCTGAGTTTAAAATCTTTTCTTCTTTAGTACCAATTTATTGACTTTGTTGAGTTGCAAACTTCCAGCTTCACTGCAAATCTAGCCAAGGGGATAAATTCTCCTACTTTTGGTCCTGCACCAGGTGGTGTTTCAGGTCAATTTGGATTTCCATCTTCTCCACGTGCATCCAGAATTGCAGCCCAGATAGCCGCACAGGACGGCATAAGACGAGGGAGCAGACCTCCACAACGTCACAGCTCCTTATCTGATCAGTTCGCCCTTAATTCTGATGAATCTGTAAAAACTCTTGAACCCACAGGCCAGGACATGGGAAGTCAATACAAAAAGGGGGCCGATAGCTCAGATGTTTCCACCAACAACAGTAAGTTTCATTTCTCAATATACAAGTGGGCTAGTAAAGGGGCACCACTTACTATGCAATTCAGAAAAGGTGATCGTCTGAATCTATCAGCAAAGGGAAACAAAATGGGTATTGTTAATAACTCACTTGAAACAACTCCCGAAGTTATCAATGTGTCCTCAGAAAGTGAAGTTCTGTCAACAACAGAGCCTCAGTTTCACAGCCAAGATACCCGACCGTCTGAGAGGCAAAATAAAAATGAAGAACCTGCACCTGCGAAACCTGCAGTGGAGACCCTTTATAGTCTTTTGAACAATACTAGTGAACCAGGTAGATTCTTCTCTTTTTACTCTTTGCTTTTGTTGTTTTTTTTTTCTTTTGATATATCTGAACATGTGTAGTAAAACATTTTCTTTTGTAATGCAGGAGAAGAAATCGAGGAGCATCCCGCAGAGCTGCAGTCTTTCGAAGTCAAAGAAGATAATTATGATAGAGCAGGTAACTTTAGTAGCAGGACACACATCCTTCTTAAACGTACAATGCTTTGTTTTCTTAAAGGTTTTCTTCGTCTGGTAATGGATAGGAAACCTCGAGATGCAGCAACAGTCTGGACAAATCAGTCGAACATTAAGGAATGCTAATACTGTATCAGCTGAGAATCATGAGACTGTTAAAGTAAAACAACATATTGGAAAGAAAAACATCTTACATCAGAAAGAAGTTTTTAAAGCATCTATACAGGAAGTGAACTCAGAAGAGAAAAGGATGGGATATGGAACCAAAGGGAAAGTCAAAGAATTTGTCAAAATTTTCAATTTGGATGCCTCTGCAAAACCTAAACCTAGTAAAGATCGTCCAATTCAAAATCATAGAAAGACAGGCGCCGCTGCCAGTGAGATTGATAATGAGATATACAAAAGGAACACTGGTAAGACAAAGACAGACTCAGATGTTGTGGTAAGTCACTTCTAATCTTTGCATCCAAGAATAAAGACGTTTTAACATGCTTAATATTTTTATTTGACTTTTCTTACATCTTTGATCTGACGCCTGTGTTTTAATATTAGTTTGAGCAAAGTAACTTGAGGTACCCATCACAGCAGAATGCTGCTATAAATTTTAACATCAAGCAAAGTGTTGATCCTCTAATGGAGAAATCCAACATCAAGCAAAGTGTTGATCCTCCAATGGAGAAATCTAGTATCTTCAGGGAGTCTTCTGGTTAGTCCTGTTTCTTTTGTTTTATTCAGTTCATTTGTACCTTATTATTCCGTTTGTTCATTTAGAAACAGTCATTTTCACATTCTCCATGCATGTTTGTTTCATGTTCTATTTCATATTTGTCTTTCAGGGGAGACTTCAGAAAGTCTTGACTCTTCAGTTGGCAACATGGTGGAAATTCTCTCTGAAGACCTCGAAGTAAATGGCCTTAAGATAAATTTTGATAGATTTATTTGTAGGTAGACATGCCCATTCTCGATAATCTTTGTCACAGATTTTCGGGGGGATGATTGTATTTATTTCATGCCAGAGGATTATTTAGTTTAGTCTGCATGGTTAAGTGCAAACTTTTCCCTACTGTTCTACACGAGTTTTATCAAGATGCAATTAAAGTAATTACTGCTATAATTCTGGAAAAAGCTGTACGATGCGTCCTAATAGTGCATAATTCTCCTTTTGCTGCAGGCTTTGGATACAAAGATTCGGCAGTGGTCAACTGGAAGAGAAGGAAACATTCGATCACTTCTTTCAACTCTCCAATACGTGAGTATTATATTCTGGACTGAAGCATTTAAGAAGATATTTTACAAAGACTTCATGACCCTTATTTAGAATCTAAATCTTGAAATTTTGAAGCAAAGTACCATCCAAGATGACTTTGCTTCATTTTCTAAAGGTTTTCCTTCAATAGCAGGTTCTTTGGTCTGATTCTGGGTGGAAGCCAATTCCCCTCGTGGATATCATTGAAGGAACTTGCGTAAAGAGAGCATATCAGAAAGCATTACTGTGTCTACATCCTGATAAGCTTCAACAGAAAGGAGCAGGAATGCAGCAAAAGTATACAGCAGAAAAAGTCTTCGATATATTGCAGGTACTTACTTCCAGTAGAGAAATTTACTAGAAAGAAAATGTTTATCACTGGTTAGAATGATTTCGAACTGCTATTAAAGAGGAACTTAAGTAGCATGAAATTGTTCTGCTACTGGAATACGGGTTAAACTTGGAATTAAATAATCCGTTTAAAAAAAAAAAAACTACTGATAACTTGTCTTTTCAGGAGGCATGGACTCATTTCATCGCACTCGGTTCTCTTTGAAAAATCACGATGTCGTGGGTTTTTCTCATGATGAACAATGAGTCCGTGGAACTATTGTACAGTTTTGTAGCTTGATGAGCTAGTCTCTTGTTCCCAACCTTCTGCAATCGATAAATTTTACTGAAACGTTTGGTATGGTTGAGCTCATTTCTCAGTTCTTTCTCGAGAAAATGAAGTTTTGATATGGGTTCATCTGTGGACAAACTCGAGTTCAAGTTTTGTAAGAATGGTTATGGCTTGTAATAATCTTCTTTTTAATTATGATTTATGGATGACATGACTCTACTGGGGGGTGGGTTCCCAATTTCCCATGAATTAAAACATTATTATGGCGCTCTTGAGAATGAAGTATTAATGTAAGGTTTTATGTAACATCTAATACTTCTTGAAATATATGGCTTCTCTATAAGAAATCTAGACGTATTACTTGCAAGATAAATTAATAAATAGATTCTTAATAGAAATTTTATTACAAACTAGAGAACCTTACTCCAAGAACAGGAAAAAGTTTATAAGACTTTATTTCCTTCCAGCAAAGTTGCTTTATTCACAAAAACACCATTTTGAATTTTCCTATTTAATATTTTGAATGACTTTGTTATAATTTAAGTTCTTCAGTAATAAATGAAAAAGTTATAATAATATTAATATATCATTAATTCATTAACTTACTAAAGCATTTGTACAGCTTTGATAATGCATCATTTCTTTAGACAAATTTTATGTGGTTTTAGACTTTTAGTTAATTAAATTAAATAAAATTGAATAAAATTTAAATCTGCTAGACTGCTATATGTGAATGAACAATTGAAAGTTAAAATCTGATATCATCGTCGTTCCTCCCTATTCACTTTTCACACAATAAAAGAACCTTAATAGCAGTGATGCCAATCCCCACATGTCGCGGAAGTAGAAATGGACATGGCAGGGCTTTTCTTTTCACGCCACCGTAAAAGGGTTCTTATTTCGCCAACATTGTGGCTTTTCGGCAGAAGAGAGAAGACGAGGAGGAAGAGCGATCATCAAAGAGGCATTTCCGATGGTACAGATTGAAGGTAGTAGCTGTGGAAATTTCAAGCAATAGCCATGAATCCAAAAGCCCAAAACAGCCATTCGCTTTTTTATCTTATAAAAACTGCCCCTTTGTTTTAACAAGCTGATAGTGGAGGAAGCTCTCATCGAGTGACGGAGTAAATGGACTACAATCTACATCAACAATGGCTGGTGGTAGTTCTTGCTGGAAAAAATGGGCAAATGGGCTTTATGTCTTGCCAAACGACTGTAAATTCTAGGAGATCAGGAATAGAGAAACTGGACACGAGAAGGCTCTGCTGTTTAAGTATTTAGAACTTTTCTCAGGCAAGGAGGCTGGGATGGTAAGTTCTACTCTCTGCTGAGTTGCTGGTCTGTTTTGCTGCTCCCTGACCCAAGTTGATGTTGCTCCGGGCCCCACTACGGCGGCCTCATCTCTATCGACGTTCTCTGGGTATTGATTTTTCTCTGGTGGATTTTCCTCTCTTGACAGTGTCCCAGGTATGCTTCTTCTCTGACGTCCTTGATAAAAAACCATTCCTTGCGACTGAAAAGAGGTTCTTAGATTTACGCGGTCAAAAGCACATCTTTTCTGGAAGCTACTTCAGGAACCTGGTGTGTAAAACTCTGGAGAGGAACCCTTGGGCTTTCACGTCTAAATACCAACCATCTGAAATGTTTAAACGTGTAATTACGGATGTGAAACTCTTTCTAAAGGTCCTTGAATCTCTTCGAGACAACCCCTTAACAGCTTTACGCTTCTTCCGTTGGGCTGATCGGCAAACTGAATTCTCTCACTCTGGACTTGCATTCTGTGCCATTCTTGAAATCCTCGCCATAAATAACCTAATGAGACAAGCCTACTCCATTCTGCAAAGAATCATTAAGTTGAATTTGCATGGGATTGTTGATGATTTGATAAATGGGCCTTTGAACATGCATTTGGAGCAGTTAGAAAAGATCCTTAATTTGTTGTTGCAGATTTACACTAAAAACAAAATGGTTGAACATGCAAAGAAGACGTTTTATGCAATGGCAAAAATCAGGTCTCTCTTGATGTGAAAAATTGCAACAGACTTTTGAAAATTATGCGAGACGAAGGATTTTTATCAGAGGCAAGGGAGGTTTATTTGACAATGATGACATGCGGAATCCAACCGAGTGTAGTAACCTTCAACACAATGTTTGATTGTTTCTATAGAGAAGGAAAAATTACAGAAGCGCAAGTTTTGTTGTCTGAAATGCAAGAGAAAGGGTGTGAAAATGAAATTACATATAATTTGTTTATCGCCCGGCTCTCAGAGAATGGGGAATTAAATAGAGCGAAGGAGTTGATTGTGAAGATGTTGAAGTCGGGGCTTAAAGTATCTGCATACACATATAATCCACTGATTGGTGGATACTGTAGAAAAGGTGATTTCAATAAAGCCTTGGAATTATTGAATGAGATGGAATCAAAATTACTGCCAACTGTTTCAACATATAATACTTTTATCAATGGATTCTGCAAGGTTGGTATGATGGCTGAAGCAAGAGAATGGTTTGACAATTTGATGAAAAAGAAACTTTTACCTGATATATATTCATATAATAGCTTGATAGATGGGTACTGTAAACAATGCAACATGGAGGAGGCATTTGTCTTGTTCAACGAGTTGAAAAGGAATTCTCTGAGTCCTACAGTTGTCACTTATAATACACTTGTTCATGGTCTTTGTAGAATGGGTGACTTGGATGGAGCCAAAAAGATCAAACAAGAAATGGTGGACGTTGGGTTGGTTCCTGATGTGTTTACATATACTAGTATTGTAAATGGGTGCATTAAGATAGGTAAATTAGCAATGGCAAGGGCATTGTTTAGTGAGATGGTAAGCTTGGGCTTGCAACTAGACAGTTATGCATACACCACTCAGATAATTGGGGAATTGAAGCTTGCAGGTACATCAGAATCCTTCCTTTTACTGCAAGAAGAGATGATTACAAAAGGATTAGAGCATAATGTAGTCACATATAATGTTTTAATTTATGGGTATTGCAAGTTAGGGGATATCGTTAAGGCTCGAAATCTGTTTCTTCAAATGGACCACCAGGGATTCCATCCTGATTGTGTAACATACACTTGCATAATCAATGCATACTGCAAAAAGGGCTTTCTCCAAGAAGCAAAGGAGGTCTTTCATGAAATGGTGGATAGAGGTGTAGCACTTTCTGTTGTGACATACACGGTTCTGATTCATGCACATGCAGTGAAAGGGAAGCTGGAAGCAGCATTTAGTTTCTTCTCAGAAATGTTAGAAAAGGCCGTTTTACCAAATACGATCACATATAATGCACTTATTAATGGTTTGTGCAAAAATAGTAACATAGAACAAGCTTATAAACTCTTTTATGAGATGGAAGAGAAGGGCTTATCTCCCAACAAGTACACTTACACGTTGCTGATAGACTTGAACTGTAAATTGGGCAGATGGGATGAAGCACTGAGACTGTACAGTCAGATGTTTGAGAGAGGTATTCAGCCAGACTCCTGCACACACTATGCTTTGTTTAAGCACTTTGAGGAAGTCGACAAGGGTCACATAGTTCACATGGTTCAATGTCTTGAGAATGATACTGAAAGTGGTTAAATGTTAGGAAAATGGACATGCCGTCCATGATTGCAGTTGTTTGAAATTTTCTTCTAAAAATTTTCAAGTCTCCCTTTGACACAAGCTACTTCATTATGCTACCTGCTGCTGCTAACGAACCCTTTCCATCTTTGTTGCATTGTCAAACAGGTAGGTGCTCCCTCCCTCCCTCCCTTTCTCTTTCTTCATGTGATGGGATTAATGATATGAGTATTCTTTGTAGGTCACCTGTTGGAATTGTGTAAACAGCCCTTTGGGAAAAAAATTCCCGTAAATTTATGAAAGGGGTGAAGATCAGAAAAGGTAATTCAGGAATCTCTTGCCTAAGACATTCAGGTTATTCTTTTTTATTTCTTGGTGTACTATATTTATATTTATGGTCTAAATGAGCTTTTTTCTCTACAGTGCAAATTTTAAAATGTTAAATTAATGGATTTTTACTGAATTAAACTGGGCTACTCAGTTCATAGGTGGTATTTAACTCAGCATTTTCCTTGTAATTAAATTGCTTTTGTAAGAGTTTGGATTTAAGGTTCATTCAGGTGATTTAGTTATGAACTTCATTTTGCAATTACAGGTTTAGCCTACTCCTGATTTTTGGTTAATGTCTCATAGTTGTTCTAAGTTGATTCTTTGATAAACTTCATTTTGCTATTATAGCTGTAGCTTACTCATGGTATCCTCATCTGGAGAACTTATCCATGCCAGCAGAGTCCAAAAAAAAAAAAGTATCACTGCAATGGGTAAAAATTAAGGATATATATTATACATGTTCAATCAGTTCTTGACTTCGCTTTCCAGATTGTTACTTATCTATTTAATATGTCTCGAGTGAGAATGTGGCTTGACATATTCCGATGGTAGAGAAGATAATTAGACACAGTTCGTGAGTGTCCTTTGTCATGAATGGTCTTAATTCTCTCTTCTTTTTCCATACACTTGTTGGCAGAGACAGTAGATGTATCAATCCCATATTTTTGGTTGTAAAGCAATATTCCACATTTAAGAAGCTCTGGTTCTAATTTCATGTTTGGAAAGAAACATAAAGGCACACCAAATGATCCATCATGATTTCGATTTCTATGTTAATTGTTACCCTAACCTTTCCCCCGAGTGCACATAGAGATGGAAGATCATGTTTGTCACATTGACATATGCAAGAATCAACAGAATGCATTTACCCTTTTGTGCATTTCTTGCATATGAGTTCTGTATAATTGATTCTCATCCTGTCTTTTGGCAGAACCGTGAACCCAAATACGCTGCTGCATCTTCTGTCATCTCTTGTATTTGAGGTGTGAGGGCTTCAATATTTAGCTCAACGGATGATGCGAAGATAAGAACAAGGAAATGGAGACGTGGAGCAGATTATTAGTTGCCACATAGTAGAAAACGAAACGGAGACCCGTGAGATGGCAGAAGTGTCATTCATTTCCTCGCAAGTGTTTGTCTTAACCACTTGAAAGAATTGCCTCTCAGAGCACACTTGTAGAGAAAAAGGGCCATTGTTGTAAAGTTTGGATGTTGAACATATTGGTCTGGGGTTCAACCAAGCTCAATAACATGTTCAATACTTTTTTTTTTACTTAAGCAAACATGGTGCTTATAATTCTTTTTCGTGATTTAGTGATATATAAAAGACATTCAACCACCGTTCTCAAGTTTTAGTCGAGCACTTGGGACTACCGGAATGAATGATCATTTTCCAATCCCTGAACTGTAGGCATTGGAAAAGAAATTCCGTGCTTACCGTCACACCGGTTAAATCCCATAGAACTGACCATAGCTTGCTTTGGTTGGTGATTGATTTGGTCATGCCAGCCTGCAGTAATTCAATTTTTCATCCACTACGCATAAAATTTCTAAACCCTGCAGAGACCTAAATCATGTTTTGTTATTCAGCTTTGCACATCATTCGCTACTGGACATATTTTCAGGAACTTATTACACTGTTTTTTAGAAATCAATCATTTTTTATAAAATTTGTCAGCATGGCGATGGAAATTTGCCGCCATCATCCCAACATGTACTTCAAAAACAAAAAAAAAAAAAAACATCGCAACCTGTAGTTCTGCAAAAAAAAAAAAAAAAAAAAATCTTAACCTGTACTTCCCAAATTACATGTACCTGATAGAATTGTTCAAGTATCACCTCTTGTATTTTCAAATCCCAGAAGATGGAGAAGAATGGTATGAGCATCAGAATAGCCTATAAAACTATGGTGATAGACTATACACCACCATGACGTGGTATGCCTCAACAAAATCTTCTGTGCTGCTCAAAAAGAATATCACTGGTCCTTCTGTACATGAACAAATTTGACAGTGATCTTATGTAGAATGTCCAAAAATAAAAGACTGCACCAGATCGATGGAATATCAGGCAGTATTTTTCGCCAGAAACAAAGTGCTTCTCGCACTACTTAGTCCTCCTCTATAAACCTGCTATCCGAAGTAAGCGTAGTCCTCCCTCCTACTAAGATGTAAAATTGACAGATATGGTACAGTTTTCAAGATCTCATTCACCTCCAGCTCGGGGACCAACTACGAAAAACAGTTGTTGAAGCAGCCAAAAATGCTGCTTTTACTATTACCATTGACATCTTCCTCCCCTCCAGACCTACCACCCATCAAATGACGTGTCCCTGGGGAATCGGCAGCCAAGGTATAATTGCTGCTGGTGCCGCACTGCCCCATTTCAAATATTGAGGGGGGTGTGGTCTGTGTTGATCGAACTGAACTAGGCACCTGCAGAGTAGCTAGGAAGCTGGATATCATCTCCGTGACCTCCCAAAACTCGGGCCGACTATGTGGATCCTCTGCCCAGCATCTGTCCAGGATTGTACCAAGATCTTTTGGAATACTGTCCAAGGGTGGTCTTGATTTCTGTTTGACAAGTTAAACAGATATCAGAGGAGACTCAGATAGACTTCCTACAAGAGCAGGCTAGTAGCCAGCTCTACACATCTTCATAAAAGAGCTCTACATCTTCCACAATTGAAAAGGCTATATAGAAAGAAATCCTAATAATATTTGCTTGGACAGGAACTTTCATGCTCATTATGGAAACAGCATACAGCAATATTTGTTCACATAGATGATTCCACAAAATGCACGAAGCAGAAGCATTACGACCAAACTTAACCCAAAAAAGAACATGGCCAAACCTTGAATGCCGAGGCATATGCTGCCTGCAGGTTTGACATCCCTTCAAATGGTGTACGATTAGTGATTAACTCCCATAGAACTATGGCAAAGCTGTAAATGTCAACCTTATGGGTATAGTGTTTCCTGTCCTTTAGTGTCACTGTGCTGTACAACTGACAAAATAAAGGTGATGAATGAGAAAAATAGAAGTACTCAGTCGTACTGCTTATATGTTTTTGTCACAAGGAGGAACAAAGAGATCATTACTGGTACCTCGGGAGCCATCCATCTGTAAGTCCCAGTCTCGGCGGTCATCATTTCAGTCACCGTTTCCTCCCTTGCCAATCCAAAGTCCGCAAGTTTTAGGTTCTTCTTGTCATCAGTTAAAAGCAAATTATCTGTAGAAGACATTCAAAATATATGATAAATATGATTGCCAGTGGCCTGTTTTAATTAAATCCTTTCCACTTTTCCATTATTTTTTTGCCTTTATGTAGCTAAGGGTATCTAGAGTTTCTTCATCACATTTGTCTACATGTCCACCCCGACTAACAAGAAAAGATTGAAGAAACCTCATTCGAAACTACATTGTCCCAACTCACAAGTACATAAGCTAAGAGTCCATCTCACTGAACAACATAGCCAAAACTTGACACAGAAATGTAGCTTGTAGTGGCTGCTGAGTGCCAAATAGCTACAGTTAATTGGTCAGCTTAGTTAAGGAACATATGCTTCCAAATTAGCAATAACCAGTCCATCATACTGAATTGCATAACCATATTCCAAAGAAAATTGTGAGTAAAGGCCTTTTTAGTGTGTGTGTCCTAGGTTGCAAAGAAACCACAAAAAACAAAGGTAAAAAATAGAGAAGAGTTAAATAAACATCACAAACTTCTGCATTAAGTGTTTCTAAAACTAATTAATTTTTTAAAAGAAGTGTTAGTAACAATATATCAGCAGAAGATAAAGAGAATGTACACATTAATCCTACCAGGTTTCAAGTCCCTGTGAATGATACTATTTGCATGCAAGAAGTCCATGCCTCGTGAAATGTCCAGAGCAAAATGCAGGGAAAGCTGTAGATCCAGACGATTTGGGCGGATTCCTCTCAGAAACTTTTTAAGTGAACCGCCCCTCAAGAGCTCTGTCACAATCACTGTTGGTTCCTTGCAAACACCAATCAGCTGTTTTCAAGAATAATATCAGCATGTGTTCTGATACCTTTATAGCTGTTCTAGAGCAATTTTAAAACAGAACCACCTGGTAATCCAGGGGGGGACAAACCATGGCCACAAACCAGTATAATTTCAAACAAATAAGGAGTTCTCAGAGACACGAGTGATCTGTAACAATTATTATTTGAAATTCATTGACAATAAAAGACGGAAGCAGAGAGAACAATAAACCAGAATACAATGTCTAAGGAAGATTATTAAGAATGTTGACAATTCCAGATCACAGTTGCAAGATAGAATTCTATCATACAGAGGCTTTTCTCTTTATTATAAACCAAAGATCTACAACAATACCTTCACTAAATTCTCATGTTGCACCCTAGATAGCATTTTAACCTCTCTCATAAACCTCTTCCTGCGTTTTGCATGCTCTTCCTCTGTTGGGCCAGGCTGCATTATCTTGACAGCAACGCTTGATGAATCGTAACTGGAAAGATTGAGATATTGTAAATCATTTAAATCAGATACCAAAGCAGATCATACAAGCAGAATTTCTTTTAAAGCAACAGTTAACAAATTGTACACAATAGAAGAAAAAAAAAATTCAGTAGGGCCTAGGTAGACGCAGATGAATTTAAGACACATAAACGACCGACTCTAGACATGATGGGTCCTTTTTTTTTTCTGTTTAACAGAGGTTAATCATCCAATTTTCCATGTGCTTGCTTTGATAATGCAGTAGACTAAGGTGCCAACTCAAACTCCTTCCCCGACTAAAAGAAATGAAGTGACAAGCTGAGATATACTCGCCGACAGGGGAAAAAAACAAGAACCCCAAGAACGGTATACAAGTAGACAAAGCTTTCAATAAATCCTCCGTGTCTCTTACTTGAGAGCAAAAGAATTGAACAAAAAAAGTAAAATCGATAAAAAAAAAAAAAACACACACACACACACACACACAAACAAAACAAAAAAAAATCAACAACAGTATGCATGCACGTAAATATATAACAAAGAAATAATGTAGTTGATCATGCCATAAAAAAGAAAAGCCACTTAAAAAAATCAAATGAGAGAAACAAGAGTCTGACTCGACCAGTGCTCTCACATTTCATCCTCAGACTTTTAAAAACCACACCAAGTCACTAACAAGAAGAGAAAAAAAAAAGAAAAGAAAACTCGAATAAAGTACAGCCGACCAGACCTCCATTCTGAACAAATCAAAAAGAAGATAAAAAATGAACTCCGGAAACACCACAATTCAATCGACAGAGAGTAACAGCAATCCAAATTCAGCACCAGACCACCTGACAGGACTCCAAGAAGCGTAAACGAAAGTGTATAAAACATTACATGCCCTCGTAGACTTTTGCGTGACCGCCCTCGCCGATCTTTGGGCCAAGTAAAATAGCATCCGGATTGATAAACCACTTGTCGTCGATCGTTTCCTCCTCATCATCAGCAATGATCATGTCCTCAACCTCAGCTCGATCCTCCACTTCCCCCACTCCTTCCCCGAGGTTTCCTTTCCCTTTTTCGTCATTCGCACTAGGGAGATGAACAAAAGCTTCCGTGCCGGAAATCCTCCGGTCCGCCATCTTCCCTTGTTAGTTTAGGGTTTTCTTGCATCGAGAAGTCGTACGCAGAAATGAGAGCAGAGACGATACCGCGAAGGCAATCAGCTAACTGCTCGACTGATACCTTTTATAGAGAAAATGCGCGCTCCGACGCTTTTCGAAGATCCTTCGCTTTTCGGGGCTTTCGTTTCTTCGAATCTCAGTAAAAAAAATAAAAATAAAAATGAAAATAGTAGAGAGAGAAAGAAAGAGCACGAGCGATCGAGCTAACAAGAGACTAGTTGACTCTATGAGCAGCAGAGGAGAGAGAGAGAGAGAGAGAGAGAGAGATGTTGTACGGACAAGAAACTCAGCTTCTAGAAGTTCTTGGATCGGGGGGGGGAGCCGGGAAACAACCATACAGATTCATACCATCAAATGTCTCTATATTTACAAAACTGCCATAGCGTGTGCTCTGAGATGCTATGGCAATCTTGTAGTAAAATTGGAAAACTAGGTTTTTTCTGTTATGTACTCTTCTCTTGTTTTAAATTTTAAATCCCGCGCTAATCTCAGAGAAAGACATCGTAGTTAGGCTTACAAAAATTTAAAACTAACAAATCTCCCTCCCATTTTCGAAAATAAAAAAAAAAGGCCTCTCTTTCCCGTGGGCCTTCCTGGGCCCACATAATCCACGTTCCGTGGGCCTTATTTTCTCATTTTCGTTTCAAAAATAAAAATAAACTAATTAAATCAATCATCAGTTAACTATCATTTCTAACAAGGATTTCTCGCTTTTTATATTCATAATTAAAAAAAATAATCAATAACAACGGGTCACGTGCGGGGTGGGATGAGGGAGCGAGGGCGTGCGGCGGCGGCGGGAGCGAGATGTGTCGGTGGCGTTGAGGTGGTCAAGAGTCAAGACTCGAGATAAAGTTAAAAGAGCCAAAAAAAAAAAAAAAAAAAATAAAAAGGGTAAGGACTCGGGACCGAGGACCCAACATGTCACCCTAAAAAGTCACGTCCACCCTTTGTTTTTCTTTCATGCACGTACCATGCATATATAGATTGGACTAGCCTTGTCTGCCCCCCGACCCCCTTTTAATCTTCCTCCAATTTATCATAATATCTTAGTTTTTTTTAAGGTTTAAAGCTAGTAAAAAGGACAATACTATATTAGCTAGAAATTAAAAGGACGTTAATTTGACTTTATTTTTTCTTATTAATGCAATCTAGAAAATAACAATATTATAAACAAAATAGTTTGTTTGTATATGTTTCGAATAAGACTGACAACTTAGTATCATATGGAGGTTTTGGAGACATATATTACCAATTAGCATACTTGCCAAACCTACCCGAAATGACTGATTTGATTGAGATTTCTAATTGCAAGCGTAATTCAAAAAATGGCAAGGTATTAGATCTTAATTAAAATCTTTAAAATTGATTAATTCGCATTTTGAATTAGAATTTGACATCTTACATACTTATGGGGTCTTAATTTGTTTCTACGTATACCAAACAAAATCTTCCTAGAAGAAGTCTTTGTGCATGTCACTAATATGCATTACACAAAATCAAAGTAAGATCTCTTTCACATTACTGTAAAACACTTTCCTCTTCTTTTGGGTCAATATTCAACATACTCTTGTCCTTCTCATTTTCTTCACTTTTCATATCCTCATGTCGGTGGATTATTTAACAAACAAGTTTTGACCCATTTCAAGAAACGTGACTCTAAGACTGATTATACAATCAATTTCTTAATTAGGGTACGTTAAACCCTCGATTATTGTTTTATATTGTATGCCCATGTTGCACCATCTGCTTTGAAGTGAAGCACAGTAGGATTAATTAGCTTTAGACGGATGTCAACAAATGATTGTGATAACAACCGTGGATATGGGTCCCTTACAAGGCATGATTAATTTTCATCGATTAGTTGACAAGCTTGACTATCCCTTCTATTTGACCCAACTTAGTCAAGAAATTAAGCTTAAGTTACTAGGTCGACTGAAAACAACTTTT
Source organism: Aristolochia contorta (assembly GCA_022405105.1). NCBI lineage: Eukaryota > Viridiplantae > Streptophyta > Magnoliopsida > Piperales > Aristolochiaceae > Aristolochia > Aristolochia contorta. The sequence goes on along the minus strand of CM039670.1, from coordinate 479,505 downwards.
CAATATAAATATAAATTAGTTGAAACATGAAAACCTAATAGTAGCTTTATTTTTTTTAATGTGAATAAATCATTTGTTGACTGAAGACAAGGTCTACTAGGTAATATATAATATTAATACTTACCCAACATGGTAAAAAAATATTCACATTTCAAATATCAATTTTTTTTTTTTTTGAGTCATGCATGAGGAGGTTGAGATGTCTTCTCTAGATTATTGTGATGGGAACTTTTTGGAGTACAAGGAGGTTGGATGTTGTTATGAAGATAAAGATATCCATATAATGCAAATTGACCTTTTGTTTTTACTTTTTAATCACACTATGGCTAAACCAAGAACAAATGTTTTAGAAGATAGAAACTAGAACCCTCTACATGTTTTAAATACTTATTTAAAATATTGTATATTTATAATTTTTATTATTATTTACAAATAATTATAAACAATAAATTGAAACTGTTAGAGGGTCATCTTCCTTGACATTTTGTTTAAGACATGGGTTCCACTTGTAAACTCCATAATCAGAGTTGACTCAACTTAATCTTGACGACCACTTCAAAGTTCTAGTCAATATAATATTTAATTAAATAGGTGTGAGATGAATTCCAATTTGCTTAGCTGCATTACGATAATCAGTTTTCGATTATTTTAGTCAAATGTCAATCAGAAAATTGGATTCCACTGGATTCAACTTAGCCTCAAAACTAGAACTGGTTCGATCCCTTTCAATTAGATGAAATTAATGAATGCTTCTTTTTATTAATTATCTAATTCTTTTTTTTTTAAAATGTGATACATATATACTTGGACATGACCTATAACATGTTGTTCCATTATACTTGTCTCATCATAAAGGAATTCATATTTAGATTAATTGTTTGAGACAGTTGCTTTTTAAGATATTTGGTTAAAACTTAATATTATTAATTATATATTTAACTTGTTTTTTAAATTTTTATTGATATAATGCTTATTTATTTTTAAATTTTAGAACTTTAAAAAATAAACATGTTAGGTTATGGCCCTTTTGTGGTGAAGCTGCAAGGAGTAATAGAGAGCAATAACTCACATCTATTTAAGGAGCAATACCTAATGGGTTCATGCCTCTTATCACTTAATAAATGCATCTTCAATTCAGTTGGCTTATTTGCTTAAAGAGATATGCTCACGCACCTCTACATGCCACATTAATGACCAGGACAAGTCGATCTAATTGGGCCAAATTGGCGATTCATTGAAATAAATATGCATTAATTAGAGGGCATGCATGGCCCAAAAGAACCACAGAATTTTAAACAACAATTTAGTTTTTATTATGGAAAACACTAAATCAAATGTATCACCTCACATAAAAAATCACATTAGTGTTAATAACACTAATAACTCAAGTAATGGAACATTGCACTCGCAAGGCATGACCCAAATTAAAATATGATGAAGAGAGACAGCTAAAGCTGGCATTCTGTGAGAAAAAACTGGCAATACATACCAGAAATGTTTGACTTGGAATGCTTGATACCATAAAGAAATAAACAAAGAAATGTCTATTTTCACTAGGAAACAAAGATAGATGGAGAAATAAATGATTAAAATCACTGTCTATGAGCTTATGGAGAAGTCCCCCTTTCCCACTCCTTTCATTGTTAGGTTCTCATTAAATGAATGTTCCTCTCTCAAAAACATACACCACATCACTATATTAAATTCCATTATCTATATTAGTCAAAATTTGTGTCTCTATTTTATGGACAAAAGTATTTTTTACCTTAATTTATGCTACGAACTCTTTCATTTTTTTAATTTCCCATGTTGTAGGCATTATAATCCCTCAAAAAAAATCTTACTGCTAATCTTTACAACATAGAAAAGACATATTATATATTCATTGATATAACCCTCGAGATTCATGAGACAATAACACTTGGGACTATTATATTTTATCTGTGGGATTAGTGATTTAATGATGAGTAAAGGTCATAAACTTGTATCTTAGATGCCCTCCCACTTAAAAAGAAGGTTCTTGTTAGTTGTTACCATCTCAACAACTTTGAACCTTTAATTTATTAAAATTATTAACATTAATTTTAGTATTGATTACATTAATAAATATGATAAACAATAGTTAAAAACTGAGTTGACCCTTCAAACCCAGGAAAGAACGGGCCCACCTTGAAACAAAACTTGGGCCTTCCTTACCGTCTGTCTTACTGGCACATAAAACCAAGGGAAAAGATGGGGTCCACTCCAAAAAGAAAGCTGCAAAAACGGTGGGCCCAGGTCTCTGGACCGGACAACGACCTCATTTTCCCGCTCCCGGGACAGCCGTCCCGGAAACGCAGGAATTCGTATTTACGGAAGGGTAATGCCGTCATTCGAAGTTCCTGTGTCTATCTATTCTCGGACAGGGAAGAGAGGACTTGTCAGTCGTTGAGGAAAAGGAAGGGGTAGAAGAGGTAAAGAGGAAAAGTGCTAATACTTTACCGAAAAGGAGATCCTTGCATCTTGTTTACAACAGGTGAGATTCCCGAAATATGATTAAACAAATTCAAATCTGAAATATTAAATTCAGCTAAACTGAAAGAAACAGAGGAGAGAGAAAGACGAAAGCTCTGGCATGGGAAGAGAGAGAGAGAGGGAGTCAGGAAAATGGGAAAATGGAGCCTTTTTTCCGGTGCAGGTCTCTCTAATTTCTGAAAAATATTGGGTTTCTCTTTGAATGGTGGATGCGTGCTTCTTTGCTGATTCTGTGGTCTTAGAAGGCTGGAAAATGAGGTTGAGGAACTGTGTGTAGGTGGGTTTTCTGGTTTCTTGGTGATTTTGTTCCTTGTCCGTGGAGAAATTTGCATGCCACTGAAGTTCCGATATGATATGAGACACTAAGGACAGGTTTGTTCATTATATGTATTTTTTGGTTTCAATTTTTTGATAAAGAGATTTCTGGTTTTTATTGTTGTTTTTTTTTCCGAGGTTCCTGAGTGTTTAGAATTTTCCATGTTTCTTTTCAAGAAATGTATCTTTCCAATGTAAATTACTGTGTGCGCTTTGAACAAGAAAAAACCTGTGGTTCTCAAATTGTTCGGCTTCGTCCCTTTTTGGACATTTTCTTAACTCTTATAATGGGATTTCAGCCATTCTTTTGGCTTGTCGTCACTTGTATTTTTCTGTCTTCATAATTAATATTTTACTGAAATTTTTTTCTTATTCATCTTCAGTTCTACTGGGCCCGTATCTGGTTGCAACACTGCGTCTGTGCAAGCTTGCATCTTGTATGTAATTACTTGTCTTTTCTCCCTCTAAAATAATGGAGTGCGTTCTTTGGGTGCTCATATTGTCGTACCAGTGAAGAGATTTTTCTGCCATTCTTTTGAAATCATCTTCATGTGATTCGTCTTTCTTCGTTTCCCCTGAACTTTCCACATGAAATTTCTAATTCAATGCTTTGATGGAGTCTGATTTTCGTCAGTTTTTTCGTTGAAAGAGAGCTTGCCTAGAAAGTCAAATGCTTCTGCTGCTTCTGGTGATTACATGTTGGAAGATAGCAGCTTTTTTTGACTTTAATAAGAGCACTCGGGGATCTACTGTACTTTTGTAATTTTCACCCCATTTAGTCGATTATTTTCTTACAATTTCAATTGCTATTCATTTTCTGGTTTCCATTTTTTAACCATTCTTCGTGAATAGCGAACTCTCCTGTACTTGAACATCTTTCTCTATTGCATTTTGTATAACGATATCCTACTTGTTAGTGAATACAACACTAATTGGCATTAGATAGATATACGTAAATTGTATTGTTCATGTATCCAAAATGGATCCTCAAAATTGTGCTCATTGTCTGTATCTCTGTTTACTAACCTACCATTTTATCCAGGATCTTGCTCATCAGGCTGGAAAGGAGTAATAGATCCACATTTTCTTCCCTAACAGGAAGGAAACATGAAATCCGGGTCAAAGAAGGGGTGGAACTCTATTGTTCCTCTCCGCCTGAAGGGAAAATCGGCTACTCGGTTCTGCATGTTTTCCAAAGTACGCTCTGCCGGGCTGACTCCTGGAAATGCACCGGTTTATCTAAATGTCTATGACTTGACCCCAATGAATGGCTATATGTATTGGGCAGGTTTCGGAATATTTCATTCAGGAGTCGAAGGTACTATTGATTGCTTTTCTTTATTGGATGTTATTCTTAATCCAGTAGTGAGCAAATGATGTCTGATATGAGGCGATTCTTGGATACTTACAGGGGAGCAGGTTATTTTGTAGCTATATTTTATAGTTTCATCTGGGCATAAAATTTTTAATTTTGTAGTAGGATTAAATGTTTCTGTCACCCTTAAAAGCCTTGAGTAGAGATCTTCATTCATCACTAAGATAAGCTCAACTCCACCCTTTGTTTATAGGTGTTAGTGGATTAGGAGAATTGTTTTCCTGAACATTTTTATCACAACTTTTTTCTTATAGATCAAGCATCAAATTACTGTCTTATTTAGATTTTAATAAATTCATATCTATTTATAAAAAATTAAATCTATAGAGTAAGACATCTCAGACGTGTCGTGCGTCATTGATAATAAGATATTCACAAAGAGATCAGTTGTCTGCTCTAGTAATATAAATTTTTCTAGCACAGGAAAACAGGTCAACAGATTGTGCTTTTGTAATTACATATGAAGGTAAAATCGAGAAATGCTTTAAAAGCTAATGATTGAACAAGATGAAGGTTATGGAGACAAACCCTAATGAATAATCTGGTGAGGATTTTGGTTTTCACTGTAAGAAGTCAACCAATGTTCAATTAGTGAATCAGCATGTGGTGTTAGTATAATGAATCCAAGATAGCTTTTCAAAGAGAACAAAAGAGGAACCAAAAATGATTCTGGATTACAGTTGGATAATTTCTAAACTCATGGTACATGGATAGAATGTTAAACATGTGAAGATTATATAATCTTCTCTGAAAAGAGAGGTTGCAATCCAAACTATGATATTCATGATAACTTTCCAGTGAAGCTGAGAAACGCCATCGGCTAAATTAAGTTAGTCTACTTTAGCGCAAAAATGTCAGATAGTCGCTGCATTCTTTCTTGAAATGTCAAACAAAAACTTCTGATGGCTGAAGTCACATTCTATGCAGTATTGTAGCACTGATGAACATTGTCATGGTGTTTATACTATGCTCATCATAGAGGAAAGAGGTGAATTACCAGCCTCAGCTTTATAAAAGTTCTGATCAACTCACAACTTTCAAAAAAAAAAAAAATCTAATCAACTGGATGAAAATAGGACATCAGCATGTTTATATGCACTGTGATCATAATTTAGGTATAAATCGTTTTAACTTTTTTAAGGTCAATGTTTTGTCTATTAGTTGATAAAATTCTTGGAATGATCTGTTTAACTGTTGCTAAACTCTTTAATGGCACCATTGCATGTACAGTTCATGGTGTTGAATATGCATTTGGTGCTCATGATTTCTCAACAAGTGGAGTTTTTGAGGTGGAGCCTCGACAGTGCCCAGGTTTCAAGTTTAGGAAATCAATATTCATGGGGACAACTTGCTTGGATCCGGTTCAGGTCAGGGATTTCATAGAGCGCCACTCTGTAAACTACAATGGTGATACTTACCATTTGATCGTGAAGAACTGCAATCACTTCTGCAAGGATATCTGCTACAAGTTGACTGGAAGCCAAATCCCCAAATGGGTCAATCGGCTTGCCAGAATAGGTAACTTCCATTAACTGAGTGGAAATTTTTGTGCCTGTGGTTTCTTAAACTCCACATCCTTATATCTCACATTTTACGAGGGTAAAAATGATTTTCTTGTTTCTCATTTAGTATGACATCTTTAGGAAGTGAAGTTATTGGAACTTCTTGTGCCTGTAGCCTCTGACACTTACTTCCCTGTGTCATATGTTTTACGAGGGTAAAAATGTTTTTCTTATGGTCTCATTTAGTTTAATAGTCTAAAGGAACTGAAACTGTTTGTGTTCTAATCACTTATTTGTGAAGTCACTTGATCCGCCCCCATTGACATTAGCTTCCTCTCTGTGCTTCACGGCTATGCTATCTAATCGTCTGAGATGAGGTAGGGTTGCCCTTAATCTTGTGATTTCTTCTTGGTGTGTAACAATGTTAATTTGGTTGTACTAGTTCTGGTCACACAAAATGAAAGATCCATTTACTTTATGCAAGGCGTACCATGCACTAATTGCCTCGGAGACATTAGTTAGCCTTCATAGAAATCCCTGACCTGGCATTGGGTGTGGTCTCAGTTTGGTCATGTATTCATGATACATCGGCTCTATGGCAGGCTCTTTAGCTAAGGGAGGGGTCTCCCTCCAATCCCTTGTTTCAAGTGGTCTCCCTTGACATTGTACTGTTTTTTGCACTTTGGCTTTATTAAAATGGTGTTCTCCTTTTGGGATAAAAAAAAAAAAAATCTTCCTTTTGTTGGGTCCATATGTTTCTATTTCCTTCAATTATAATTCTGTTTCTAGCTGTTCATAGTTACTATACTTTATCCATTTAATCGGAAGTGTCTTACCCCTTTATATATAATGGTGTTACTGGGTGTTATAACAGAGATGTTTTTGCTGAAAACTATGAGGCCAAAATTCTGCACCAACTAAAACCGTCTATTCCTTCCAAGATAACTCTTCGAGCTGTTGCAGATGATAGTTTACGGTTAATTATGACTGCATGTTTTGTTCAGCAAGCTCGCTTATTATCTACTGACCCGCAAATGCTTACCCCTCACTTTTTAGGTTCACTCTGCAGCTGCCTTCTGCCTGAGGGACTCCAAGTGTCTGCCGTGAGGCATGAACCTGAGTACCCCAACCAACCCGATGAGGGTGAGAAAAGAAGATTGAGAAGTGCTTTCAGCTGCCTATCGTCCATCTCGATGCGACAGAAGCAGTTATCCACTTCCTCCCTCTTGTTGCACTCTCCACTAAAAGGCTTCCTCCCACCGTGGGAGTTGAAGAGGTCAAACACCACCACCTCCCTGAAAGAAAGGTGACAGAAAACGGGGTTCCTGCATTCTGCTGCTGGGTTCACAAAATGGGTTTCAAAAGTTCCATGATAGCACCCTCTGAACAAACTGAGTAGCCTCTGCAGTCTTTCCCAAAAATTTGGCGGCTGGCTGCTGTACTAGATGAGTCCACAACCCAAGGATAAGACCGATTCACAGGCCGAACAGACCCCATTATGTCAATGTTAGGGGGATTAAAGTGTGCTGCCATTTTGAGCTGGTGGGAAGTGTGACTCCCCCTGCCACTGTGTAACTCCCAAATTATGTTGTTTCAAATTGTCTTGTTTCCATGCATATCAGGTGAAGAACTAGGGTAACTTGATCAGATACTTCCTAAATGTAAGTGTGTGTGTGAAAAAAAAAAAAAAAAAAAAAAAAATTCTCATGGACTTCCCCATTTCAATTCTAAACCAGATTATTCTTGCTCTGGCGTATCTGGCTTTACGTATGAAATCTTCCTTCCTCAACTGTCCAAGAGCAAATTAGGAAAAGAAAGAAGCGTTGGTGAGTTAGGAAGAATGAAAGCTTTCTCCATTTATGGGTTAAATGTTCTGTGAGAAGTATTTGTCTGGAGGAAAGAGAGAAAAAAAAAAGGAAAGAAAAAGGAGAACTAGGAGGAATGTGCTGCCAGCACGCAAAAGCCAGCCTCATATGAAATGGGGACAAGCCGAGGTCCAAGCAAGTCCAGCCACTTGCTTGGACCTTATGAACTGGCATCATGGGCAATGATTAAAGAAGTTCAGATAGTGAGTTATGCGGGGAAACAGTAAAGAAATAACAAGTAAGCAAATCTGAGGAGGAGGAGAAGGGATTGACGATAATGAAGTTGATTGATGGGGAAAAGATCGAAAGTTGGAAAATTGGGGAAAAAGAGACTGCAGACTGTTAAAGCATTGTTGTTGTCTGCATGCAAGTCTGGTCTGTTATTATGCCTAATACATGTAACTTGGCCTCAATAAGTTTTTATTCCAGCACTGGTCTGTTGTTATGCCTCGTACATATAACTTGGACTGAACTAGTTCTTTGTAAGTGACAAGCAATCATGTCGCCATTAAGGGACCTATTCGTTCTAGTGGAGTGCTTTCGAAGATTTTTAGGATTTCATGCAGGGTGGGTAATGAGCAAGTGGCGAATGGGTTTCTACAAACAAAAAAAATTAATTTTTATGGTGTTTATTAATAGTGAACATCAAGTTTTTCTTTTCTAATATTGAAATTAGTAAAACAATAATAAGAATATTTTGTTTCGACCCGTTTGACCAATTTTTATTTAAAACATAATTTATTTTCACCGATTTTATGCATATATGTGACTTATAAATATGTCGATTTTTTTCTATTAAGTTTTTTTTTTTGGGCTCTTAGAAGGGGCAAAAAGACTAATTAAAGAGGTTAAATTCTTTTATTTCTCGTTGACCAGAAGACGCAGTGAAAATTCATTTTGAACTTTTTTTTAGCAGCTCATTTGATTATTTGATTGAAAGCAATTAGATATCATGATATATTACTTGTTTGTACTTGTATTGAATGGTTTTCGAACAACAAAACCAGGTCTTGAATACTTCGTACATATATTTTGAACTTTTTTAGGAATGAATTTCACTTCTATTATTAGATAAAAGATCTTATTTCACAGCAATGCGTTAACAGTAAAAAGTCCAAATCTTTCGTTGGTCGGCCGAAAGTTAGATTGGCCCACCTTCGGACTATATCTACCTCGTTGAGAAGTGCTTTGAATGATCCATATCGTTCATTTACAATGGGACCCATCATCATTAAGGTGCCTCACGTGCATGGAAGGCTTCTCGAGTTTGCTGCAAACTTGCCGTGGACTTTAGGACCTTATTAAGCCTTATTTTATAATGTTTAGTCCATGATCAATTTTAAGCTTTAATTTCTCTTCTTTTTCTCCGTTCCTGTGAATTTTGAAAATAGAGTAGCTAGATACGAAATGTTCACGTCCAAGGAAAAAAAATTCTGAAAAGTTTCATGAGTGCAGGACACTGATCAGCCATATTGGAGAATGATGAGAAGAAGCACTTGAAGAACCCAATCTTTGAAGTCGGAGGAAGAAGAAGAAGAAGAAGAAGAAGTAATTTACAGGGACCGGGGTGGTATCTACATTTCAGATGAAGAGTCCAGGGTATAATCAAATCACAGTCCGTACCAATTGAGCCATTCCATGGCGTTAATACTACTGTAATTATAACTGCTGTCCGCCATGAATAAGATGTTGTCATCATGATCTCCTGCTGCAAAACCATCGAGAAGAAGATCAGGGTGGTGGTCACGAGCTTCAGTTGAGAAGGAAGCTGTGCTCGGGCTGCCGCTTCTCTCCCTCTCCGAGCCACTCTCGACTTGCTCCGACAGCTTACGGATTTTGTTCTCGGCTTGTGAGAGCTGCTCTTTGAGCTTGTACACCTGCAACATGACCAGAACTGTTTAATTCACTTTTAATTGCAGCGAGTTTTAAATATTTCAACTGGTTTGAGAGTCCTGAAGATCAGGAAGAGATTAACTGGGTCGAATCAAATCTCCTTTTTTTTTTTCCCCACTGGTTGTGGGAGAGAAGAGTACTGGTTTCTACTAGTTTCAGTTGACACGAAGACATGTATGTAGGGAAGATCTACTTGGATCGAGGAACCGGGTCAAACCAAATCTGCTTTTTTTTTTTCTTGTTACAGAGAGATCGAAGAAGTGTAGGCGATGAGTGGGATCGACCGAGGAAGGAACTGGGTTAACCGAGTTTTAATTTACTGGTTAATTTTTGGACAGAAGACTGGGCAGTTGCGACCAAGCTGCTTGACGTGCAAAACCGGTTACGTAGAAATGGAAAATTCACGTATACAATAATATTGATCGGAAACGAGGAATGAAAGAGACCCAGTTCTGCGATTGGTTCCTGGGAACGAGATCGGAGAGAGAAAAAATATTGAGCACTTAGAAGGGAGAAGAGAGCTAGCCAGCTCATGTGGAGTACTGTGAGAATGATCTGGAGATAATTAAGTAGCTAGAGCGTCATGATGAGCTAATTACCTCGGCTTCAAGGCGGCATTTTTCGAGCAAAACGCAGTCATGGGTCGTCTTCAACCTCGAGTACTGATCCTCCAGCTGCTTGTTCTTCCACCTTGCTCTCCTGTTCTGAAACCAAACCGCGACCTGTCTCGGGTCCAGACCCAACTCGGCCGCCAAGCGCACCTTCCTCCCCGATTCCAACTTGTGCTCGCTCCCGAAATTCTCTTCCAAGAAATTCACCTGCTCTGCACTCAGCTTCCTCTTCTTCGTCATCCCCGCAGCTCCCTCTCCTTTGCTTTTCTTCCTTCTCCTCCTCGGCCTCGTTCCTAATTTACAGACAAAAGAAGAAGATGAAAAACCAGAAGAGATGCAAGGTAATTAATTAGACGCAAACATTTGGACACCCATCAATTTTTTTACCCGACCGAATTAAAGAGGGTGGTATACCCAATTAAAATCGATCATCACTAACCTTCTGGCATTTGTGTGTACATCCCAGAACAATACTGGGAGAGAAGAAGCATCTGCTGTTCTTCGACCCCTCCTTGGTTGGAACTCTTCACTGTCATATTCTTTTTCTTCTCTGTTTCCTTACACATGACAAAGCTCTCCCCCATTCCTAGACTTCTTTCTTTCCACACTTCCTCCTACTGATCCAACAGTCCCCTCCCTCGCCTTAATTTATAGCCATCCCCGCCCACACTTACCCTCCCTTACCCTCCCTTTCACGCATAAATTTCAGCAGCTACCCTTCTCTCAGTAGCACTGTAGCACACACAACACCCAAGTGTGAAAAGTGAAAAAACAGGGAGGCACGCCTGTGTTTGTACCCCAGTTCAGACATTTCCGTTCACGGTCGGGACTTTCCCGAAAAAGTTCAATAGATTTCCTCGAAAGACATGAATAGTTGGATTGGTCGATCGGTTTTGCCTGAGAACGAAGGAGTCCACATTCAGTCCCTGGAACCCCAATCGCACTCTGATGCGGCAGCCTGGTTTATTAATACCACTAGGACCCTACCTGTAGGCCTTCTTTTACTCCCCTTCTTTTTTTTTTGTTTTCACTGAGGCATTTCATCGAACAACTGCAACTTAAAAAGGGTAGACTCAAAACGAGGAACACCATTAACGTAACGCGCGACGTCTTTTTTTGTAATTTTAATAATAATCAATCAGACGAGGAACAGCAGTTTTCAGGGTAATTTTTTTTTTTTTTTTTTTTTTGGGGCGGGCCGGTGTGGGGTTTTCACCTCGTTCCCTGTTGTAATCCACCCCCGAGGCTCCCGCAGCCGAGCCCGAGGGAGGAAGCCGAAACCCATCACGTGAGAGGAATTCCGGGCACGTGATCAGCGGGACCCCGTGTCGTTTTCTTGCTTTCAGCGGCGAGAATTCTGATTGGAAAGAGACGCGTGAGACGCGCGGATTAGGGTTTGTTTTGAAGCTGATGGGGACGGCAGGTGAAAAATAAAATAAAATAAAACAGAGCAGTCTCCGTCATTCCATCACGTTGTGTTTCTCAATTTACTTTTATCCTCTTCTCACGGTAATTCCCTCTCACGGTGTTCGAGTCCCGACCCCGTCTTATATTTAACAAAAGCCGTCCGAGTCAAAAGCCGGGTTCCCCCCTTGCGTGTCCGAGTCAAACCGGGGATAGCTACAGAGTTTCCACGACGCCGGAAGGAAAAGTCACATGGCCTGTCCACCAAACCCCTCACACGCGTCCTCCAGGCGAACGCCACGGGGGGGAGGGGACCACTCTCACCCCCCCCCCCCGTACACCCACGTTTCTTCTTCCCGAGCTCCCGCATATACGAGGCCTGCCATCCAATCGGCTCGCACCACCTCAGCAGCTCGGCTTTACCAGAATTCGCCAAAGTCGTGTGGCGACTGATCTGTTGGCGCCTTTTTTTGTCGCCGAGCTGTGTATAAAGGGCAAATGAGGGGGCACTTTGGGCATTCACTCTTATTTTCTCTAATACTTATCCGGATCCCTTCCTTTTATTTATTATTTATTTATTTTTTATTTTTAAAAAAAAATATATATTAACCTTTGTTGGCTTGTTTACTAAGGTATCACTATCACCGTCATTTGTTTCATCTCCTCACCACACCCTTCAGTGCTTATCCCCTCCTGCCATTTCCATCTTCAAATGTTCTGAATCCTCCTCCCCCTTCTCAACCACCTCTTTCCAAACCTTAATTTGGCAAACTTGGCCTCCCCCCTTTCACACAAGTCTGATTCTCCCATGAATAACTGTTCATATAAATTTCATTTCTGTGAATATGAGGAAGAAGAAAGAGGGGTGTGGTGAGACTGAGCTGGAAACCTGGTCAGAAGGTGCATTGCATGGGGGGATATTGGCTAAAAATGGTTATAAAGTTAAAGCCATCTACCCTCTTCCTCTCTTACCATTCAATGAATTGATTACATCAGACAGCTCTCACCATTTCCACTTATGGTCATGCTTCCGCTCTTCTTCCCTGAACCAAACTGGGGACCCAATTTCATTTTTTTTTTCTCATTTATCTAAAAATGGTTACAGAATTGTTTGGAAGTGGCAAGAAGGAATTTGAGGGAGGGATACACTTGCCCATTAGTAGCAACTGAGGATAAGACCATGGAGATAGAGAGAGAGAGAGAGAGAGAGAGAGAGAGAGAGAGAGAGAGAGAGAGAGAGAGAGAGAGAGAGAGAGAGAGAGAGAGAGAGAGAGAGAGAGAGAGAGAGATGAAATGAAAGGGAAACAGAGCGAGCGTGAGGGAGATTCTCCTATGTAAGCACCTATGTCAGCAGGCTAGGTTGATTATGTCCTTGGCCTTTGTACTTGTTTAATGGGGGAAAGAAAAAGAAAAAAGGGTTGATAGGTGGAAAGAGGAATTGAAAAAAACTCAGGGGCAAGCACCCTTGGCTTGGATTCCCTCTCACATGCCTAAGGACTTGTTTAATTGCTTAATCCCACCTTTGTTGACCCACACTTACACACACAAGCCCCCAAAAAAATAATCAATTTTGTTGAAGTAAAGATTAAGCATGTTCTCTTTATCCCAACACACCCTAGCCCTTGTTCCCAATCTCCCAACTTCTCTCTCTCCCCAACCCCTAAACCCAAACCTAATCACGCTTCTAATCATACCCCTAAGTGGTAACACTCCCTGCCAAACCCCACCACGTCATTGCTCCAATGCCCGTTTCGAGGTAAATTAATGGTTTGTTAATTCTCCCACTTACCCTAATTGGATGGGATGAAGAGACCAGAAGGGTCAGGGGCTGATATCAAGGCAAATCTTTGACACTTTGTAAGTGGGGGGATAATTATTTAAATACCGGTTTTGGATTTGCTAATGGTTTTGCATGAGACTGATCCAATCAGGTTTGTTTTGAGTGTAAGTAGCTGCCTATCGAAGGATGTGATTCTAGGGATGCTTCATTCCCCGTGCTTTGGGATTTGGGTTCAGGTAATACGTGTTAATCCTTCTGTCATACGTGATTTAATCTAATCTCAAAGTGGTTGGGCATACGTGGTCGCCTTATTTATACCCATGAAAGAAAAATCTGCGCCACTGGATTGCTCCTAATCAAGCCCTACTTGGGATTTTAATAGTAGCGTAAATTGGATACGAAACAGCTAAGATTGATTGGGAGCCACAAAAACTGAGAGATTCCACGTTTTAAAAAAGGACGATTAAGCGTAATTATGGGGATTATTTTAATGCCAAGGAGGGAGGATTAGTGGGTGGCCGAGCCACCGTGCTTTCCGCTTTCTTTCTACGTTGATCGAGTTGTACCGTTTCAGCCATGGAAGTGAAGCGGGTTTTGGCTGGCAAAATCTCAAACTTTTTGAGAGAGATTAAGGACCGACCTCAAAGTGGGTACTAGTATTATAAGGAGTGGAGGACACGTGGAGAGCAGGAGTGAATGAATAGTAAGGTGGAAACGTGGTCGATTTGTGATCCTTAGGACTTCAGATTTTGTTTTGTTTTAAAATTATTTGACATCTTGTTATTTATTTATTTTTTTTAAAATTATTTAATTAGTCTAATTGGTTAGATTTTTCTCATATATTTGTATGCTACTTATATTTTTATTTCAATATTAAAAGAAGAAATTTACATCTATTATAAATCTGGATAGAAATAAAGATAAATAAAATATATACGTATTCATCCTATTGCAGATTAATAAAACATAAATCATTTGGTTCCCAAACATTAGTCTCTTAGAAAGTATCATGGGGGACTCATGGGCTGAACTTTTTTGGGTTGCAGCTACCTTCGGCCCACTGTTCAGTAGTAGAGAAAGCGGTTCCGTTGACTTATTGAATGCATACAAGTACTCATTCCAATCTTAAGCGCCGTAACGGCGTGACGCTATAAAGAGGCGCAATTTAATGCTGGTTAACCATATCCTGCCCGCCATGGCGCAACTTATCATTAGATAGGTTATTAAGAATAGAATAAGCCGCTGTTCCCTCTCCGTCTGAATTTCAAATTCTCGAATCGCAACTTTGTCTCCCTCAGTACTGAAAAACGGGAAGCGAAATAATATCGAAAACCCCACGCCAACGTTCCAATTCTCCTTTCTGCTGCTCTCCACTCTCGTTTCCTGTCTCTTCCTCCCAATCAGACCAGAAATTTCGGCATAATATTTTCCGTAGTTGCGAAAATTCATTGTAGTTTCTTCATGTGCTGACGGGAAGTTTTGGTTTCCTCCCGATTGTGGTTTAAGGATCAGCAACTGCTGTGGAGTCTTCGATTTGCATGAACTGCAGAGCTAGTTCTCCAGACTTACACGCTCCTGAGCTCTCCTCACTTCGTCATCGTCCTCTCCAGGTAAGGTTTCTCTGTGTTTTTATTTTCTTTTGTTTTTTGGTGTTGTTTGTTTGATTTCCCCTCAAAAAAAAAAAAAAAAAAAACCCGGAGAAGAGGAGGCTGCAGGGGGGTTTTCTCGTCCTTCGGATCCATTTCTGTTACATAAGAAATGAGGGCGTAAATGGGGAGGATAACGCCTTCTCCAACCCCAACCCGTTCTCCTGCTTGCTTCATTTTTGTAATAGGACGGGGTGCTGAAAGAGAAATTCCTCTGCCCCTCCCACCACTGGTAGCTTACTTAAACTCGAGCGTGTTCTTTGTCCCTCGGCATTTGGAATTTTCATTTTAACCTTAAGTGGGGCATTTTATCTGAGGCCGGTTAGTGGGAACGTAGGCTTGTAGGTTTTATAGGTCAAGCTTTCACATTGCTAATTGGGTATGGGATGTACTCTGTAAAAAAATTCATATTCAGGGACAAGCTAATCTTGAAAAGGTGTACTGTGTACACCCTTTCTTAGTCTAAAGCTATTTAAACCATGTGAAGGTAAACTATGCTGCAAAACCGGCAATCAAGCGTCTTGTATTTTTATGAATCATTACAAGTTGAGCCACTTATACTTGCACTGCCATCTTGCTGCCACTAGAAAGAAATATTACAGTACAATAACCTTAACAAATAATAATAATGTCTACTATTACATGAATTCATAAATTTGCTCTGTCCTTCAAAAGGTAATATTCTTTTAGTTTTTTGGACTGCAACAAGCTCCTTTCTTCATTGCATTTGTTTTCAAAAGTATTGAGGTTTGCTACTGATCATTATCAAACTTTAATGCTTTTTAGAAACTAATTTCTGTGGAGTACTTCAATATGTCTAACCCTGTGGGTGATCAACTTTCACAAATGGAAACAACTTGCGGAGCTCTTCTATACGAACTTCAGGTTCTAAACTTCCTTACTCCCTTTTTTAAGATATTGCCACCATAACTATCTTGACCATTATTTCTTGGTATACTAACCTCAAAAAAAAAAAAAAAAAAAAAAATCTTGGTACACTTACCTTTTGTGGTACTGAGTGATTTAGATTATATGGGATGAAATGGGAGAATCTGATGCTGAGAAGGACAAAATGCTGCTTGAGTTAGAGCAAGAATGCTTGGAGGTGTACAGAAGGAAGGTTGATCAGGCTAACTGCTCTAGGGCCCAGCTGCGCCAAGCAATTGCTGATCATGAAGCGGAGCTTGCAGCGATCTGCTCTGCTATGGGTGAGATGCCGGTGCACATCAGGCAGGTTTGTGCCACTGACATAAATGCCTTGGACTTTGAAACCAACTCTTCTCTCAAATCCAAACTATTTCCAACTATTCAAGTAGTTGCTGTAGCTTATTCTGGCCTCGATTTCAGTCTGAGCAGAACCTGGGAAGCCTAAAGGAGGAGCTTAAAGCCATTGTTCCACAGCTTGAGGAGATGCGTAAGAGGAAAAATGAAAGGCTGCTTCAATTTTATGAAGTGTTGGAACAAATTCATAAGATTTCAAGGGAGATTGTTGAACCTGCTCACCAAATGTCTAAGATAGTTGTGGATGAATCTGATCTATCCACCAGGAAACTTGACGAATTACACAGACAGCTAGAGGCTTTTCACAAGGAGAAGGTCAGTTCGATTAAGTAATTAAGTTGTTTTCTCATGTTCATCCTTTGACTCGCTTTTCAAAATTCTTATCAGTTTGGGTTTCCATGCAGAATGATCGCCTGAGACAAGTTCTAGAGTATTTAAATACTCTGAATTTACTATGCATGGTTCTTGGGTTGGATTACAATCACACAGTTAGTGAAGTTCACCCCACTTTAGATGATCCTAACATGTCAAAGAATGTAAGCAACAGCACAATTGAAAAACTACCTGCCGTTATTCAGAGGCTGCGGGAGACCAAAATGCAGCGAATGCAAAAGGTATAGTCAAAGGCCCAGCTGCAAAAGTTTGCCTGTCTAATAATTTGCTGCCTACTTTTTCCCCTTTCATCATCTCTCATGTAAGATTAGAGATTGGTTTGTTACTTTTTCAGCTTCAAGACCTTGCAACATCTATGTTGGAGCTCTGGAATTTGATGGATACACCTATTGAGGAACAACAGCTTTTTCAAAATGTTACCTGTAAAATAGCTGCTTCTGAACATGAGATTATTGAACCTGGCATCCTCTCCATTGATTTCCTCAATCATGTAAGCAAACTCGCCATACTTAGAGTTCAGATGTACAAAATGGTTCTGCAAATAAATTGAGTAATCCTGTGATGAAGGTGGAAGCTGCAGTTGCAAGACTGGAAGAGTTGAAGTCCACTAAGATGAAAGAGCTTGTTCTGAAGAAGAAGTCTGAGTTGGAGGATATTCGCAGGCGAACCCACATGGTGGAGGAAATGGATACCACTATCGAACATGCATTAGAAGCAATAGAGTCTGGTAATATTAGCGACACCATACCCAAATGCTGTGGTTTCTTAAACACTTTGACAGCTAAACATAAGCTTCATTAATGTGTAGGCATCATTGATCCAGGATGCGTCTTGGAGCAAATTGAGCTCCTGATTGCAAATGTTAAAGAAGAAGCCTTTAGTAGAAAAGAGATTCTTGAAAAGGTTGATAAATGGCTGGCAGCATGCGAGGAGGAATCTTGGCTTGAAGAGTACAATAGGGTACAATTCCTTCGATGTTTTAGTAACTCACATTTTCTGTCACGTCAATGTTTTTAGCCTTTTTTGGTTTCCCCACAGGATGATAACCGATATAATCCTGGAAAGGGTGCACATATCATACTCAAGCGTGCTGAAAAAGCTCGTATTCTAGTTGCCAAATTACCAGGTTCAAACTCTCGTTCTTATTTTCTTTATGCTCTTTCAATTCGGATTTGTAGAATTCCTGACTCGGTGTATGACTGCATCTATGGGCAGCCATGGTGGAGGCTTTGGTGTCCAAAACTCTAGCATGGGAAAGGGAAAGAGGAGCTGAGTTTACATATGATGGTGTAAGCTTCTTTTACTTTGAAATTAGATTTGAGATAGGTTGTAATTCTGATGCAAGATTATTTTATTAATTTGCAGGTTCGACTGCTTACAATGTTGGAAGAGTATAATATCTTGAGACAGGAGAAGGAAGACGAACGTATTAGGAAGAGGGTATGGTCTTGTGAATCTGGTGAATAGAAGAATTAGTGTCAGCTGTGAGGAATTTGATTCAATAAACTTTTGATTTCTGCAACGCAGGAAGAGAAGAAACTCCAGGGGCAACTCATAGTGGAGCAGGAAGCACGCTATGGTTCGAAACCTAGCCCTATGAAAACCCCCAATGTAAAAAAATCATCTCGACCTTCAACAGGTGGAGCTAACAGAAGGCTGTCTCTTGGGGGAGCCATGCATCAAACGCCAAAGTTTGATCCTCACCCAGCAAAACAAGCTCCTGCATCCCGAGCAGCAAGGAAAGGGGAACAGCAGCTGGATGATGTGCCTGCATCAGCTCTCTCTGCAGGTAAAGCATATAAGCTTTTGAGAAGTTTCTGTTCTGATCCTCTTCCAAACAATTCTTGAGATTGACGAGCTTCTTTCGTGCAGGTCGTAGAGGCTTGGATGTTGTTGGACTCCCAGTTAAGAAGCATGCATTCAGTCCTTTCAATTCGCGTGATAACAATGAAGGGACAAGGAAACCCTTCTCCCCAGTCTCTGCAGTCTCTTCAAAGGCTAACACGCAGAATTTTCAGGATGAACACGTAACTCAGTGGAACAATCTCTCAAATGGCTTGCCTTCACAGCTGGCTCCAATCAGCAAACACTTGGGTACTCCTACCAAGCTTGCCACTCTTACTGATGAAGAAAACAGAACACCAAAAGCTAATGTGATTCAACCTCCCATGACTCCCTCAACAGTGTCTGTGCCCATGCAAACAGCAATCACCCCTGCTCCTCCAGTCTCTGTTCTTTTCAAAAGCCCAGAGAGGGAGACTATGGAGGAGATCGAGTTTTCTTTCGAAGAAAGGAGACT
The DNA here is from genome assembly GCA_022405105.1 of Aristolochia contorta. NCBI lineage: Eukaryota > Viridiplantae > Streptophyta > Magnoliopsida > Piperales > Aristolochiaceae > Aristolochia > Aristolochia contorta. Next base: position 460,627 of record CM039670.1, on the reverse strand, counting down.
CGGTTTTGTTGTTCCAAGTTCACATATGAAATCAGGACACGTCTAAGTGAACATCTTTACCAATTCGAATTACCTTGCTTTGAATCTTTTGTGTTACCAATTAAGTCAATAGCAATTGACTAGTTGTATTTCTGAAGTGTGTAATGTATAGAGACGACTAGGTGTCATTGTTCCACTTGATGCATTCATTTGCAGGTTTGGTACAGGATTTCTTTTCCCAGTTGTTGTACATCTTTCATCTGAAAAAGAAAAAAGGCTTCAATACTAAAGAAATCTACCAAAAAGGATTAGTTGAAGTTTTTCTTAACAAATTGGACATTATACTATAAAATTCATGTTTTAGGAAATAAGATTCAATGGTTGTGCGTCTGACTCCGGATCAGTAGGCATTGGATGCCGCATCCTGAACTTTTTTTTCCAACTCTTTAAGTTTTACTTCATATAATTTAATATTGGGTTACTCTCTATGATTTCTGATAGTTACATTCTTAATGAGTGTAATAAGTTAATAACAGTAATTTAATACTTTTAATAATTATAATTTTAATATTATAAAATAACGGTTGATAAATTCGGAAGTTAATAAAATAATCACAGTAGCTCCCGCGTCTTCTGCTCGGTAAGCTCCTCCTTTTCAAGTTAAAACGGCGCTCTTTTTTCCTTCTCTGTGACTACTGAAGATGTTCAGCAATGTATTGGCGACTGGTGAGTGCTTTCAATCGATTGGAGCCCTCTGGACTTCCCTCTGCAGCTTCATCAGTTAGCGGCATGTAGAATTCTGATTAATTTATTTTATTTTCGGGTCGGCTTCTTTGTCATTCCCAAGAGAGAAACGGAGCTTGGTGGGAGAGTACGTTTGTCTTGGATCGCTTGTTAAAGTCATAAAGGTAGACCTGACTCTCGTAAGTATTTCTTCCTTTATTCACGTGTAGATGTACTTGACACCATTGAAGCGCCTCTGCTACGCTGCATTTGGAATAAGTTCTACAAGACAACCCAACAGTTTCATGTCCTGATTGTTGTATAAAATTCTTATCCGGAGATATCTATCTCGTCAATCCTATCATCGGTTCCCCTTTCAAATGTAAAATCGTGTCACATATTTGATCAAATGCCTGAGAGAGATTCTGTCTGTTGTGGTCAAATAACTTCTTCTTACTCATAGAGCATACAACATGACAGAGCAGTGGAGTGCTTCACAGGATGGGTAAACATGGATGCTTTATACCTGTTATTCTCTATCATCAGCATAAAAGGCACCCCTAAATTACAGCTTAAAATCTAATATCTCCTTTGGATTCTACGTTTTTTTGGAATATCCTGATTTAATTTCTAGTAAACCTACGGCCTCCAATTGAACGAACTTGGTATGTTGTAGATATCAGCAGTTGGCGTTGGTGTCATGGAAGTATAGACACCAAAGTTTACCTTAGATACTGAAATTTGCTTCTACTCTCAGTGCAGATATTAGTTTTACTCAGAAAACTGTGGCATCGGTTGACGACTAGTGTTTGAGTAAATTTATGAGCCATGGAGCTTATGGAAAGTTCAAAACATCTTGTCCTACTCGGTTTGTGATCTTCATAACGGCCCGTATCTCTATCTTGACAGGTCTTCTAATCCGTTTGACTTGACTAACTAATTTTGTTTATTCACCCCTTGACTAGAATCTATTTACTTGTCCTCTATCTTCAAGAGTCCCCTGGCCTTCACATAAAGCTACTTTTCAGCTTAAATTTTTGATAATCATGGTGATGCAGCCCTTTCTTAAGCACTGCATGAGGACCTCTATTTGACCTTGCACTCCATTTGAACGGACTTTTCTTTGCAGTGTTTTGTTTCAGGTGTATAAATGGACATCCTTTTGCCATTCAAGAGGTAATGTAATTATTTACCCCTTCAACCTAGTGTTTCTTTTTTTTTTTTCCCATTTCCGTTGTTGATCATTTGCAGTCATACTCCATTATTACTCTGTAGCTATTCTCAGTATCAATCCCATGAAAATTTTATTACCAAAATGCTTAGAATAGTGCTTCCATGGTGGTTTACATTTGATGAGATGCAGAAGCATTGGGAAAGATTGGTCTCTTGTGATACTTTTTGTAGGACTAGACAGTTGGATTCACTATGAAAATATTATACAACAAGTTGTATTATTTTCTTCCAGAATAATCCTATGCAATATGCACTCCTCTAAGATTATGTCCTTGTGTGGTATCTGACTTGGCGGCAAATGTAACTCAAAAGCCACTTCAGAGAAATACTATTTTTCATCTAGTCGGCAGAGGAGGTGAATTAGAGAGTCGTAGCCAATCAGATAGAGAAATTAAATAGGGTCTTATCCATCTTTAAATGATCACATTCACTCTCTTTATCTAACTGGAGGCAACTGCTCCAATATTATTACATACGTACCAGCAGATCCTGGAGGAGGGTCTTTTCTCCCCTCCTGTTTGTGGTTGAAAGAGAGGATGGATATCTCTTTTCGTTTGTTTCCCCTTGCCTCGACTCTCGACCAGATTGAGAGGATGAACACACTGATGAACAAGATCCCATTTACCCTCATTCCTTTGTGTTAATTATATTTGCCACGTCAGCTACCATAATATTATATGCCTATAAAGGCAGAGCTGTACGCAGTAGTATTCTATTGTAAAAACACTGATATACCCATAGCTTTTTGATCCTTATGATTGAAATATGTGAAATCATGTGAAAGTATGCATTTTCTATGGTTAATTTCTACTCCATATGCTCCATTCATACATAAAGATGACATGGACCTGATTACAACATCTCAAAGCACGGTAGAACATTTCATTTAATTAATTAATCTTCAACAAATGACAGAACCACAGCTGATTATACCTACTGGGAGTCTGAATTTTAGCTTGCAAGGAAATGATGACTGTCTTTTTATTCTCGTTGAATATGGTTTCTTTTTTGTCAAGATTGACATTGGTTTGAATAAACTAGCCAATGTATGGGTACTAAAGTTTTATTGTCATTATTTGTTCTAAAAGAATGCTAATCTTAGTTTATGACTGATTCTTGTATTATTTATTTGAAGCCTTGACTCAATTTCAGGTAGAGAGCATTGACTTTATGTTATATATCCACAGCCGTGTTAAAAAAGAAAATTGAAATAAGAGGGCAATACGGCTTATTGACTTTTCTATTCTGGTGTCGATCACCATCTTTGTTGCTTGCTTGAACAGATCAATTATCTTAAATGTAGACTTAGTAGCAAAACATGTATTCAACTATGGAGGCAGAATTTTTAATAATTCTGTTAATTATCTGTAGTTGACAACTTAATATCCCTACCAACCAATTGAAGGTCCATTTGGGGTACATTGGCCAAATAACTTGATACCGCAATCAATATTTATCATATTTCCTCTTTCCATTTTTTGTTTCAGTTTTAATCCTAGACAGTGATCTGGCTTGAGGCAAAATATTTATTTGGTATACTGTAATTTAAGGGTCATGAATATAGCCTCATTTTCTTACCCAAGAAAAATATACACTTGTACTGACATTTGTATAATGATAAATAGATTGTTGTAATGGCAATTTTGGTGCATTTATAGGCTTCCCTTTATTGCAATGTATGTGCATCAATATGGATCTTATCTTGTGAATATAGGATATAATTTGGACTGGCAAACAATAAAACCGATATTACTTTTTTTTTGTTAGGTATTACATTTGACAGCATATCCACCTGTCTACAACCCAAGCCAATTAACTACGTTGGCATTAACTTTGTAGTTGTTGTGACATCTTCCATTATTTTCACAGGGATTATATTTACACACACTCATACACATGTGCTATTGTCTCATGACACTTTTTTTGTGGCACTTGCTAATCCAGATTTATTTATATTGATTCCATTTTCACTCTTTTTCTCCTTTTCTTTATAAATAATTATGTTATGCACTAACAATAATATTTAGTTTTTTTTTTAAATCATAGCTTTTTATTATTTCCTTCCCTCTGCTCTTCTGGGTCCTTTTCTTGTGTGGTTATTGTTTTCATAATCTTAAGACAAGTTTTGAATCTTGGTCGAGTAAAATTGCAGAAAATTTTAAATTGGCCAAGTTAGACAATAACCTGAGCAGCCTAATTAATTAATTTAAATGCAGACACACCACCTTCTGCTCCTTTATAGTATTCGTTAATACACTCTTTCTTTTTGTGTTTCCATTAACTATCGAAATCATTAATAAAATGCGTTTACTAACAATTGCTGTAACATGTTCCTTTTTTTTTTTGTTGGTTAAGTAGCTGTTAATAGTTTTAAAGAAGAAAGGGGATGTTGCTGTTAGTTAATGAGATATATACTTTATTGGTTTTTGTAGCATATGAAAAACAGAAACGACTTTCGACGGTCCCTTTCCGAAACGCCGTTACAGAGTCTCAATCTTTCCCTCGTCAAGCCTCTATTTTACAGACTAGTGAGCCCCGGGGAAGCCGACGGCGTCGATTCGAGGAAGTGTGCCGGGGACACGTGCGCGAATTCCACGTGCGAGCCACGTGCTGGAGGAGAACGCTTCACTGGCGATGCACGATAGAGAGGCAGCCGCAGTGAAAGAGTGAATGAATCTCTCCCGATTCGGTTTCGGTGGTCCTTCGCGAGCGGGCCATTGGGTGGCACGCGAGTCCGCTGATACGGGTGGTTTGAGGTGGGGCCTGGCGATATCGACTTTAGGAGACCAATGGGAGGAGGCGGGGAGAAGGGGCCCACTATTTTGGAGCGAATGGGCAAGAGCTGACTGCAGATTTGAAGACGACAAAAGGTAGTCAACTCAATGGAGGAGAAAAACAGGTTGAGACATTGAATGGCAATCTCAGTAGGTAGGTACTTCGCCGTTCCACAGCTCGGACAAGCAGAAATTTAGCCAATCCTGAATCAAAACGGCCGATCCCTTGGCAGCACGGACTCACAAATATTTGTCCAAAATCGGAGAGTTCTTTTTTTTTTCTTTGAGCAGGTGGGATTTTTATTTTTAGGGGAGAAGAAGGGAGGCACTGGATTTGAATCTGTGGAAGAAACCGGAGGTGCTGTCTTGGTTCAAGATCCGTCGTCGTTGATGCGGGTATGTCGTCGTCAGGGGAGTAGGTGGGATTTGGGAAAACCCTAACCCTAAGTGGGGGAGGTGGGAGGGAGAGTGGAGTTTAGAGGTTGGAGCGGGAAGGAGTTGAATCAAGAAGTTTGTGGGGAGTGATTGTGAGGTTCTTTTGGGAGGCGGGGATGCGAAGGAGGGGCAAATGACACTCGGGCTGCTTCTGTTATTGTTTTTTCTGCCGTCCTTTGTGGTGGCACAGCAGCAGCAACAGCAGCAGCAATTGAGTTCGACGATCGAGCTTGCGGCTTTGTTCTCACTGAGATCTTCCTTGGGCTTACGGAGCAGGGACTGGCCGCGGAAGGCTGATCCTTGCTCCACTTGGGCCGGCATTAGCTGTCGGGTGGACGGACGGGTTGTGGGCATCAATTTATCTGGTCTCCGGCGAACTCGCCTTGGGCGGCTCGATCCTCGATTCTCTGTTGATGCACTGTCCAATTTGACGTTCCTGTCCACGTTCAATTCGTCTGGGTTTGCGCTCCCGGGCTCCATACCTGACTGGTTTGGCTCTGCTCGCCTTCCTTCTCTTGCTGTGCTCGACCTTCGTTCTTGCGCCATTTCTGGCTTTATTCCTCCATCCCTCGGAACCTTGTCCAATCTTACTTATCTTGACCTGTCGCATAATTCCCTCACTGGAAGCCTCCCCGAATCGCTTTCCAGTCTATTCCGCCTATCTGTATTGAACCTCTCGCATAACTTGCTTACTGGGAGCATTCATCCATCGGTTTCGTTACTCAGCAATCTTACATTTCTTGATCTCTCCCGTAATTTTCTCAATGGTCCCATTCCTCTGACTATTGGGAATCTTTTCGTTCTATCTTCGTTGAACCTCTCCAGTAACGATTTATCGGGTTCCATTCCTGCACAGCTTGGGAACCTCTCTCGATTAGTGAATCTTGATCTCAGTTTCAACTCCCTGTCGGAAGAGATACCCAATGATTTGGTAGGATTGAGCAGTCTGCAGAGGATGGCTGTCAAGAATAATTCGCTCGAGGGTCCCCTGCCAGGAGAAGTGCTGTCCAGCCTTTCACGGCTACAGTCTGTGATCTTCAGCAATAACAATTTCTCCGGTGCTCTGCCACAGACAATATGGCTTCTTCCCAACTTAAGTTTCTTTGATGTTTCGTACAATTTCTTGACAGGGAGTCTTCCTGATAGGGAGGAGTCAAGTCCATTCAATGTGACTGGCGAGTCAATCTTCAATTTCTCGCATAATCAACTTTATGGCTCTCTTGCCTTGTCCAACCTCGTTGGAATTGGTTTTGTCGATTTCTCCAGTAACTATTTTCAAGGAAGAGTTGACTCTAGTGAATTTAGTGTCAATGTTTCCGTTAGTAACAACTGCCTTCAGGACATTCCGAAGCAGAGGATTTTTTCCGATTGTAAGTTGTTCTATACAGCCAGAGGTTTAATTTTTGATGGCAGTCTTGGCGGGTCCCCTGACTCTGCCCCTCAACCTGCCCCAGAAGAGAAGAAGAGCCGACAAAGTTGGAAGTTCATACTGGCAGGGGTTTTTGGAGGACTTGGCTTTATTATACTTTTGGTGTTGGTTATCATACTACTTCAGCGCAGACGGGGAAGTGGTACGACTACTCAAAGAGAAGTTGTTGTAGATTCTGTCCCTTCTGGAGGTGGCCCTCCAGCTCCAGGGTTCTCTATTAATTTTGCAAGTCTAGGAGATAATTTTACTTATGAACAACTACTTCAAGCCACTGCAGAGTTTAGTGATTCAAATCTTATTAAAAATGGGCACTCAGGGGATCTTTTCCGCGGAATTCTGGAAGGCGGGATTCCTATAGTTGTGAAGAGGATCGATGTAAGAAAAGTTAAAAAAGATGCATTCCTCGTAGAATTGGATGTTTTCAGTCGGGTTTTGCATGCTAGATTTGTACCACTCCTGGGCCATTGCCTGGACCAAGAAAATGATAAATACCTTGTTTATAAATATATGCCAAATGGAGATTTATGCAACAGCTTGTTTAGGAAAATCAGTCCTGAAGAAGATGGGTTACAGTCACTGGATTGGATAACTAGGCTCAAGATAGCTATAGGGGCAGCTGAGGCTCTATCTTATCTACATCACGAATGCACGCCACCGCTTGTTCACAGGTATTTTTTATCTGTGTGCTGGCTTTCAGTTACTTTTTCTGATGTGTTGTTCTTATCTCTAATGTTTTAGTTAACAGTGATTAAGAGCTCATAACTTTAAAGAAATTAAGTAATCCAACATCATAATACTAAAGGCTTTTTAAATACTGAAATTTCATGTGTTTGCTTTTGTTATGTCAAATCTGGTGTATTTGTACTTGTAGAAATTGGTGGTAAACTTCCAATTTTGCTCATTTTGTACAAGTTGTTCCTCAGTAGGTAAAGAACGAAAAGGAAAGAATGTTAGAAGAAATTTGGTTTTACTGACCCAGTTTTGACCACAACTTTATTGCATAGGATGCTAAAATATGACATTTTGTGAAGCTGCCTATAGCGGATGTATTCTTTTCCCTGTGGGAAAGCATACATTTACATGGAGTTGTGGAATTATCATTTTCACTTCAGCTTTGGATTTCTGGGAAGAAAAGATGATTACTGTTTCTGTTTATAGCTATTCATGGAGAGTAAAAAATAAAGGAGAAAAAAGACTATTCTAGAGACCCAGAGAAAAGACCAAAATGCTCAATCATTCACTTGCTTTGGCTTATTGGAAGCAAAAATTTTCTCTGTGCACTGAATACTTTTTTCACTATAACTTTTGTCTAGGAGGAGATTAATGATTTAAAAGGGAGAAGCATTGTAACTCTTCCCATTCTTTGATAAATTGGTGCTATTTGTAGTATGTCAGCATCTTTTGGAATATATTGCTTCTGTCTCTTTCACTTCCTTTTTATATCTTGAGGGTCTTGATCCCCTCATTTGCTGATTCGCCATCCTTCTATTTATCCACGCAAGAGACTTTACTGCAGTAACTATGACCTTTCTTTATTTTTTCATTATTTTTAGTTTTTTTTCCTTTTCTGGAGTGGTACTGATTATGAGCTAAATATGTTATTATAAAGTTCGTTTGTTTTATAGATCGAAAAAAGTGTGATTGTTGATTTTTCTGAATGCTTTATCAATTTTTTTCACAATGGGGATCCTCTGCAGTTTGCTTGTTATGTTGACTGTTAAACAAGTAATAGCTTGTCATGCTTTTTTATTGGTCTTCTGAGATTATAGAAGTCCTGATGATGGTTTTTATCTTTCTTGTACTCTTGCTCCTGAAGAGATGTTCAAGCAAGCAGTATTCTTCTTGATGATAAGTTTGAAGTCAGATTAGGAAGCTTGAGTGAAGTCTGTCCTCAAGAAGGAGATGTGCATCAGAATGTCATCACCAGATTCTTACGATTGTCACAGTAAGTTTTAAGCATTCTTTCTTAATGGCTGCTGTTTGAGATTCCTAATTTTTTTATGTATGTTTTTTTTAATATAATGAAGCTTTTATTAGAAGCAGTAATGTTTTTTTATATGTAGTTTCATAAAATCTGGGTTCTACTATTCTTTCTGCGTAATCTTCTTGTTGTCTTGCACTGTCATAGTTCATAGTTATGTTTACGCTTCTGCTTGAGGTCACTGATCTCCGTTTCATTCCCCTTTTTATTTGAGATCTCGTGAAGGTATTTTTCTGCATTTAGTTTTGAGTTTTTTGGGTGCACTTAGTTCTATTAGTTTTTGTATTTGTTGGACAAATATGGGAGAGGTGGTGTATAATCAACTTCCTTGTTACCGATTTTTAGCTTGGTTGGATGCTTCAGTTACTATTATGGCACTATTATGGCTGCTTTTTCTTAGCTCATCTTGTTTTGTATTCTTTTTGTATTTATGTTTGATTCAGCTTTGGTGGTCTCTTTGCTCCTTGTTTTCTTTCCCCTGTGAAGTACACCATATTAGCTTCTTTCTTCTTAATATTGTTTTCCATTTTATAAAAAATGGGAATAATTTTATCTCTGCTATACCATGGGCTCTCTCCTGTTCTTTGAGGTACTCAGCAGCCTTGCAAAGACATTATTCTTTAATAAAATAAACATCTAAAAAATACTAATAAATCACAATCGCTATAATATGTCATGTGCAACTAACTTCTGATTGTGTTCCTTCTTCTTTCCTCTTGAACTGAGAAGATGACAGACTCATTTGCATTTGGCTTATTTAAGGAATTTCCATATCATTATATTTTGGAAAAATTTTATCAGTGTATTTGCAAAATCAAATGTTATATGCTTACAGTTGATGTGCAAATGCAGTACATTGATTATAGTGGATAAAGGCTGGTAATATTACAGACTTAAAATTTAAATGAACCTGGTGAACCTTTGTTGAACAATAAAAAGCTGCATCTACCTGTCCAAATGTTCAAATAAATGTCTTTTCTTTTGCTTTACATAGTTTTAAATTATGAAAGATTTTTTTACTGTATTTTATTTATTATTATTATTTATTTATTTTGGGGGGAGGGGGAGGAACCCGAGGAAAGACAGTATTTAAAGTCAAGTTTATGTAATATAGGTTCTCTTCTCTTTGGTGACTTAGGTCTATGGAAGTTTGCATCCTCTTGTACATTGTAAATAATGATGTTATTCTTAAAATATCATTGTATGAGAACAATATTTTATTTACAGCTAAGAGATGGTTAGACTAATCAGTAGATTATTGCCTTGTTTAAAATAGTTGTTTCAAAATTTCATGTTAAAAAAAAGTAATTCGATGATGCTCCTCATCTTTACCTAACTCTCAGATCTGTAATTTGATGTCGCTTCGTTTTGCTTACTGTGCAGGACTGCTGAACAAGGGCCTTCAGGTGTGTATTATATGCTAGATGGGAACTTCAATAATCATCTTTAAGATTCAAATATGTTGAGACTAGTAGCTAGCTGATTCTTAATTGACTAGCTGCAACCAACTTTGAATTATCTCTTTTTTTCTGGTTATTTTGATATAAAAATTTCCATCAAATTAAAATGAGCCTTTTTTATTTTGTAATTCTTTTTCTGTTCTGTCATTCAAAAGAGTGTTTAAAGTTATCTTCTATTATAGAGTTGTGTTGACAGTTCACTCCTCTTTGATTGGAGAGGTCGTTTTCTCTGAACTTTATGTTCTTGATAAAGAGTCTAACTTCCAATGAAACAGGAAACCATTTTTGTTCTTAACTTTTTCTCGTCGGTCAATCTCAGCATGTTCCCTGCTTGTTTCAGAAGTCTTGTTCATCTCTTTTGTTACAAATACAAGTGAAGCGAATGCTGTGTTACAGCCATATTTTAACTACTTACCTCACTGTTAACCTAAAATTTTCTTTTTACTCCAAATCCCTTTTCACCTGATTTTGTATATTCCAGAGATAATATCTTTATTCCGAAAGAAGCTTTGTTGCACAGAGGAGCTTGACTGCATTCCCTACTTCTCTTGCCCCTCAATAGTTTTTATAGCCAATTTTTTCATGCAGTTGGGCTAAAATGTTCTAATTATAGCCATATGTTTTCACCTCCATGTGATCAGACTTGTCCTTACTAAATGTCCTCATTCTCATCCTATGGGTTTTAGTATCTTATCTTAGTTTGGTTTTACTGTGGGCATGCCGGCTTTAGTATGCCAGCAATTGTCTGTGAGAGCCACTTGAATAGCATATCGATTGTTTCTGATATTCAGGACTTGTTTGTGCAGGATCTTCATCAGCAACATGTGCTTATGATGTTTACTGCTTTGGGAAGGTTTTACTGGAACTGGTAACTGGAAAGCTAGGAATCAGTGGGTCGAATGATGCAAGCACAAATGAATGGTTAGAGAAAATTTTACCTTACATTAATGTGTACGAAAAGGATTTGGTGACAAAGATAGTTGACCCATCTTTGATAGTGGATGAGGACCTGTTGGAAGAGGTTTGGGCCATGGCAATTGTTGCCAAGTCTTGTCTCAATCCAAAGCCCTCAAAACGCCCTCTCACAAGATACATCCTCAAGGCACTGGAGAATCCACTCAAAGTGGTGAGAGAGGAGAGCACAGGTGGCTCTGCACGTCTAAGAACAACCTCTTCTAGAGGCTCATGGAATGCTGCTCTATTTGGCAGTTGGCGTCACAGTTCGTCAGATATAGTGGTGGCAGGGTCCACGGCCAACAGGGAGAGGGAGGGAAGCATTCTAAAGTTGTCAGCTGAGAGGGGTTCTTATGGGAGTGGAAGAGCTGCTGGGGGTCTCGATGTTTCGTCTTCTAACAAGAAGCTATCCAGAGAAATCTTCCCTGAACCTGCTGCCATATCTGGTGAAGGGGGCAGAACAGATCAAGAGGACAATGAGGATTAAGAATGGGTCAGGCATGTGATTCTTTACAATAAAATTGGTGGGCTCCCCATTTGAGTGCCTGCCTTCTCGTCGGTGATCCAGGGATTGTATTTTTTGTTTCTCTATTTCCTTGAAAAAATGAGGGATGCAAGTTACCAGAATGCTTCTCTTTCCCACCTTTACTTCGAAACCAGAAAAAATTTTAAATCAGGTATTGGTTTTGTCATCTTTGGTTCATCGGCAAGAGCCAAGAGTGCACCGGTTGTTGTGCAGTTCCGTGTTCTTTTTTTCTATGTTGTGTCGCTCCGGAAGCCTCGTGGAGCCAGGATTTTTTCTCTCCATTTTTTTTGCGGCTTGCCTGTCCGCTGAAAGCTGCAATTTTTTTCCTTGTAAACTACACATTTTCAATGTAAATCTCCTATCTTTTGGCCTTTCAGTCACTGTATGGCACCAATTAGAGGGGATGTTTTGGTGCCCTATGAAAACAGGGGTGGGTGCTTCGGAATCTGGACGCATAACGAAGTCCCAGAGACCCAAGTATAGTTGTCTGTGAAACCGTCTTTTGTACTGTGTGCCGGACATCACAAGAGATGTATCGTCTTGCTTTATCTCCTAATGCCTAATACGATATGAATTAGGAGTATAAAGGAGATCTTACTAGGTGGGATATTCAATTCCCATATGAAAGATAAGTTGATGTCATCCCATACAGACAGTCTGACACGCATCAAATTCCGAAGTATATCATCTTCCTAAATAGAAATTCACCGAGGAAGAAGCACACATGTTCAATAGATTGCAAATAAAAAGAATATAGAGGAAGAATGTGCAAACTTCAGTAGGACGCTACTTTGCCATGCATTCAACACGTCCACAAATAAAAACATGAAAAAACAAAAGGTCCCACCGAGATTTGAACTCGGGTTACTGGATTCAGAGTCCAATGTCCTGACCACTAGACCATGGGACCTTTGACGTTCAGCGGGATTTTCTATATAATAAGTAATTGATTCCATCCTAATCTATCGGGTTTCAGCTGAAGGCTTTTTTTAACCCTCTACTAACTCGCTTTCGAGAAACCCAAAATAATCCGTGTTTATCACCTGTTTTCAAATCTCTAATTAACTTTAGGCCGCCATGAGTTTTGGCAAATAAACCACCCCAGTATCGTCCACTTCAACTTACAGTATCTCAACGTAATCAACTTTACCACATCTACCGAGGAACCCTTTGATTCTATAATCTTCCTCAATACCAAAAATAAATTGTATTAACCTCAGATTAATCCGTGCGCACGCAACGGTCCAGCACGCGTATTAATCAGTTAATCAATCACAAATCAGCACACTTATCAAGGAATAGTTTAGGCAGTTAAGAGGATTCAAAAGCCTTGGGGGCAGATCCAATGCACCCTTTAAACAATATGGTTTCACTCTTCAAAGTTCAACCACTACAGTACCCTTTAAAATTATCCGTAAACATTGATCTCAATGGATAACCATGATCGTCAAAAACCCTAATTTAAGATCAGGCCTGAGTTTAAACTATTTAAACCTTTGTTTCCACGCCCAGCCGACTAGGCAAGGGGATTAGTATTAGGAGTTTAAAGACCCCTTTTCCAATGTTGAGGAAAGAAAAGGCTATACTTCACTGCCTTTCAGGCTTTTACTACACTAAATTTCCTCTCAACATGTCCTTGTTTATGGATCAGCCTGCACTATGCTTGGCTGATCTCTCCAAACTAATGTGCTGAGTCTCTAATCTTCGAAATTAACACCCATTCCCGGTGTAATTTAAGGATTTTCAAGGTCTCGACTCTGGGGTGAGTCCTAGGTTGCGTGATTTAAGGATTTTTGAGATCCGGCATGACTTGTAGGTGGCATCGGTTTTAGATAATTACCGAGTTAATTGATTACTCAAGTAGGCAAAATGTTTAACCAACATGCCTAGAGACAGTTTTGAACTAGGATTAGTGTCTAACCAATTGGCATTAAAAAAGTAAGCCGAGTGAAAGCTTAATCTTTGTTTATGGATAGCTGCTTTATCAACTTTGAGCTTCTTGCTTTTGACACCAATTGCCATCAAAGAGCCAAAGCTACCAAGAGGGTTAACGTTGCTTTCAAAAGCTAATCCAGGTTTTTAGCCTCGCATATCACTGCTTTCCAAATATGCATTGACTAATACGGGTTTTGATGCTTCCAGATTTTCCAAACTTTGCTACAGGTTAGAATCTTATCAGCTTTTGCTTTTCTTACGAAATTTCTTGAATGGGATTGTCCAGCCATATGGGATCGTAATCTTATCACTTGTGTAACTCTGTGGTTTTGAGGTTAAGGGATTCAATTATGCTTAATTAATCCTTAAGTAGAACAACTTGTTTACATTGACTAACCATATTTTACCTTTTATGAGCTTGAATGCTTGATTAAGCATGAGAAACTCAAGAGAGTCTACATCACTCCATTGTCAATTACAAGAAGGAGACTGAGACGCCACCCACAACCACAGCCTACTCAATCAATCACACTCACCTTATATCTTCCCTTCAAGAGGGAAACATGGAACCAGTCTGTGTGGTTGAACTCGGACAAATATTCCATTATAAAACAGAAGAAGTAAAAGAAGAAAAAAAGGAAGAACTATAAAAGAGAAGATGACATCTCTCAATCTCAAGGAAGCTGGTTTCATGGGGAAATGTTGGTTAGATTCAACTTTGATGAAACCAAGGAAAGAAATTGCTCAGAGTTTGCTTCTAGATGAAGCATTTCTGTCCTTATTGAATGGGGGCAGAGTGTCATGAAAAGGATAAGAACAGTGGGGGAGCAGGTGGGTGGCCTTTTCTTTGGATGTATTAGAAAAACCTGAAACGCAACAAAATTCGATGTACACACAATACGTATCAGCGGTTTTGAGGTTTCCCAGTGGGGGGGAAGGCTGGAGGAAGGGAAACAACGGGGATGGGGGGAGGGTGTCTGGGTTGAAGACAACAACTGGGTTTTTCTTTTCAGTCTTTGGTGATTTAAAAATCCCTCGTTTTTAAGAGTCAAAAAGATGAAGCTTTTTTAGCTGGGCAAACAAGTAAACAAATCTGGGAATGCATGTGAAGGAATCCTTTCCAAAGTCTCACCAACCTCATCTTCCAACTCCTCCTTCCACCTATCAGGCTTTTACTCCATTAAACTACTGCAACAGACCTTCCTTCCAGATACCCAAAGGCACCCCCCTTTGTACCCCTCATGGAATCTCCCCCTTCCCTCCCTACATCTGTACCTCAATAAGATTATACCCAATTCCATAAGTAGTAGCACAAGTATATTCTTATGATCTTATCCACCCAGAACCCTATCCTGCACAGCCATACGAGTAACATTTCAGGTCAAGGATCTTCAACCCTTTGATATTTTCCCTATTTCTTCTCCAAGGATCTCCCCCTCTTCAGCAATTCTGCTCTTTCCTCTCCCCTTGTGCTTTATCTAGAGCCCTTTCCATTTGGGGTCAGTTATTAGCCCCTTGTTGGATCTCTTTGCACCCCCCACTTTGCTCTTCTGTGCCTTGCTTGAAATAGCAACCCCATTGTGTGGAGACTGGGCGGCTCAACCCTCCCCTTGTTCGGAAGTTGTCATGTCAGACGACGATGGTCCATGAATTGGGAACCAGAAACCGGAACGTGTTACACTTGGCAGTGGTGGTTTCGCGTACTGCAAGGGGAGGGGGCCCCCAAAGAAGAAGGGTTCCATACCAAATGTGTAATGTTACCTACTATTTATTTTACAAGCAGACGCGCACACCGGAATTAGTTGCGAGTCTGACTGGTCCTCCAATGAAGGTAACCCGAGTCACTTCCCCAAAAAGGTGACCACCCTAGAAGCATCTGTAAATGTAGGGTGTCCTTGAGCTTCCATGGACCACACATTTCACCACCCAAGCCAAGACTCTTTTTACTAGTGGGACCATGGGTCACATGAAAGGTTTATCCACATTTACCCAAGGTGGACGGGGTCTTTGCCATAAAAAGGCCTGAAACCAAGCTGAGTGGAGGAACCAAGATGAGGCACTTCAAAACCTAGGGAACTTCTTCCTTTGAAGTTGGAGACATGGGTCAAATCACAGGCAGTGGGTGGGGCCACCTGAAACAGAGAGGCTTCATCCATTAGACGCTTAGGGGTGGGGGAGGGGGGGCCCTCCCTAAAAACTCATTCTAATGAGCTTTTTTAAAAACCAAGGAGGGATTTTACCATGAGAATTGAGAACCAGTACCCAGGATTGAATTATCTTTTACAAGGTAAAAACCACATGGTGAGGAAGTAATTTTATTAAATAATGTTATCATCTACTCATGACTTTAAGACTTAGAGGGTCATGTCACATAATACAAAGGGAAGCAGCATAAAGGAGTGTAGGGGGACACTTGTTAAAAATTAGGTGTGGTCCCTTTGGCTTTCCGGGGGACTTGCCACGTGGACGCCAAAGGCATGGCTGTTCCATTGATGATGATTCTCTGTTCCCCACTCTCTTCCCCTTAAAAGCCTTCGTTTTTGGGAAAAAGTCCTCCTGACGGTGACACTTTGCCCATGCGCCCTCAACTAACAAGATTCCCGGAAAAGCTCCTTTGCCTCCGTTGCGGACTTACGGTGTCTTTCTTTCTGGTCGTTGTCCATCTCGTGCTCTTCTCTCCCTAAAAAAAAAAAACAAAATAAAAACAAAATAAAAAACTCTCACTTCTCACTCACTCACTCACTCAATCGGCCAACTTGGCTTTTTTAATAGATTAATGCTCATCAATGGTTTTTAATCTAAGCTCTTAAAATAAAATAAAAAATATTTTTATTTTATAAAATCTTATATTCTAAAGGATAAATCTTAGTTAATGATTTAGATTAACATGTTGAATGATATAGGTACTGTGCATAAGTGCAACTAATATTTTCCTTTTCAATATCTCTATTTATATAAAAAGCGGATTAGAGGAGTCTTGCCCATTAAAGGAAAATCTGATCCGCTCAGCCGAGTTTATTATCCAAATTTTATTTATTTATCATATTGTTAAAAATCTTATCAAAGGGACCACGGAAAGTGAAATACAAGTAGTCTCTATCACCTACTCGTAATTGTAAGGAGCATATAAGTTGAGTTCAGATTTGTTGCTTAAATTGGAGTAGCACATCATGCCCTCTATCGCACCCTATGCACTCTTATTAGAGAACGGTAATTCACAAGTTGGCATGTATCACTATCCGAATAATCTGAACTGTAATATATATATATATGCAATCCATGCAATGTGCTTATCATGACAGCATCATTTTTTAGGGCGTCGGTGATTGTACCAGGTTTCATTTTGTTGCCGTATTTCACTTATCCATGGATAATTGGATATGGTACAAAGCTTAAAACGTTTGACTTGTGGATAAGGTGCTTTATGAAACAACCTAAAAAATAACCTATTAAGCAACATTTGTTATGCCTTGCTAAGTCCAAACACTCACTCTCATACGTATTAAGAATTAGTAAACATTAGGAATATAAGTAATAGATAGGACACTATCATCTCAAATATTAACATTCACCGGGGCAAATATCCTTGCTAAGTTGCACAATATTTTTTTTTTTAAAAAAAAAAAAAGAGGAAGAAGAAGAAGAAGAAGAAGAAAGAAGATTATAAGGAGGGCAACCAATGTACCTTAGTAGAATAAAGAAGCTAAATTATATCTGTATTCTTACAACTTTACATGACTGATAACATGCAAGAATCCCCTTCCTCATTAGTGTGGTATAATATTTCTTACTTTACATAAAATTTGAAAATTAGCTTGCTTATTCGATATCATTGGAAGAATACAAAAGGAAAAGATAAATAAAAATCTAATTAAAATTATATTAAATTAGTAATATTTTTTTCCAAGAGTGGAGTATTTAATAAATAAAATTTAAGTAATGTATGTTTGCAGAGTTCTTGAGAGTGGAGACCTTATTTCAACCAAAAAAATGATCAGTTTTCTACTTTATATTCCCTACTCTCAAATATCTAAGGTGGACGTGGACCAATTTTGACTACACAGCACATGGAAAAAAAAAAAAAGAAGATGAAGAAGATGATTTTAAGGAGGCCAACCAATGTACCTTAGTAGAATACAAAAGCAAAGTCATATATATGCGCTTCCTACTTTATATGACCAATATCATGCCAGAATCCCCTTCCTCATTATAGTGGTATAATATTTCTTACTTTACATAAAATTTAAAAATTAGCTTGCTTACTCCATTTAATTGGAAGAATGCAGAAGATAAAGATAAATACAAATTTAATTAACGTTATAATTTTCTAGAGAGCAAACGTACTTTGGAGAGTTTGAGAGTGGAGGTTTTTTTATTTTCACCCAAAATATTTATCAGTTTTCCACTTTTGCAGTCACAACTCCTAAATATCTGAGGTTGACGTGGACCAATTTTGACTGCACAGCGGATGGATAACGTTGCTGTGTGACGTGGAAGAGTGGCGTTCCGTAACCCCCCTGTGGGGGTCCGCTTTGTTAAGGTTGGATGATACGTCACAAGTCGTGACCATTTTTTGATTCACGGATGTCTGATTCAGCCATGGCAAAGCTTTCTATAGGAGGGTATGTGGGACCAAAAAGAGTAACGTCTACTCAGTCTGTAAACATTAGTGGTCGGACCCACACCACTTTTCTTCGCAGCTTAAGAAAAAAAGAGAGAAAAAAAAATAAGAGGATTAGATTGAGAGGTCTGAGTCTGGACACTAATCCGGCTCGGTGCATCGCTTTACGTGAAAAGCCTAGGCATCTCGAGCCACTCCACCCCGTCGGGGCCCACATTGACCACAGAAAACCCTTGTCAGTGACCCCACCACGGTTTTCGTTTGGATAGAAAAACAAAGAAATATTTGAGAGAGAGCCTGCGGCTTGCCACCTTTTAAGTGGCAAACGAGCCTTAAACGGATGGAAAATAATTTGATTTTGTTCAAGATGGATTACTTATTTTTTAATGATAATTACTCGATGTGGGCCCGCCTTAGAGGGTCTACATGACCTTGCGTTTGATCAATTTTCTTTTATAAAATCAATAATCATAGATGATCGAACGATATTTATGTTAACATTTTAAGGGTCATAAACATATATATGTTCCGTTCTATAGTAATGTGTGAATCCATGCATGCAATAGAATAAACATCAACAAAAGGCAAAATGTCGGAAGTTTATACTAAGAATTAGTCGATTAATTCAATCAATATTCTAGATGGGAAAATTATATATTATCATTTATAAGATAATAAAATTGGGCAATTCAGCAACTGTGAGCCCACATGTGAGAAGGAGGCCGAAGTGATAAGGGGGGGCCCCGGAGAGGGAGAGTGGATTACAACGAGGAGAAGGGAGGGCAGTGAAAAGAAAGGGGGGCAAAGATAAAAAAAAGGGTCCGTTTCCATTCGGTCTAGGACGACCACATCCACATCATTGTCAAAACTTAGGGAGACATTTTAACTTTTCTACCTTTTGAACAAGGTGTGTAAGCGTCCTTTCTAAGAGGAGACTTGAAGCACTTGGGCTTTGGGATCTCATGAGTGGTTTTTATGCAGGGCATGTCCTTTTCCTCTATTCTACACTTTATAGTTTAGAGTCTTGGAATGGACTAACTTCACTTCCATATCTCACAACCGGAGAAACTCACTAGTCGCCAACCCCCCCTTCCCTGGCCCCTACGGCTCTGCCTTCCGTTTGTAGATTTATGGACTATGCATTATGGCTTACAGGTATCGATGGTGACACACATATATATATTTTTAGATTATTTTGTCATTAAATTAATACAAAATATTTTTATTCCAAAAAAATTTCACTTTGAAAAGGGTGGTTTAGATAAGGGTAGTAGTTGGGGTGGTCGTTTTATGGGTTGGCAATTGGGGGTGACAATAGGGGGTGACAATAGGGGTGGCGGTCGAGGGTGGCGGTGGGATGTAGCGGTCGAAGGTGGCAATGGCATGTTGGCACTTGAAAATGGTTGTAGTTGGAGGTGATAGCCGGGTGTGGCAGTCAGGGTGGCATGTGGGGGTGACTATTAGTGGTGGTGATTAGGTACAAGGAAAGAGGGTCATGTCTTAATGGCAAACTCCTATACCATAACTAGAACCATTACCTTAGTATTCCCAATTCAATTCTAACAAGAGTTAAAATTGAAATTTACCCTAAATTCAGACCCAGACACTAGGAAGGATGCCCAAGTGTAGGTTAGTGATAGGATAATTCCTAGCAAAGAATTCTTGTATAAAAGGTTAATAAATGGTTGGATCACCTTCTTTTGAGGGAAGAGCTAAAATTTATCAGGTATTTTAGATTGAGGTCACCTCAAGCCTAAAAGTATTCCTAAAATGTAAAATGCTATCTCATATGGTGTGTCACTAGATGTATCACAAATATATTTGGAATAAAACAGATGATAAATGAAACGAAACACCGATTAATAATTGAATTTGATATCGTGTCACTTGTGCATAAGAATTTGTATACTTATGTTAATATGTTTCGACAATGTGGACAACGCTAATTTAGATCAACATGAAAGATTAGGAAAATCATGTCACACTAAAAAAAAAAAAAAATTGATCCAATTTGGAAACTATCACAAAATGTTCTTGATGATTGAGATTGATAACAAAAAGTAATTGATTTAGAACATCATCAATTGGTAACCAGACTATAAGAGCCACCATCAATGATATCCAAGGAGGATCGCAATAAATAGGTCAATAGCTAGTGAGCCAACCTTTTTATTATGATAAGCCTGTTGGGATTAGATATATTAAGTATTTCAAAATCGTTCTAAACATAAACATTTCCACCTCTATCTTATTAATTTCCATTTTTCGAAATTAATAGTGAAATTACATTAACGGCCAGTACTTGAAATACTCTTGTTTTCCAAATTTGGAAAAAAAAAAACAATGTACGTATATGGAAAAAATATATCGAATACGAGCCAGTATTAGACACCCTTCCCTTGTATATTTGTCTCTGCCAAGGCCGGCCAAGGGAAGCAAGAACAAAACGGGAACAATAAATGGAGGAGAAAGACGCGGGGACATACTAGTCATTTAGCAAGCGAGGGCAATTTCCCGAATCCGGGCAGTCCCCCGGTTATAAATGAGGCAGGACTGTTTGCTCTTCTGGGTTGTAATTAAAGAGTGTAGGACTAGTAGTGCTGTGACCACCCCCCTTTGGAGTGGAGGGCCGAGGCCGACCGCGGAAAACAAGTAGTCTCGTATGACAACAAGGAAGAAGAAGATGATTCCGGGAGTAGTACTGGAAGACGACCTGCTCTTCCTCTCCGGCCACCACAACGCTTCCTCTTCTGGTCTCTACATTAATCCCAACCCAGAAGGCTAGTTATTTGATAATTATACCATGAAATTATGTATTTCGAATTGAAGCAGTACCCCTCTCTTCTTTGATCAGCTGGTTTTTATTAATGGACGTTTGTGTGTTTAATTTGTTTGTGCAGGGCTGGGGAAGGCGAAGAGGCGGCGGAGGAAGGGGAGAGGTGGGGATGGTCCGGTGTCGGAGCCGAAGAAGAGGAAGCTGACGGCAGAGCAGGTGAACTTTTTGGAGATCAATTTCGGGAACGAACATAAACTCGAGTCCGCGAGGAAGGACCGCCTCGCCGCCGAGCTGGGGCTCGACCCTCGAACCGTCGCCGTCTGGTTCCAGAACAGGCGCGCCAGGTGGCGGAGCAAGCATTTGGAGGAAGAATACTCCCGCCTCAAACTCGCCCACGACGGCGTCGTCCTAGACAAGTGCCGTCTCGAAGCCGAGGTAGTAGCTAGCTAGCTACTAAATATCTTCAATTAATTAATATTCCCCGATCTCTTCTTCTTCTTCGATATATATATATATATATTCACATCATGATCATGAACAGGTGCTGAGCCTCCGGGAGCGGCTCTCAAAGGCGGAGGAGGAGATAAAGAAGCTGATCAGCAGCCGGGTGGAGAGAGAGGAGATGAGAAGCTCGTGCAGCCCGAGCTCTTCCAGCTTCTCCGTCGACGCTGATCATAATTATGATCCGGACCTCTTCGGGGGGGATTTCTTCCCTGCAGCCGGCGAACAAAACCAGAGCTTGCTCTACAATATGCTCGAGAACAACTACATCACTGGTCTGGAATGGGCGAACCTCAGCGGCTTATATATATGATCCATCCTGTCAATATATATATATATATATATATATCATTGTTGTTCCTAGCTACTACTTTTGTACAGTTGATCAGTTTCAATATCCCTCCCTCCTCCCTCCCTCCTGTTTTAATTAATGCCTCTTTCAGCTAATTAATTTATTAGGAGTTTATTATTACAGCTCTCTGAATATTATCAAGTATGAACTAGTACTACTCTCAACTCTCAAGCTGTCTGGCCTCCACGTAAATTAATTACCAAGCTAGCTCGAATATTAATTTCCTTTAAGCATATATATCTCATGATGTACTTATAATTAATTATAGACATCAACCATCTATGATTTATTCCAAAAATCAACTGTTACTAATTAAAATTTTCATGCAGACGGACGGACTTACAAGTCTCAAGTACTTATATTAATTATAAACATATACAAATCATAATTAAGTTGTTTGTGAATATTTGTTTAAGTTTCTTCGTTGAAGAGCAAAGTTAAGCTTACATGTTTTTAAGTCGATCTTGGAGAGGGTATTAATCAGTAGATCGAGCTTACGATTGCGTATGATGTCATCAGTGACGTCCTAAGAGATCGACGATTAAAAGACCAGCTACTTTTGAGTTTCTCTTCGCAAGTAATTTAATGACGTTTCTCCAACGATATATATTCAGTTTATAAGCTCGAAACAATTAAAGGTGGCACATGATCTACACCAAAGTGGTAGCAGAAGGCTCTCGTGAACAGCATATGGCTTACTTACTAATTAATCACGTGGAAAAATAAATATAAGGGGCCATTGTTTCATTGGGGGTATAAGCTGGAGTGGACTATATATATATATCCAAACCTGTTAATACAAAGCGACTAAGTCATTCTAGTGCTTTTACTAGCTATATATGTCTCTATCAATCTTCATCCTCTAAAGTAGTACTTGAACTCCAAATTAGAGTTGCCTCATTTTTCCATGGTTGTTATCTTCAGAATTGATGTTCTTATTGACTGACGTTTTATATCCAATTGTTAGCGATGGATTTGGGTTGAGTGCGGTACTGGGTGGGGAGAACTGAAGTCTGATGAGCGAGAGAAGAGAGAGGATTAGGTCCTCACGTCACAGGCTGCTAATGGCATGGTTTGTGTTATCTTGACTTTGGTGCTCTAAGGTCTTATTGCTTTTAACATGGCTTGGATTAAGGATTAATTTGGGACAAAGTTATGGCCAAATGCCAATGATTCTAATTTATGAAATGTAGAGTAATAAGTAACTCCACTTTATAGTTACATTCCAGACCCAGACTAGAAATTGGCAGTGAAAAGTCAATCTATTGGGCTTTCACTTCTTTTGAAGCCTCAGGCCTACGCCTTCTTTATGTGGCCCACTTGGGCTTACGGACTTCAAGTTGTGGTTTCGAATAAGAAAAAGGAAATTAATTTCCGGTCGTTGCTGCCTGAATCGATTCATTTTGTGTTCTTCGTTAGAACAATTTTCAGATTCGAGTTTCGAGTCCCTTTCTATCTTCATCTTCATTTTTCAGTATCAAGCAGATCGCGCTACGTCCTTATATCATCAATTTGTTGTTTCGTTCGCAATTCTTTTGGCGGTACGATCTGCGTCATTGTGCTTCATCTTCTTGGATAGATCTATTGCGGCTACTTCCCTTTCCGGATCTCTGATTCTTAATTTCATTTAGATCTTGAATCCGTTTACCCGTTTTTTTGTTTTTGTCTTCCAGTGATTACTGATTTGGTGACACGAAGTATGTTTCTAAAGTTTTAGAGGATTAGTTTCTGTCTCTAAAATTTGCTCTCTATGTCATTCCCCTTGTTTTTCCGTTCCACTGAATACTTTAATGTCATATTTTTCCTTATGGATAGCTTTTTCGGGCATTTAATGGCAAATTATCGGGTTAAAACGCCCGCTTTCTTATGTAGTACGGGGGGAAAATTTGTTATTAAAAACTTGCCCTGTTGTTAATTGCTCTCGAGAACAAATTCACTGGTTACTTGTTTGCGATGTTTTGCCTACGCGGAACTTTTTCTCTGTCTTTATTTTACAATGTCGATGCATTTCAGGTTGTTCTTAGCTGACGGGTGGCGTGGCGCGCGGTGGACCCATTATTATTAATGGGTCTCCTCGAATTGCTCGCAGTGCTTATATGACGTACTCCCGTGTGCTGAGGAAATGTCTCTTGAGTTCTTCAGGCGGTTGGGGTCTTTGTGGATCAATGAGTCGGGAGATCCATCCTCAGAAAGGCTTGCGCCTTCGGTAAGATTACAGACTGATAAAGAGGTCTATAGACCCGGGGATACTGTGCTCGCAACTATTGAGATTTGCAATCCAAGTGTTGCGAATGCGGACTACTCGCTTCTGGTTGAAAACCTCAAGTTTGAAATTAAAGGAATTGGAAAGCTTGATCCTCAATGGTTTACCACGCAAATGCCATCATCCGGTCTAAAGCAAAGAAGAGGTATTACGTTGTGCAATTTGTAAACACTTATGTTTTGCATCTATAAGCTTTTAACTCGGAAATTTTATATCAATGATCTCAGAAAAGTAACAACGTGGATCATATTTCATAGTAGCTGTTATTTCTAGGGAAAGTCTCATTTGTTTAACCATTTGGATCCATGTCATATTTTCATGCCACTATTTGACACTTTGTAGGTGAATGTATCTTTTTGGACTGTACAACACCATCTGTTGTCTCGAAGCTGATAGTTTCTTCTGGTTGCACTAAAACATGTGAGTTGACCTGTCAAATCCTCTTGTCTAGTTGTTGACGCTGTCTTTTTATATATTAAAATTTGATGTGAGGGAAGCTGTACCTAAGCTGTTAAGTTGTTCTTTTTTGTCATTCTACTAGTTTTGAGAGGAAAATGCAAATCTGTAAACTTGAGCAGCAGCTCAGTGGTAACACAGAGATGTTTTTAATGGGAGGTCTTGGGTTCAAGTCTCCTTAGGGGGGTTGGGTTAAAAAAACACTTCTTCAATGAAAAAAAAAAAGAGGAAAATGCAACTCTAGTTGGTGAGTTATTGGTGATTCATCATAAAAACTATGGAAAATCCCAGAGAAGACCAATAGAATGGCTATGGAAGCATGTCGACGAGGTAGGTCGGGCAGATGCTCTCTTTAGCAAGGATCTGCTTTTCCTGCTATTATCTGACAACGTGAGACCAAGGTGGTACTAAGGTAACGTTAGCATATCTTTAGATTACTAGTTCACTCCCATAGTCAATTTATGACTTTCATAATCACTTCATAGTGAGCAATCGTGAAATATTTTCAACAAGTTAATAAGTTTTGCATCTTGTTCCCCGTTACACTTTAACTTTCAAAGGAATTAGCTTTCCGTGAGATATTCTGTCAAGATTTTTAACTTTTATGAACAGAGACTGGGAAAACCATGAAAACGGCCAGAGAAAGGACAAATTTTACTTCTTCAAACAGTAGGCTGGTCTAGACCAATAAAAAAAGGGACGGTTGGGAATGAAAGAAGATAATTCAAAAAAATTGCATTCTTTATTCCCTTAATAACATAACACCCGAAAAGCCTTAAAATATACAAAAAAAAAATGTATGACAGAACTCTCTTTACGCTTGGGAACGATTAAGAAGTTGGAAGATCACAAAATTGTTGACTGTCGATAGTTTGCAGAAACTACAGTTGAACCTCCCAACAAGGAGTGCTTGATGGGGTCTGCATGATAGTAGTTGAGGAGCAAAACAAGACCAGGAGGGGTTGTAGTTTTTGTCTAAAATTCATGGCTTCTAGTACCATTCCAAGAGCTGAGTGTGACTTTTGGTGTTTTTGACGAGGAATCTTCCAAGTAATTTCTTATTATTGGTTATTAGCCGATCTAGGTCAGATGTCTTTGGCATGTGGTGTCTAATGCATCTTGTGGTGCTTGATACAACACAACTTTCATAACCATGTGCTAATTCTACTTTCTAGAATATTTTCTTTGATGTACCCATTTTGTTTGTGCATCTAATTTTTTTTATATAATTGATGTTAATGATTTACTGGTTCTCCTCATCTGCAGATATGTTTCGAATGGAACTACCTGAGCATATACCACCATCTTACCGTGGTACAACTGTCCGTTATCTGTACTATGTTAGAAGTACTTTACTTGGGCATTGGCTGGTATTGGAAAATGGTCATCTAAATAGAGACCCGATGAAAGATTTAGTAAAAACGGTTGGTTTCCTGTTGACATCTTAAGTATGTTATTGACAAAGTATCTCTCTGTCACTAATTTGCTTGACCAATCATTTTAAATCTATAAGCTGTTTTATAATATTTTATTTTCATGTTTCTGTTCTTCCTTTAGTTTGTAACTATCAAAAGCTTCAGTTTTATAATGTGGTTCTTGCATCACTTATTGCTAATAGTTTTGGTCACATTTAACTATCAGGAAGTTCATCTTCCTTTACAAATATGGGTCACCCAGAAAAGCAACAGCATGCTTACTGAAGATGGTCAAAATAATGGTACTTATTTTTCCTAAATTGAGTTGAATATTAATTTATTTTCTTGGCTATGTACAGCCGTTCACATATAAAATTAGCAAAAGTTATGACAATAATTGTGGTGGAAATTCTATGAATATTAAATGTACATGCAGGAATTTTTCCTTCGGCAACCATTCAAGTGGATGTATACTGGAAAGAAAAAGAAGGGGACTCTGAATGGGTAACACCTTAAACTGAATCATACCAGTAAAATTTGAGCAGATCTGTATATCATTTTTTAAATTACATATATTCAAACATACATGCATATATATTATGGTTGTTATGTTTATGAATACCCTTGGTTTTTTACTTGAAGAAAATGTCGTTGGTTTAAGCAGGCGAGAGCTAACGAGGTAGATGGAATTGAAGAAGGCTATGATAGTTCTAAGGATGAGATCTCATCTGTCTCATCATATAATCCATCCAGAGGTAAACTCAGTAGGGATTTTGGAAGTTCTTTATCACTACAATCTCAGGCACCAAGGCCATCAAATAGGGAGGGCCCAAATATCCTAGTAGAACGTCTCAGTGTTTCGTCATGTACAGAACTTCCTCAGCTGTCAGCAACTGAGGTGCTACATGATACAAGTGGAGGTAAGTGAGACCTATTTCGAATTTTTGTGGGAGTTCTTTTTATTCAGTTAAAATGTGCTCTTTCACTATTAAAATGATGGTACCATTGATTTGTTGTTTGGTAAACAATTGAAGTTTTAACCTGGAAACAGATGTTTTATCTCCGGGGAAAAGGCCTGCTCATTCATCAGGCATTCTCTCTCCTGGTCAGCAGAGAAAATATTCAAATTCCCACTTTTCTAGTGATGATGTGGGAGTTCCCTCCACTCCTGGATCTGTGGAGCCCATAGCATGTAAATCATCGTACTTTCTTCAACTTAGAATATTTATGAATAGATTGATTTATTATCATGATATTCTTGCTGTTGTCTGGATGTAAAGATTGGTAAGCTTATTATGAGAAAACATTTTCTGCAGCAGAAGGCTTCATTAGAGGAAGGTCTTATAATATTAGGATGGATGACCAAGTCCTACTACGGTTCTCCCCAAAAAACTCTGATTCAACTTACTATTTTGGTGATGTGGTAAGCATGCAAAAGAATCCTCCAGAATGGTTTTTGGCCAAATATCCATGATCTGATGCCATGAATATGTTTGATTTTCTGAGAACAGATTGGTGGCACACTCACTTTTTTTCATGAAGAAGGCACAAGAAGATGCCTTGAGGTAGTGATTTATGCTTTTACATTTCTATATATATTTTTCCCCCCAGGTCACCACAGGACCACACAAGACCTCTTTGGGGCAAAGTGATTGATCATGTCTCTTTAGGAGGGGTAAATGAACTCATTCAGCATACTAAGGTGAAGTGACAATTTTATGAGGCTAAACAATTGTTATAAAATATTGACAACCTCTAAATTGGAATGGAGGCATGAGCATGACTTTGCTGGGTTAGTTTGGGTTAACACTTGAAGGCCGATTTCTTCTCTAAATTGGGCAGTCTGGTAAACCAATTACATTCTTTTTGCAACAGTGTCCTCTTGTTCACAACTATGACACTAACCATGAATTCTTCTTGTGGTCCGTGTTTGCTTTTTAAACATATCTATCAATAACAGGGTTTGCCTGTATGTGAAGTTATTACATTTGTGGAATCATTCTTTTTATTTACTATAATCTAGGATGCTAATATTTTCAGGTTTCTATTACTCTGGAGACTTCGGAATCTCTTATACAGCCTTATATACCTCCACAGAAAAATCCTCCCACAATTACAAAGGTACCGTGATTGAATCTCTGTAATGTTTGAAGCCCGAGGATATGGTTGTATTTTATATCTTAAACTCAACTTTAGGGAATAAAAACACATCTTTCATGTTTGTGAAATGAGGAGTTATTGATATTTGTTTGATTTGCCTCTCTCTGCCCTGTTTTAATGGAGTAGCTTAGTTAGATCTTTGGGATTTAAAACTAAGCACATATTTTAGCAGGTTAACTTCATCTGTGTATAATTTCATCCAATTTCTGTGATTTACAATCCTAGCTTGTTCTTTTAAATGTGTGTTTTACTTGGAGTTGTTTGTTTTTTATTTGCAATTCTTTTGTATTTCACAGGTTCAGAGTGACCACTATGAGGTAGTGGCAGACTTGTTGCAGACTAGCTTTCTTTTCTCCATCCCTATGGATGGACCAATGACCTTTTCAACACCTCACATTTCTGTCAAATGGGCACTCCGTTTTGAATTCTTTACTACCCCTAAGAATGTTGACTTGACAAGGTTCTTACTGTACCATGAATCTGACCATTGTCATTCGGTGTATTATGTTATAACTAACCTATTTTTAACTGTCTTCTTCAATTTTGATGTCTTTTTTACTTGACAGGTATGAGCATCCTCTCCTTATCGATGGAAGAGAAAAGAGTGAGTGGGTTCTTCCAATAAAGGTTCATGCCCCTCCGCCTCGCCCACAGGGTGCAAAAAATGAAAAACCGTTGACTCTTGGAGAGCTTTGGGTTCGTTCCTGAAGGTAAACCCGATTCAGTCGATTCAGTCACTCACATTCTTTTCACTCTTTAAAGTAATTATTTGGTAGCAGGTTCTTGACAAGTAATTTTTTTGTATTTTGATAAAGTAATATTTTAATGTTAGACGTACTATTTTCATTATACATCCTTGTCTACTGAAAGATAAAAATGCAGAGTAGGATGTTCCACTATTTCCATTTATTACATTAGAAGGAAAACAATTCGTAGTGGCTATATTTTTTATCTTTATTTATAGAACGTAACATTTCTAATGAAGTTCAACCTTGGGTATCTGTCTCATTACTTTTGTTTGTATTTTTCATGATGTTCAACAGAACTAAAAAACGACAAAAGCTTTAATCTCCAGCTCGCATTGCTGCCCAAGTGAAATTGGAAAAGAGGCCAGAGACACCAGGAATACCAAGAACTTTTGACCATCCCAAATTGGTGATTTGGCATTTTGTGAGACAGCTGGTTTTGTTAGCATTTTAGGGACTTCCATCCACATTCAGTCCATAAGCTGTAGGATTTTTATTATTTTCCTTAGTTTTGGTAATGTTACAAATTGGTGTCGTTTTCCATATTGAGAAAAGTGGGCTTTTTGGTGGTGCTACCAGAGGCCATTCGCCATAAATTTATAGCGAACGGGATACAGTTTCAGGGAATGTCAATATCATTTTAAAATTAGTTGGTTTTCTGTTTGTGTATAGCAATGGCAAAGAAGGTTTTTAGTGACTGCTAGATGTAGCCTATTCTGAAGATAAGCGTTCTTGTTCATGTGAATAGGGTGCTGGTCAATGTTACATATAGCAAGGCTGCTTTGAAAGGATAACATGAAGCATGTGCATCTCTTGGCGCCATTACCTCCTTCGAAAGTATTGAGGAATATCTTGCAGTTCGATGTCAAGGAACTAATTTATCATATTAAGCAAGCAAAGCATCTTTTGTATTCACCTTCGGGGGTTTGTTTCGTTTCAGAGATAAAATCATGAATTAATGACCGAGTACTTGATTGTACCCTACAGCCTACTGATGTTAATCTACTGGAAGCATCATATTGCTTCAGAAAATTTGTAAAATGAATAATTTATATAGCATCAAAAACACGGGTGCACATTAATTTTGATGGACTGAAATGGGTTAAACGTTGATGCAGAAATGTAATGTAAACTCAAGAATGCAAATCCATAAACTGAGGTGAATTCATCCTTTATCAAGAGCAGGATAGTTCTGTTGGAGTTCATCTATCAACCAAATTATTCATCGAACTTCAGCAACAGGAACCTGTTAAAGCTAAGAATGCATCCCAATAAAGCACGCCAAATTACAGTTGCTCCAAATGGCTAGGTAAACAAAACAAAAATGAGAAACTGGTGAATGGTATGTGCATCAAGCAAGTGCAGAGTTGAGTGCGCTGTAAACATCAATTCCAATCTGAGCTTCAGCTTTCTCTAAGTCAGTTGAGGCTGTGCTAAGCTTCTGGGTGAAGTCTGCCAGTCCCTTTTGGACAAGGCTTTGGTCAAACTGATCCAAAGGAGCAGATTCAACGGCTACTATATCAGTAACAGAATTGGCATGGATGAAGACAAATCCACTGCTGACAAAATATTTTGTTGTTTCACTCCCTTCGAGCACTGATAGAACACCAGGCTTGAGTTCTGCAATGGTGGGGACATGTCCAGGTAAAACCCCCATCTGCCCAGTCATTGCTGGAACAATAACTTGATCCACCTGAAACACAAGGAAAAATTAGGGTTATATCATGCTCAACTTTGCTGCTACAATAGCTTGCAGCAGAGCTATAGCTCCACACTTCGACAGAAAGAAGCTGGACAAGTTCACAAACAAGGAAGTGTTTCAATATCATTGTGGCAGACTAAGCTATACTTCTCTCCAAAGATGGATCACACAAACCTCATCTATTTATCACAAATGAATGGCTGACAGAGGTAAACCAGTAACCGAAGCCATGTCAGGATTCAAAAACAAGCTAGTAGCAGTAGGCAAATATTTATTTCATGAACGTAAATCTTCAATCTGCAAAATTTGAGAGCCGGTAGAGGCTTTTATTCTGTTATGAACCCCATATCTGGGTGGATGTGTTCTCATATTCTAAAAAAGCATGCATACCGTTCAACTGAAAAACAACTTTAGATTAGCTCTATCAGACAGATCATGAAAACAACCATCATCAACAACAGGCTGAAGTTTGTTTTCATTTTCCTTTTTCAGCACCAAGCCGATTAGCATTAATCATACACAAACAGAACAATGATCTCAACGAGAAATAAACAAACAAAGCCAATATCATTTACATAATGTGGATAAAAAAAATCTAAAATATTTTTCGTTGAAAATGTAACTAAATTTGAGATTTGGTCGAGAGAGATACCTCCTTTAAAGAAAGCTCAGATTCATAAGGCAGGACAAAGTTGACGGTGAGCTTAGAGGGAATCGAAGTGGGCGTAGGAGGACGTGACTGCATGAAGGAGAGTGGGGTCTTTGGAGGGTCCGTGTTGGGCACTATCCGTTTCCATGCCTCCACGAAGGTAGCATCAATGGTTGATGCAGCAGGCAGATCTGTCGAGAAGCCACGATGGCTACTGCCAAAGGCTCGAATCAAAACACGAGGAACTTGCCTAAACATTATAAGCTCTGTTCACTTTACGACAACGTGCAACTCTGGAGCAGAAGTCTTAAACCTTGGTTGTGCCTCCTAGAATTGGATTTCTGTTCAGGGTAACATGCTATAGAAATGTCAAACTAGTGCCTTTACAAAAAAAGATAGAAACATAATCTGTCAGCCATTGAATAAAGGAAAACACCAGATTTAGATGAGTCTATCAATAGCATTTAGAATGATAGGGATGATACAAAAATACCCAAACCCCCACAATTATATGAAACTGTTACTCATTGAAAAAAATCTGTTCTACATCAACTAATGCTGCTGCTCCCAACACTCAGATCAGTGACTTCATTCCCTCAATCGCCGGGTTAATAATTTGAGTCGCCGAAAAAACCCAGAATGTAACAATCTCATTCACCGAAACACCCCATTCAATGTGAACAAATCAACTACAGGGAAACTCATACACAGTAAAAAAAATTAATATTGCACCCATCGAGGAGAAAAGATGGTACCAACCATCTGAGACTTTCAATGAGGTCCACATAGAACCGTGGGGCAGACAATAATCTCTTCGATAAAACTGGGCACCAAGAAGAACAGGAGAAGCGGGCGAAGGGGAAAGATAGCCCGCGGGCATATCTGGGGAAGGGAAAAGTATGCCTATTGGAGAGCTCCGGTGGTCGAACGAACGAAATCGATCCCAGCAGCAATGCAACCAGCCAAAAGAAAAACAGCCATCGGAGCACATACAGAGTCAAAAACTGCATCCGCTACAAAAAGAAAAGAATATATACGTACTGACCTGATCAGGTGCCGGCCTCTCTTCGTCAGAGTAGGAGAAAGAAAAGGATGAGCACTGGAAGAAAACCAAACGAGAAAGAAAGACTAATGAGTAATTGTGACTAATACAGTAATACTCTAAACAATAAGGGAAATTTTATTTCTCTCGAAATTTTATTCTCAAAGTAAACAAATTCCGTTTCTTTTCCACTAGCTCACAAGAAACGGTAGGAGGAAAAACACCAATACCCCATCAGCATATATAGGAATAAAAGAAACAGAAAAAAAGGGTGGAGGATGGTTATGAGCTCTGGATATATCATTAAACCGATGAGAGACGGAAGAAAGGAGAGCCAATATGTTTCTTTGTGGGACTAATTAAGGGTGTCTCAGCTGTTTTTTTGTGGATTTGATCAATGGACCAGACAACATCGATCGGATTATTTTTAGAAGAAATACAACGTAATTGGTTGCATTTTCATGAAACCACGCTGTTTCGCTTGGAGGAGAAAAACAATTAATTCATTTTCTGATTTATAAGTATTTTTCCGACGACATAAACTGCTTCCATAGCATAGTGGTAGTGCGTTCGCTTCGTAAGCGAAAGGTCGCGAGTTCGATCCTCGTTGGGAGCTAATTATTTTTGTGTTGCTTATTAAGCTAAAATTTTACTTGTACAATTTAATCCCCCGAAGAAGACTTTGAAAATTAACGCAAAAAACTCCGGCTTGATTACTATAAAAGTGCCAACTTTCTTAATCTTAGATTAAAGGAGCTCCACCGTTTGTTAAACCAGGAAGAGAGTGGGCAAGAGAGAAGAACAGACCCATTTGCGATTCAATATTGATCACTATGATAGACCAGCTCAGTCGAGTTCAGTTTGGAACAATATCATCGATTGCTAGTTTCAACGTGTACTAACAACAGAAATTCAGAGGAAGAAAACTGTAATGATAAAAATATAAACAAGGTACAGATTAATTAAATGAGAGTTCGACATTTGTATATTACGAAATGAATTGGATACAAGAAAGCGCAGCCAGAAGCAGTTATTTCGTTTTTTTAGCATTAATGCTTGATATAAGACTTCATTCCAATCCTCAAATTATGAATCCTAACAATTATTTCAAGAAGAAACAATAGAGAAAGCTGCTCGAATGCTGTATCTCGAGTCTTGACTCGGCTCTTTCAACAAGAAATCCAGTTCTTGTGTGTACTGATAAGCGCAGATAACAGCCCCGCAGACGCCAGCAAAAGTGGCCCTGAAAGCATTCCCTTCCCATCCCTTATATCCGCCACAGCCATTAATCCATCGGCGACATCTTGCAAGATCGAGAGCTTCTTCAGCAACCCCTTCTCCGCTAACTTTTTCAGTTCTCCTCCTCTTTACCCACTCCCTGTCCCTTGGATTTCAATTCCCGAATCTCAGATTTCAATGCCGCTTCTTCTTCCGTAATCCTCTTCAAGTCTCTTCTTTTCAGCGAGATGCTCCCGATATAGCCAACGAATTCGGCCCAGGCGCTGATCTTCTGCAATTTCGGGGAGGTTTTGGTGTCGATCAAACCGGTTTTCGCCAACCAAACGAACTGTTCCACGAAATAGTACAAGCCCTCGCCGCCGTAGGCGATAAGCGCCAGGATTCGATCTTCGGTCGACTCGGAGGCGGAGGTTCGTAAGGCGTTCAGGTCCTGGACGAATTTCCCCAAGCGAAAGGCCTTTCGGCTGAGTCCGACGCTCGATTCGAACGATTTGAGGCGGCGATGGAGGTCGTGGTTCTCGGAGAGAAGCGAGGACGAGAGGACGATCTTGGAGGCGTACCTGGATATCTTCAGCAGCTTATCGACGCCGTCTCTCTTCGCCAAGTAGAGCTCGAGATGGTTCAAAAAGTCTCCATCTTTTGATGGCTTCGCCATTGAAACTTGAGAGAGCTTTCCCTGAAAACTGGAAAAAAATTCGATCCTTACAGCTTTCAATCGCTCCGGAGAGCGAGGAAAACCATCTAGTAAAAATCTCAACTTTCAATTCCAGATACGTGTCTGTTGTACTTGTAACCTATAAATAGCGGCTCCTCCAGACTCCCGCACTCCTTTTTTCCATGTTTTAACTCTTACCCTACTAAAGAAAAACAACGCTGAAGCTGATTGGGAAGGTAATTAGTAATTACAGAGCAAAAACAGCGCAACACATGATAATTCAGTTGCAATCCCTGAATGGTCGACTGCAAATTCTACTCCAATGTCAAAACGACGATAATTGAAGAAGAAGAGGACTTTTGTCGATGATTCGAAGAACCAGAACGAGAATTCGAGATTCGAGAACACAATACCTTGAAATCTCCCCAGGCTGAGACGATCATCCGCTAGAAGAAATTCGCATCGATCGGAAGAATGAGTCGGCTCCGGCGAAAAAACAGTTGAGATTGGGTGACGTGACACGGCGGGTGGTGGCGACAGTTGGTTCGCCGTATGCGTGCCGATCTGGGAACGCGTGCCGGCTTCAGAGTTGAGACGTCGATGAGCCTCCTTGGGACGTTTTAATAGCAGTCCCACTTTCGTTTCAGAAATATTGCGTGTACACACGCGAAACCAATTCTGCATGAAATGGGTCGTCTGATAAGCACTTACGAAACCTAGATAAATTATGGAGTATTGCATATATTATAAACACGTAACCTAACTATACACTGATGGACCTTATCTGTCAGGGACTATTACAGAGCTCGCTCCTATTGATTGTATAAGGTTTGGAGAAGAAATAAGTTCGTGCGGATATGGAGTGGTAGGAGGGTTTATGTAGCTTTTTTTTTTTTTTTTTTTTATGATTATATGATAAGTTTATGATTATATGATTATATAGGGTTTTTAGTTTCAAATTTCTATCATTAGTTGTTATGTAAGGTAATATATTTGCTGTAGTACAACAAAGTAGGTAGGTTATATTGAAGTTTACAATATAATTCCTTTAAAGAACGCTCATAACAAAAACTCACCACAAGGAAAATGGGGTTAGATGCTCAAATCGTTCAAAATAAATAAAATAAAATAATATTAAATTTCAGAATTAAAAATTAATCTAATTATTACCCTTCTAAAATAAAAAGTGTCTAGTTTAATCGCAGACTTATTAGTTATTACTCATTAATGTAATCGAATATAAATTAACTCTTTCATATCCATGAAACATATCATCCTATGATACTATAAGGTTCCTTCAAGTCTCATTCAGTCATTCTGGCATGCGTAGGTCCCGAAGTGGAGTTACTTATTAAAGACCTCAATAAGCTGCAGTCCTCGAGAGTAGTTCTCTGGAAGGGAAGCTGGGCTGGGAATCGACAGAAGAATTTGTTTCGTAGGACACCCTCCAGCTGATTTTCTCAATCCTGTCGTAGAATTCCCTGGAGAGAGATGGGGGTCAGAGACGGAGAGACGGATCCTCTGGACGCTTTAAGGCCTCTAATGGCTGCTCACAGTCCTCCTATCGACGTCTTTATCGTCCCTACTGCTGACTATCACCAAGTGAGACTTGATCGGGCTATTCTTCTCTTTCTAAAAGCCCTGTTTTCCGTCTTCTGCAATTGATCTAGGAATCGCCTTTGGGGGTTTAAATCTCTTTCAAATAGATTTGACTGTTTTTATTTTTATTTTTTATGTATGTATGTATATCATATGAAGCCTTATAACCAAGATTTCAGTATACTACCGGCTTTCTTTAAATGCACCGAAGGCTGCTCTGTTGAATGATACTTCTTATTTCAGAGTGAGTACGTTGCCGATCGGGATAAAAGGCGCGAATTTCTCTCTGGGTTCACTGGGAGTGCCGGTAGGCATCTTTGTGCTCTTCATATTTCTTGCGATGGACTTGAAATTGTTATGTTTTTTATAATTTTCTATTTTGTCCGGTAGATTAGAGAATTAATTGTGTCGCGATTTGTGTTGGCTATGGACTTCATATCTGTTACTTGTTTTGCTTTAGTTTCTTATTGCTGCTTTCTGATATATCTTTCTGCTATCTGGTCTGTTTAAAAATAAAGAGTCGCTCATTTCTGCTGTGGACTTCACATGATTGCTTATCACATGATTGCGGTGAGCATAAATTTGCAGTCTGTACGGGTGTTTAAGGGGGATGGGAGTGACGTACTTGCAATCTGGATGATATGGATAACACCACTTTCCAATAAAATTGTCGGCTCAACTTTCTTTTCTTTCATCAAGGCGTTCCTCTCTTTTGCTATTTGTACAGGTGTTTAGTTTGACATTAATCTTCCTTGCAGGAGTTGCAGTTATAACAGCTGATCATGCTTTTCTTTGGACTGATGGCCGATATTTCCTTCAGGCAATTCAGCAGCTTAGTGAACGTTGGAAGCTCATGCGGATTGGAGAAGATCCAGCAGTAGAGAATTGGATAGCTGATGTAAGTTGACACCTTTCTGTTCAAAATGATTTGTTTGGTGAAGATGTTTGACAACTTTGTCATCGAGCCTTTGGCTCAATGAGCCACATGGATGGTTGCTGTGAGGTATAGGATCAACTCTCACCAGGGGAAAAGGCTGTAGCATGTAAATGTACCAAATTTTAAAAAGCAAAAAAGCTTTGCTATTCTATGGCAGCCAACTTTGATTCATTTTGCTAAACTTCCATGCTTGTGCATCTTTGTGTGGTATATTGTCTGTTTCTCGATATCATGTGGGATTGGACTAAACCTTCTCCAAACAGTATAAAATGGGAGTTGGAAGAAGCAAAAGCAGGCCCTCACTTTTCTCCAGACCATGTGTCAAATTCTTACATAAGAAGATATTTCTATGCACGAGCATTTTAAGCAAAATCAGAAAGCTCTTTCATGATAGTTCAATGAATGCATAATTGTGAGATCACCTTTCGTAAAAAAAGATGTCTCTCTGCCTCTCTAATAGTTGCAAGTTTCGCTTGATTTATGGAATAGTTTAAGCAGCAGTTATTCCATATGACTATACGTTATGTGTTTATCAGAATCTTCCTAATGAAGCTGTTATTGGTGTTGATCCTTGGTGCATATCTGTGGATACTGCACAAAGATGGGAGCGTATTTTCTCCAAGAAAAACCAGAAACTCTGTCAGTTATCCATGAACTTAGTGGATCTAATTTGGAAACACCGTCCTTTACCTAAAATTCAGCCTGTCATAGTGCAATCCCTAGAATTTGCAGGCTTCCCTGTTGCAGAAAAGTTAAAGGATTTGAGGGAGAAACTTACTCAAGAGAAGGCATCTGGCATGGTGATTGTGACCC
Source organism: Aristolochia contorta (assembly GCA_022405105.1). Classification (NCBI taxonomy): domain Eukaryota; kingdom Viridiplantae; phylum Streptophyta; class Magnoliopsida; order Piperales; family Aristolochiaceae; genus Aristolochia; species Aristolochia contorta. The sequence goes on along the minus strand of CM039670.1, from coordinate 423,272 downwards.
TGGATGAGGTATGCATCATTTACATCTTTTTAATTGTTTATTTGTTTACATAACAGAAAGGTAGATTCACCTTTTTCTTTGGATTTTTTGTTTCTTACACAGGTTGCTTGGTTGTATAATATTCGAGGCAATGATGTGTCGTACTGCCCAGTTGTTCATGCATTTGCTATAGTGACACTTAATTCAGCATTTTTATATGTTGATAAGCAGAAAATTACGCCTGAGGTCAGTATTTGAGACTCCCTCTCTCTCTCTCTCTCTCTCTCTCTCTCTCTCTCTCTCTCTCTCTCCTCTCTCTCTCATCAGTTTTTTCGTTCCAAAGTCAAGACTTAATATTTGATTGCTGTTTATCCCGTCACCTATATATTTGGAGTTGTGGTCTTTAGTCCTTTTAAAAAGCCCGCTAATTGATTTTCCTTTAATCTTTATTGTGATCATATTTTTCCTGACTTCCCGCAGGTAGCTACTCATCTAGCTGATAATAGAATCGAGGTACGAGACTATCTTGCGGTGGAGAAAGATGTGGAGTTGCTTGCAATTGATGCTCTTGAGAGCTCAATAGTTGTTAAAGATTCTCAAACAGAAAATGAAAGACAGAGTGAAGAAACTACAGCTTGTAACAATCACAGTGAAACAAAAAAGGAAAAAGGTAATCTCGTATGGATGGACCCTTCTACTGGCTGCTTTGCACTTTATTCAAAATTGCCCTCAGATCAGGTCCTTCTCCAGCCATCACCTCTGGCACTTGCCAAATCTCTGAAGGTTAGTTTGGAACTCGAGAAACTGTTGCACCATCCAAACACTGAGTTTCCACCATACTAACAGGAAATGTTTAAAAGAAAAAAAGTTCTATGAATATTAAGTCTTCACTTCTGAGTGTCTATGTTTTTTGGTTCATGCTGTTCTGTGGTAGAATCCTGTTGAGTTAGATGGATTAAGAAAGTCCCATGTTAGGGATGGTGCGGCTGTGGTGCAATTTCTCATCTGGTTGGATAAACAGGTATATCTACGATTTTAAATCAAGTCTTGTTGCTTTGCAGATAACCAAGTTTTTTATTTAATACTTAAGGTTTGACTGATGAGTAAAATGTATGTTGATTTATATGGTTAAATGGTTACGGAAGCATCAGTACTTGTTAAAGATCAATGTGTGGAAATATGAGTGCTGAAGAAAATGAGGTTGGATGATATGTATGTGCTATTTTCTAATAGTTGTAATGTTTGTGATGATCAGTGGCTAAGTGGTAACGAAATCCAGCCTTTTTCAGTTGTATATTATTATTTTTTTTTTTGCTTTTTAGGTACTTGATCTATTTGATAATGTTTTGTTTTATTGCAATTATCTGGACGAGTTTATCTGACATTGTGCTTTTTAATGTTTGATGCACAACTTCTAATATATGCAGATGCAAGAGATATATGGAGCTTCGGGTTACTTTTTTGAGTCAGGAGGAAACAAGGGAAAGCATTTGTGAGTTCACCATTCATATATAGCTGTTAGTTTTTCTTTTCCTGTAGGAGATCGTGATAAACTTTGGACTACGTTTGAGTTATGCTGCCCTTTAAACAACTCCTCTACATATCCATCTGCAAATTAAGATGCTTAAGCACTCTCTAAAGACCAAGAATATGAATTCTGCATCTATGTCAAATTACATTTCCTATTATTATGGCAGGGAGACTACAAAATTAACAGAGGTATCAGTGAGTGATAAGTTGGAAAGTTTCAGGGCACAGAAAGAGGTAAGTTTCTCTCTGTTGTTTCTTCGTACCTTGTCTTCTGAATAGTTCATATCTTGACAGTTGGTCTCTTCGACATATAACTTTTTGATATCTGTTCCATGTTTTTTTCCTGGTTTGACCTGTCATCAACATTGGATTTGACATGCTTCTGCAAAATTAGATGCATTTGCTATCTGCTTTAGTCTTAGTATTTGACTTCTGATTATTATTATTATAAAGATGTTCAGTGGATCTGAGTAATTATTTGTATATTTTTCTCCAGCTCTTTAAAGGGTTGAGTTTCCCTACTATTTCATCAGTTGGACCAAATGCAGCCATCATCCATTATTCACCTGACCCAGAAACATGTGCAGAACTTGATGCAAATGGCATATACCTATTTGACTCTGGAGCTCAGGTTTACTTCTTTTTGTACCGTTGTATAATCTAACAAATTTGGCAGTATAAGATTCATACTCAGGTCTTGTAAAGCTGTACTGATATTTGTGCTTTACAGTATCTAGATGGAACAACTGATATTACTAGAACCGTTCATTTTGGGAAGCCTTCCGCTCATGAAAAAGCCTGCTACACTGCTGTAGGTGGTTCTTACTATCATGGCTACTTGCAATATTCGCTGTTGTAGTTTATTAAATTATTATATTAACTATTATATTTGTTGTTTCTGTGAACTGTGATCTTATTTGAATGTCCTAATCTCATCTTTCTCATTTTACTGATGAATCTTGCTACCGATGATTTGCGATTAATTAATTATCTTACTTTGAATGTCTTTCATGTACTTGTTACCCTAAATATGATATTTGTGTAATAGGTTCTCAAAGGCCATATAGCACTGGATGCGGCTGTCTTTCCTTGTGGAACAACTGGTATCTGAAATTCTTTATGACTTCTGTTAAAACTTCTTTTTTCCCTTACATGACTTGCTTAAAATTGTGAAAGAAATGATGTTTTACTCGAATTGCTTTTTCAGGATTTTCTCTTGATACTCTTGCCCGAGTGCCTTTGTGGAAGGATGGGCTTGATTATCGACATGGAACTGGCCATGGGATTGGATCATACTTGAATGTTCATGAAGGTGTGTAGTATGTACTGTGGGTACTGCTTATTTTACTAATTGTTCTGAACCTGGCTAGCATAGTTGTGACATTATATATTGTTGACAATGTTGACCAGGTCCCCAGTTGATTAGCTTTAAGCCTCAGTCTCGGAATGTGCCTTTGCAAGCTTCTATGACTGTAACGGATGGTCAGTTTGATGCATGCAGTTTTGCTTATTTTTGTTGTAAATTTTTAAAAAAGTTTATTTTTTAATTCTTCAGAAAATTCTTCTATTTACTCGTAGTCGTATGATACCAAAAGTGGTTAGTGGTTTTGGAGAACCATCCAAGTAAAAGAGCTGCCCTAAAATGTTGTGCTTGTGCAACTTTTTTACAGAGCCCGGGTATTATGAAGATGGAAACTTTGGTATCCGACTGGAGAATGTGCTGGTAGTGAAGGAGGCTAAAACTAAGTTCAACTTTGGTGACAAGGGCTATCTAGCATTTGAAAACATAACATGGGTAAGACTACATCAATTGTTTAATTCTTAGTTGATGGTGTCTAGCATTTGAAACGTAACATGGGTAAACTGTATCATTTGTTTAATTCTAGTTGATTGGTTTTTTTTTCATGTAGTTGCCAAGCCTATTGATATAATAAATGAAACTACCCTTAGCTGGCTGAAGGCTGTGTGCAAAGAGTAACTGGCTATGAAGTGTCTGAGAAAGTGAGACTTGTTATCTCTTTTACTGGCTCAGGGCTGTTTCCAGCTCTAACGATAAACTTATAGCTTACTGCACCCAACATTTTTTTGATTACTTTAACTCACCCAACTTAATATTGCCTGAACTGTAAAGTAGCATTACTCTCCCTCTCAGACAGCAAAAGAGGCAATATGGCGCTTTGGCAAACATGCACCTTTGACTTTCTCATTTTGTCAAAGCTTTCTTCAATTTGGCTTTTTTATTAATTTATTTTTCCCCCGGATCGACAGACTTGTGCTTGGTGATTTTGTGCTTCAGTAGTATCTGCGGATCGGTATTGACTTCAGCATTTTGTACTGGACATCTGCAGGCACCTTACCAGGCTAAGTTGATGGACGTCACCCTGCTCTCACAGGAAGAGTTAGAATGGGTTAATAAGTACCATTCTACGTGCAGAGAAATTCTGGCTCCATTCTTGAACGAACAGGAGATGGCATGGCTGAAGAAGGCTACTGAGCCACTTCGTGCTTAAGTTTCTCCCGACACTCATTTAAACATATCTGCCTTTGATTGTTAAGACAATAGGTTTCTACCCAGAGAACCAAGTCCTACATAATGTCAGTTTTAGACCTCTTTACTTCCATGTATTACATATCTACGACTGCAATAGGTGGGTTGTAGAATCTCATTGTTCATCCAAAATCTCTACTGATCTCTGGAGCTGAAATGTTTCGAAGATAAACACATTAACCGTAAAAGACACGATACGGAATGTATTGTTCCCTCCATTTCCTGTATATCTGGACTCACCTGCCTCAGCTTTCCATTTTCTGCATCATCTAGATCGGTAGTCTCAGTGAACCCGATTCAAAGATATGGTTGATCCAACCATGCAAATGATTTAATGAAATGAGCTTGACAAAAACAACATAATCAACATAGATTTTGGTCTTGTTATATGATACGCAAATAAAATTCAGTAGAGCCCAGTGACTCAGGTTCAATAGCATGCATTACTTCAGTATTTATATGTTGTAGTTGAATAATGTTAGGATATCAAATGCTTAATCTCTTTAGGTAAGTTAGTATTATCTTTGTGTTTAATTAAACGTTTCAGTGACTCAGTGAGTCGTTTTGGTTTTCCCTAATAAAACCCCGGTCAAAGGAGATAATAACCAAGGATCTGGTCTGGCGTTTGCCAACCTATCGAATGACATGGAGCCCAGTCGGAGATGGGCAGGATCACACGTGTCTCCCGGGAAACCCTAACAGGTACAAAGAGTCCTATCGGAGGCGGCCAACCGGACGTAACGTGGAGAAGGCGAGACACGTAGCAGAGAGAGAGAGAGAAAGGAGTGGAGGTCAGCACGCAGCAGGCTCCCGCCGCTCTTCTCAGCCCGCTCAGCGACGCCCGTACTCACCCTGCCATGCGTCTCCTCCGTTGATTCCGCCACTCGTATCACGTCAGCCGTCGATTGACTCTGTCGCGGAAATCCGGCGGAAAAGAGTCTTGTCTGGCGGACCACGGGGAGCTCGATCGGTCCGACCTGGACTTCCACCTCACTCTCTCTCTCTCTCTCTCACTCTCTCGCCTCCTGCTAACGACGCCATGAACGCAGGTCAATTTTTGACCCCCTGTTGATTCTAGGGTTGTTCTCTGTTGGATTTTAATTTCATTTGGTTCTTTATGTGAGTTTTAATTGGTTGAGGATATGTTGAGAATTGAGTCCGAGGTTTTCCTCTAATTCCCTGGTTTTTGTAGCATTTTCTTTCTTTTTGTCTTTCTATGTCTGTTTAATTGGTAATCGACGCAAAAGTTTAGCACTCTTTTCTTCGAGCTCTTTCGTACTATTTTGGGTGTTTTCGGTGGAATGGTTTGAAGTCTAACTTATTTTGCCTTTGGATTTTGAAACTTGTAGGAGCTTTTGATTGATTGTAGTTTGTATGTACTACGTCCGGTCTTGGTCGATCTCTTTCTTTTTCCTGTTTTTCCTTTGTCTTTTGAATTCTGTAGAGTTGTTTCCATTTTTATCCTTCTGTTTGTTCCTAATAGTAGTTCTGTTGGTAGGTGTTGGAAAATTATCAAATACTCCTACTGCGAGGAAAAATTGCTTGTTCTCATTAAAGTTTCGATGCCGATTTCTTCTTCCACTTCTAGAATGAATTGGTTCGATGTCGATTTCTTTTCCTCCTATTCTGTTCTCTTTCGAATTCAAATTCAGCCTGCTTTATCAAAGTTGCCTCCGATACGAGGATTATTATTCAATAGATGTTCCCTTAATGCGAGAAGTTCTCTTTTCCATTTTTGTTTTGGGTAATTCTTCCGTCACGGTTCTTGTCATATTTTTTTAAGCTTTGTTCTTTGTCATCTTCCAAAGTCCATCATTCGGAATTTAAGTTTACAATAAGTGGGGAACATCACTCCTCAGGGGATCGTTCACTGTGTTATCATAATCAATATCATGCTAGGCTGACCAGGAACGCAAAACGTTTGCATATTTACCTAGCTTTGAACTCAGCAAAAAGTTCGTCATTATCTGGCATGTTCGGAATTTAAGTTCACAATACATGTTTTTAAATTAAAAATCTTAACGCTAGGAGCTTACCGGTTTTTATATTATATTACATACTCATGTTATGATTTTTCCACTTATTTGGTGTTTTTGAAATTATAATACATGTTATGAAGAGATCTCGACTTCTCCTAAACTTTAGATAAATAATTGAAAATTCCAATGTTATCAACCAATGTACATTTTTATGCATCCTGTTTGACATGAAACTGGTTGTAACCTGTATGTGTATAACACTGAAGCAGTAACGCTTAAGATGAGTCAAGATCATATGTTACATACTTATTTACAACTTTCATAGAACTTACTGCAGGAAGCGCTGCTCTTATAATATAGCTGCCAAGTTTTTCTCAACTATGCTGAATGGGTTCTAAAGAAGAAAGTGGATCTGCCAAGCCTGCCAAACCCGCTACCACAACTCAGGTTCTGTGTTGTGTACCTGTCTGCTTTGTGTTATGTGTGCTTTGCAACATAGGTCCTCTCTGGTTTCCTTGTGCTTTGGTGAAGAAAATGCTGAGACTTTGTTTGACCTTGCAGGAACTACCAACTACACCTTCCTTTCCCGATTGGCCAACTCCACTACCAGTTTGTTATCACACTAAGTTTTACTTTTTTAGTGTATACTTGTTTCAAATAATTTGTGGAATACGTTTCACTGCTTTATTTTTTCATTCATATTACAAAAACTGTTCTGTAGTGGGTCGTATACACTAATAGTCCTTGATAGTTTGAAAAACTTCACAAAGTTTCTTTTCATTGAAAAAGACTCATGGTAGTTCAGAACATGCAGCAAACTAAGTAAGTTTTTAAATTTTATCCTCTTCTTAAAATTAAAAGCCTTATGATTTTAGATGTGCTTGTGAGGCATTATTAAGGTTGCAAAGACAACATTGACTTACAGATGCATGGGAAGTGCAGCATATAAATTGAATAAACCTTAATGGTGAGGTGTTTCTGAGCTATGTATTGAATATCGGGTGACCTTGTTCAAGATAACCCATATGTTTTTTTTTCTATTCGAATTAAGGATTTGCTTCATTTGCATCGAGGAATTTTTTGATACTTGTTTAGATACAAAGCTCCATCTGCTTATCCAACTTTATTACAAGTATATTAAGTCTTGTACAGAGGCCACATTTATTAGCGGTCACTGGGAAATTATGTGTAGCCGTGCTCTGTTCAATTTGCTACATTATTCTATCGTCTTAGTCAATGGTACTGCTAAACAGCATATATCATATCGGGGGCCTATAATTTGTGCTTTTATGCTTACAGAACATGTCAGGTGCTGGTAATATACTGCCTGTAACTAGAATGCTTCAAGCGATAAATTTTAATAGCATTGAAAATTATTCAAATAGTCAACTTTATCTGCTTGTTGTTGGAAAAAGTAATGAGTTTCCTGTTGGTTTCCTTGACTAGGCATATTATGGAGCAGGAGCTGCTCCTTCACCTGCATTTTACCCCCCAACTGTTTCTTCTCCCAATCCTCATTCCTATCTTTGGGGAAGCCAGGTGATATTATATAACCATGTGCGGTATTTGGAAAATTATCTCTTTGATCAACTTGTGACTGAGAAGTTTTGTTTACTGGTGATTTCAGCATTTAATGCCACCATATGGAACCCCACTACCTTATCCCCCTATATATCCTCATGGGATATATGCCCACCCACCCATGGCTCCGGTAATGAAGATCTTCTATGTTTTGTTTATGCGCGCTCTTTTTATGCAAGTTTCTTGTCTCAGTAGTTTTTTTTTTTTTTTTTTTTTTTTTTTTTTTTAAAACTGTATATGGCAAAAACAACTGGAGCAGCTATTACATTTTCTATAACAAGTGACTATCTCTCTTTAGGCCCAAGGAACAGCAATTACGCAAACAGAGACAGAGGGTAAGCCTTCAGATGGGAAAGACCGCAGTTCTGCAAAGAAGGCCAAAGGTGTCTCAGGAAATGCTGGTGGAAAATCAAGGGATGGTGGAAAAGCTGCATCTGGATCAGCAAATGATGCTGCATCCCGAAGGTGTTGAAACTTAGACATTCTGGAGAAATGTTGCCTCTTATTATGTGTTTTCTGCTTTTTGGAACTAAGTCAAGTTGGTGTAAACAGTGGAGAAAGTGGAAGTGAAAATTCATCTGATGCAAGTGAGGAAAATGCTAATCAACATGTATGAGTTTGTCTTCTCTGCATGTGTACTGCACTTTTATTATTTTTTAGTATTGGAAATTACTCAGATTAAGTTTAATGATTAATATATGCCAATCTTTGCTTTGTCTTCAGGAATTTGCTGCAAACAGGAAGAGAAGTTTCAATCAGATGCTTGCAGATGGTATCATCTTCATCTGCAATACCTGAGTCTATTAGTGTTGTTGAAATGAAGTCAGCATATTTAAAAAAAGGAGGAAATTAAAGAATTGGGAAACTGTGGAAACACAACCTCTCCACAGTTTTGCCGTTGGTGTCCCATATGAAATTCCTAGTATCTGCTACGTCATTATTTAGGTTGACTGTTCAGATGTTTGAGTACCACAGGCACTAACATCAGAAAAAAAGACTTGAAAGTTTCCCCTTTTTTCTAGTCTGTCAAAACTCCGTTATAGTTTTCCTTGATTTTACTTTGTTAGGCTTTATTTTGAACTTGTTGAATTGCAAATGCGTAACAAAATGATTTGCTCTCTACTCTGGTGCAACAGTTGATTCATCCTTAGCTAATAGAGGATCAGGGAGTCTTCCACTTTCGATACCAGGGAAACCTGCTGTAACTATGCCTGCAACCAATTTGAATATTGGAATGGATCTCTGGAACTCTTCCCCTGCTGGGGGAACCCCCATAAGGAGCAGATCTACCACAGTTGGCACACCTTCAGTTGTGGTGCCACCACCAATGGCTGGACGTGAAGGGGCCCCACCAGACATGTGGATTAACGTGAGTAACACATCTAAATCTTTTAACTTACATTTTATATTATTTTTTATTCTTCTCTCTAAGAATTTTTAAGCACACACAAAAAGATATCTTACAAAGCGGTTTTCTTCACAAAAAAATTATTGAACAAGAGTTGTTTTCATGAAAAATTGCACCAAACATGGTTTTTTATTTTCTATAAATTTGCACATTGGGGCTGAGCGTCTTAAAATTTTGATAAATGGTTAAGTCATTGTGCTAAGCAGGAAAGGTTTGTGAAGGAAAACAGAGTGAAATTTTTCACAAACATTTTATTACCTTTGAGAATAAACGATTAAACACAAAATAGAGGAACACAATCAAGACCTTGAAAAGGAAATTGATGAAGATGGCATGGATATTGTAGTTATTCAAAATTCAATGTGGAATAACTTACATAATATTATGATTATTCATTTAGTTTTATCTGTCTCCCTCATTTCTCTATTCTAATTCTCTTCTGCTTGCCAGGATGAACGGGAGTTAAAAAGACAGAGGAGGAAGCAATCCAATCGTGAGTCTGCTAGAAGGTCAAGATTGCGCAAGCAGGTATTCATGTTGTCCTTTCAAACCCTAGTTTAGGTGGAATCCTAGCTTTGGGTTATGCTAGTTTTAGCTGGTCTGATTGGAAACTCCAACATCCACCTTTATTTAGATTCTGCTTTAATTTATTAAACTCTTCTCTAAGATACATTCAGCCTTTGATTAAAAATCCTCTGTAAGATATTCTGTCTGCCTGTCACCTCTCCTTTTAATGTATCCTTTAAAAGACATTCTTTATATGTACCATAGTTACTTTTCCATCAGTGAGACTGGATGCAGCCTGACTTTTTTAAGGAAGAGCAACTTCTTTTCTTTTTATCTAGAACAGCTCCCACTGAGCATAAACTGCAAATATGTTAACTAACAACTATCTGGAAAGTGGCAATTCTCTGTTGGCCTCAAAGCTCCATTTGGAAAATTTATGTATGTCATAATTTCATGGGGTGCTGGAGAGTCTAGGCCTCCTTGGAGATTCTGGATTCTCTTTAATGAGCTCTCTCAATTTACTAGCTCGGTAATTTCTTGGTCTCATGTCTTGAGATGAGCAAATGGCAGAGCTGATTCTCTTGCCAAGCAAGGGGTGCATCAGCTTTCACTTGTTGTCCCTAAGCTTATTTTTGTAACAGCCCCTTGGGGCTCATTCTTTTGTAAATATTTGATATGAATGAAACACAACTTTCAAAAAAACAATATATGTCATGAGCAGGCCCTTACCTCTTCATTTAAGTTTGATTTTAGAGAAAAGTTGTCACTATTTTCTTGAAAGCAAGCGAAGATGATGCTATACTCCTAGAATTGTGGCACCACCATGAATGTTTATGAAATACATAGTTGGCCCCAGGGGCAAATGAAACATTTGCTTCTAGATGGAAAAGTGAAAATATTGCATGTAAAGCATACTTTTTCCTTATCTATAAAGAAAAATATTTTTTTCTCCAGGCTGAGTGTGAAGAGCTGGCTGCTAAAGTTGATACATTGAGCAATGAGAATCGTTCTCTGAGGGATGAGCTTCAACGGCTTGCGGAAGAATGTGAAAAGCTTACATCTGAAAATTCATCTATTAGGGTGGGTTGATTTCAATTGTCTCTGCTTGTTTCTTTTTTCTCATATATATTTGGAATGTTCCATTTTAGCTGAAAAATGATTTAATACTTGAATATCACAAGTTATCTTCTTTTGTCATTTTCTTTAAAAAATGAGAAAAAGGGTAGCGTGCAAGCTGTGGTATGTAAATAACTGGAATAATCTTCTAATCGTGATGCTAATATCATGTTTGGTTTTCCTTTATATTCGTAAAACCAGGACCAACTTAGTCGTTTGTATGGGCAAGAGGCAGTGTCATGTGGGGAAATGAATGATACAAACTCCTCCGTATTTCAAGCAGCAGAAGGTGAAGGCAATTCTCAAACTCAAGAAAGTCAAAGAGGAAGCAATTCGGCCTCCAGCCAGAAGAGTGGCAGCTTCTTCAGCCCAAATGGGAAGCTTGAAGCTGCTTCTAACTAACACATCGCCTTAATTTTTTTATTTCCCTCTTTTTTTCTGAAGTAACTTATTCAGAGGGTTAACATTACCTCTTTTAATAGGCGGATGGTCTTTGATCAATATCCCTCTTGTATAATGCTCTCAATATTGCTTTTTATCCGAATTAGAGGATTTTGTACATTATTGTAATATCAAACTAAAGGTGGTAGGTGTTGTTGGGACTTTTTTTTTTTTTTTTTTTTGTGGGATCTACAAAGATTAACTGTTCAAAGTTATACTAATCCAGTTTGAAATAGAGTAGGCAGAATATGTGTCGAAGGATTTCCACAACCCTGCCAGAATATGGACCAAAATTTGAGGTCTACAGGAATATCGGAGAGTACCAGATGAGCACAACCTAAGAGGAGGCCAAGAGTGTTAATGTGGACTTGTGGCTAGATGTTTGATTGTTTAGTGTATACTGATGAAAAGATTCAAAGAATGTGGTAAGTAATGCATTCGTTCTTTCCTGTGTCGTCAGCTCAGATCTTAGAATGTATTGCTACTGACCAAAACACTCACAAAATGTAATCATTCATTATTTTCATTGTAAAGTTAAAAACAACAATAACTATTTATGATTCTCTTCATTGTAAAGCTAAAACAATAATAATTATTTATGACTCTCTTCATTGGAAAAATCATTTGTAGAGGTAAAACAAATGGTACTATAAAGCAGCGATGACAAGAGTTTCACGTGTGGCTATAAAAAAGCATTGGAATGGTTGAATCTAGTAGATCTCTTTAAAACCCGCAACAAGTTGGCCTACTACGAATTTGAGCCATCTGGGAATGGTTTCAGTGCATCCGCCTTGCCATTTGATAAGTAATGCATTCATTCCTACTTGTGTCAATGTTAACTCAGATCCTAGAAAGTAATGCTACTGACCAAAACACTCAAAGAATGTAATCATTCGTTCTTTTCATTGTAAACTAAAAACAACAATATCTATTTATGACTCCATTCGTTGGAAATATCATTTACACAGGCAAAACAAGACAAGAGTTTTATGTGTGACTATAGTAAAGCCATGGACATTAAAACCTGTTGGCTTACTACCAAACTGAGCTATCCGGGAAAGGTTTCAGCGCATCCGCCTTACCATGTATATGGAAATCCACCACTATCTTTATTCTTGGAAGCTTATAATTACGATGGTAGTTCAGATTAACAACCACTAGTTTGAACTTATTCAAATCCGGATGTTTTCCTTAGTCTTCAACAACACCTTGTTGTTCATGAAGAGAGATATATCCATCGTTTTCTTTGCAGTATGGAAGTCGTAATAAACAAGTCTAGAAGGGTTGAATAACTCCTCATTAAAACTATCAGGTCCCATTCTCCAGCTTCCCGCTGATATTTTACATGATCCAAAAATTCAATGGATAGTATTGTAGGTCTCATGAAAAGAAAACTTGGGTTATACATCAGCATTGTGCAAGCATGATACTATGTTAAACTTGCATTAAAAAAATATTGTAGCCATATGCAGTAAGGTTGTTGTAACCATTAATCATTCACTCTTGTTGGGTGAGCAAACAAAGTCCCACATTGGCTAGAAGTGGAGAGGATCATGGATTTATAATGGAGGACTCAGTCACCATTTGTATGAGGTCTTTTGGGTAGTACCCATGAACAAATCAGTGCGGGTTTGGTCCCTGAGCGGATAATATCATACCAATGAGGAGATGTGGAGTCAAGAAACCAACAAGTGGTATCAGAGCCATACCCCGGATGTAGCTATGTAGATGAAATCTTTAGATGACGAACAAAAAGATGGTGGGCGCCTGATTATCGAGCGAATGTCAACTCCTGTAGAGAATTGGACTTCAATCACCTTGTCATGTGATAAACAATGTATTCGTTCTTTCTTGTGTCAATGACAAACTCAAATCCTAGAATGTAATACTACTGACCAAAACACTCAAAAAATGTAATTATTTGTTTTTTTCATTGCAAACTAAAAACAACAATATTTATTTATGAATCTATTCATTGGAAAGATCATTTACAAAAGCAAAACAAGACAAAGGGTTTCAGGTGTGATTATAGTAAAGCCATGGACTTTAAAACCCGTTGGCCAGCAACCGAACTGAGCCATCCGAGAAAGGTTTCAGCGCATCCGCCTTGAAAAACACCACTGCTTTCATTCTTAAAAGCTTATAATCATGATAGTAGTTCGGATTAACAACCACCGGTTTGAATTTGCTCAAGTCCGGATGTTTTCTTACTGTCTTCAATAATACCTTGTTATTAATGAAGAGATATAAATCCATCGTTTTCTTTGCAGCATTGAGGTCGTAATAACCAGGTCTAAAAGGGTTGAATAACTCCACATTAAAGACTATCAGGTCTAATGCTCCAGCTTCCCGAGCCAACCGATATTTTACACGATCCAAAAATTCAATGGATGGTATTGTAGGTCTCATGAAAAGGAAAACTGAGTTATACATCGACATTGTGCGTGTATGATACCATGTCGAATGTGCATGAAAAACCATCGTAGCCATATGCAGTAAGGTTGTTGTGACCATTAATCATACACTTGTTTGGTGTGCAAACAAAGTACCACACTGGCTAAAGTGGGGAGGATCATGGATTTATATGGAGGACTCAGTCTCCATTTGTATGAGATTTTTTGGGTAGTAGCCATGAACAAATCCGTTCGAGTTTGGGCTTTGAGCGGACAATATCATACCGATGTGGAAATGCGGAGTCCACATGACCAACAAGTGGTATCAGAGCCATACCCCGGATGTAGCCATGTGGAGGAAATCTTTCGATGACAAACGAAAAGATGGTGGGCGCCCGATTACAGAGCGAATGGATCCGCGGTTAGGCTATCAAGACAAACGGTGGACTCCTATAAAGAATTGGACTTCATCCGCCTTGCCATGTGATAAATAATTTATTTGTTCATTCTTGTGTCAATGACAAACTCAGATCCTAGAATGTAATACTACTGACCAAAACACTCAAAAAATGTAATTATTTGTTTTTTTTCTTGTAAGCTAAAAACAACAATATTTATTTATGAATCTATTCATTGGAAAGATCATTTACAAAAGCAAAACAAGACAAAGGGTTTCAAGTGTAATTATAGTAAAGCCATGGATTTTAAAACTTGTTGGCCTGCTACCAAAATGAGTCATCCAAGAAAAGTTTCAGTGCATCCGCCTTACCATGTATGTGGACATCCACCACTGCTTTCATTCTTGGAAGCATATAATCACGATAGTAGTTTAAATTAACAACCACCGGTTTGCAAGTCCGGAGTTTTCTTACAGTCTTGAACAATACTTTGTTGTTAATGAAGAAATATGGATCCATCGTTCTCTTTACAGCATAGAGGCCGTAATAACCAGGTCTGGAAAGGTTGAATAACTCTACATTAAAGACTATCAGGTCTAATGCTCCAGCTTCCTCAGCCAACCAATATTTTACATGATCCAAAAATTCAATGGATGGTATTATAGGTCTCATCGGCATTGGGCGTGCATGATACCAAGTCGAACGTGCATGAAAAAAATTATCGTAGCCATATGCAGTGTAAGGTTGTTGTGAGTATTAATCATGCACTCTTGTTAGGTGTGCAAACAAAGTCCCACATTGGCTAGAAGTGTGGAGGATGATGAATTTATAATGGAGGACTCAGTCTCCATTTGTATGAGGTTTTTGGGTAGTACCCATGAAAAATCCATGCGGGTTTGAGCCCAGAGCGAACAATATATACCAATATGTAAATGTGGGGTCCGTAGGACCAACAAACGGCATTAGAGTTATTCCCCGAATGTAGACATGTGGAAGAAATCTTTGGATGATGAACGAAAAGATAGTGGGCCCCGATTATCGAGCGAATGGGTCCGCGGTTAGCCTATGAGGACAAACGGTGGACTCCTAAACATTACAGAAATTGCGATTGTATATCGTGAACTTACCTATAATTTTTCATCTACCCAATTGTGTAATATGTTTTGGAACAAAAGGCCAGATATACATTCCACCATAATTCTGATGATGATGTGATAGAGCAGACATGATACGACACTTCTAAATCCCGGAAGGGCGATAAAAAAACAAACGTTACGGTGAACGTCTAGAATTGAATACAGAAATGCAGTAATACAGAAATACATTTCTAATTTGGATTGAGCGTTCGTAAAGAAATGCAAATACTTCAAAGAAGGAAGATGAAAATCGTAAAAGGAAAAACCGATGAAATAAACTCGACAAATAAACTAGTACAAATTATGATGAAAAGTAAATCGTCGGTCGAATATTTTTCATCTTACATGTGGAAGTAGATTCATCACCAATGAGGAATCGTTAGAATCAGCCATGAAAAACTTATTTTTTTTGTTATGCAATTCGTAAAACTTCTAGAAAGCATGACCCTCTATTTGGCATGACAAAAAATTATAATAAAAAGATAAATGAACAAAACATAAAACAACAGAAGATCCATACCAACTCTTTTATGTAAACGTTAAAGAAACTGTGATTATATATCGTCTGTTTACCAAAAGGTCAAATATGCATTCCGCCATAATTCCGATGATGATGTGATAGAACAAAGATGATAAGACACTTCTCAATCCCGACAGGGCGGTAAAAAAGAGCGGACGTTGCGGTGGACGTCAAGAATTGAAGATGAAGAAGAAAAATAAAAGCAGATGAAGAAAAAGAACGGACATTAAGGTGGAATTCAGAAGAGAAGCAACCATTACAGTAGATTAAGTGATACCAATATTTAACAAATGCAGAAATACAGAAATGCATAAATACAATTCTAATTTGGATCGAGCGTTCCTAAAGAAATACAGAATCTAGTTCCAAGAAGGAAGATGAATCGTAAAAGGGAAAAACGATGAGATAAACTCGACAAATAAATTAATACAGATTATGATGAAAAGAAGATCATCGGTCGAATATTTTCTCCTCCTACATGTGGGAGCAGATTCAGCCCCAAAGAGCAATTGTAAGCATCGGCCATGAAAGACACTTTGCTTTTCTGCAATCCGTAAAACTTCCAGAAAGTTTGGTCCTCTATTTAGCATGACAAAAAATTATATTAAAAAGAAATGTTAAAGAAACTGCGTTTGAAAATCGTTTACAAAATGTTTGCCAAAACTTGAATTCAAAATAGACCTTGAAGCATGCAAAGATTAGCAACAATCATCAGCTTACGAATAATTTTCCGTCTACAATAGAAGATGACGAAAAATAACTTTGAAACATAACAAAACAACAATAATAGATTTTATGTCGCTTACAAAATGTAGGTTAGAACTTGAATTCGGCAACAAAACTTGAAGCATGAAAAGATTAGCAACAATCATCAGCTTACTGATTGTTTCCATCTACAACAGAAGATAACGAAAGATAACTTTGAAACATAACAAAACAACAGAAGTAGATTGTATATCGTTTACGAAATGTAAGCCAAAATTTGAAATCGGCAACTGAACTTGAAACATGCATAGTTTAGTAACAATCATCAGCTCAAAATGTAGGCCAGAACTTGAACTAGGCAACAGAACTTGATGCATGCAAAGATTAGGAACAATCATCAGCTTACCTATAATTTTTCATCTACACGACTGTGCAATAGATTTTGGAACAAAAGGTAAAATATGCAGTCCGCCATAATTCCGATGATGAGGTGATAGAACAGAGATGATAAGATACTTCTCAATCTCGGTAGCGCATTACCGCCCGTCCTCATAAATGCAAAGATGTAGCAAGAATCATAAGCTTACCGAGGAATTTCCACCTCGATTCAGGACAGAAGGGATGAACACTTCATTATGTAAGAAAGGGGAAACTACCCATCCTATCATAAATCCGATGGCGATCGTAATAGCGATTCTCTGGCATCGTGGCATATTACCGCCCATCTTTTCGTGGAGCCAGAGAGTAAGAGAAAGTAAGAAACTTTTCTTCTCTAAAAACTTGCGAAACTTCTCTTTTCTCCCACTAATGACCTACACCCTTTCGTCCTCCACTCACACCTAGATTTCGCCGAGACTTCAACCCCGGCATGTCGACGACGAAGACGTACTAATTGGAAACTCTCTGTTAAGAGATTTAAGCCCACATTTAAAGGAAGTGAGAAGAATCATGGCTATAAAAGAAAAACCCACGTCTCCATTGTAATGAGGTTTTTGGGGTTAAACCCATTAACAAAATCGTGCGACTTTGGGGCTAAAGCAGACAATATTATTATGATCTTGGTCCGTTGGGCCCATCAAGAGTATATGCCAAGCTTGGTAACACGAGCTTGTCAACCTACTGGTGGCAATATTGTGGTGTGGATAGATGGCCCTATGAGCAAGGTTTGGACCGACTTGTACAATTTGACTCGCCCATTCCAAGTTGTGCAGTGGAACCATGTCACCCGAGCGAACTTAGATTTTAAACAGGAGGGTATAGCGTGAGGGTAGATTCACAGAGCGGTGATATTTGAGGTGGACAAGGTTTCCATCGCCTTCACCAATGGATGATAATCTAACATGTTTGAGCTCAATTCCAAGTCAAAATTATTGATGGATACAACGGGCTCACATCTCCACATTGTAATGATACTGTCCGCTTTGAGCCCAAGCCTGCATAATTTTTCTAATAGGTTTACCCCAAAAGGCCTCATTACAATGGAGATGTGGGTTCCTTTTTTTATGCCTATGATGCTTCTCACATCCTTTCAATGTGGGACTAAATCTCTTAACACTCTTTGATGTCTGCGGAAGTGGAGGTGTTTCTGAATTCTGAATTTTTAGGACAGAGCAGCAATTTATAGAAGATGGAAGGGAAGATTGTGGTCGTAATTTGGAAGCGTAAAGTTATACGGTCGTGGAATACAACCATGCGTAGAGTCTGACGTGGATGCCACGTGTTGAAGGTTGATTGGCATGGTGGGTCCCAAACTCCCTTTCCTTTTCTACGCAACTTCTGAGTGAATGTTGTGGAACGAAATCTGATAGATACAGAAATATTTGGAACTGCCTATTTGGAGTCTCAGACTCTCAGCAATTCTGGCATTTTTGTAGTGTCATCTCTGCATTAGCTTGCCTAGGTGGTTATTTGAATCTCACACCCCTTGTTGTTCAAGGAGGAGAGAGCGCGGGGGGAGAAAGTTGGTGAAGAATGGAGGACGCATGTGAGTTTTTTTTTTTTTGTTGAATTGGTTGCTTTAGTATAAGATGCCACTTTTTCTCGATGTTGTAGGTATGATTTTTTTTTAGGTCTGAGCGTGTTTTATACAATTGATATTTCTGAAATTTCTTTGAATTTTATGTTTAAGAATGTAAATCTCCTGAATCAGAATCGTCTATACAAAGAGCTTTACCTTCTACGGAACTCTATCCAAATAAGACAAGGTGTGTCATGATCAAAGACAATCTTCACAATTGCCTTATTATGTAAAATTCTATAAAGATGTATTTCTTAGTCACTAAGCTTCTGAGTCAGCTTCCTAATTTGACTTGGACTCTCTTAGTTTTGTAACTATATGTACACGTGAAGTCTAAGAGATCAATATGAAATTACACAGATTACATTTTAGCTCGATAAGCTAAAGCCTTCATTGTATTAGAAGACAAGGTTAGCTCAAATTGTAGAATGGGAATGCTATGGATTTAAACACTCAAAGAATGTAATCAGCGTTGATCAATTCGTTATTTTTCATTGTAAAGCTAAAAACAACAATTAATATTGAATAGAAACTACTTTATGATATTCTTCATTGTAAAAATCATTTGCAGGGGGCAAAACAAAGAGGTACTTCAAAACAGTGATGACACGAGTTTCAGGTATGACTATAGAAACAGTTGGTGACACAAACAATATGATCCTAAAAGCCATAAAATGATTGAGTCCAGTAGATTTTTTAAAACTTGCAACAAGTTGGCCTGCTACCAATTTGAGCCATCTGGGAAAGGTTTCAACGCATCCGACTTGCCATGTACATAAAAGTCCACCACCGCTCTCATTCTTGGAAGCGTATCTGGATGATAGTTCAAATGAACCACCACTGGTTTCAACTTGCTTAAGTTGGGATCTTTTCTTACAGTCTTAAACAGTACCTTGCTGTTCATGAAAAGATAGATATCCATAGTTCTGGTCGAAGCATGGAGCCCATTAAAACCAGGTCTGGATGGGTAAATGAGCTCGTCATTAAAGACTGCTTGATCCCATGCTTCAGCTTCCCGAGCTACTCGGTCTGCTACACGATCAAAAAGTTCAATGGACGGTATTGTTGGCCTTATGAAAAAGAAACCAGTGTTATACACCCATATCCGCATTGTGTGAGCATATCGTCCCCATCCCATTGAAGGCTCATCAAAGATATCATCGTAACCATAAGCAGTCATGTTGTTGTGACCATCACTCATGGACTCTACATCTGAATCCCTGTAAAGATGATCAAACGGATTCTGCAAATACACTATATCAACATCCGAGAGGAGAACACTGTAACCAAGTTGCAAAAATTCCCTTAAGATATGGAATTTCATTCTGGAAATATTGGCATTGTTACTGATCCCTGTTCTTCCAACAGAATCTAAGCCTTCATCAGGTCCTCTTCTATAAAATAGGATTCCTTTTGACTCACACAAACACGCAATTTCATGATCCAATGCTACAACAAAATAATTTGGTATGCCAACGTTCTGAATGCTTGTGAACCAAATCTCCAACATGTCCCGCACATTCGAGTCGGCAAAGGCCACAATAAGCTCTTTTCTGATGGCCACATTTTCGAGAATTTTTGCTAGTGTAGGATTAACAGATTCATCAGGGAGCACCTTCGGGCTGGTTCTTAGGCCCTTAACTGTACCGAATGGACCAGCTTTACGTGGTTCACTAAGCTGAAGATGTTGCCTCAGCGCTTGATCCATTTCTTGTCCTGCCAATTGAAGTTTTGCCTCTAATTCCTTGATTTCTTTTTCCCGCTCTGAGTTTATTTCTCCCAATTTAGCTACATCAAACCTCAGAAGTTTAATGTGGTGAGTTGGCTCACAGTCCTCTCCAATAACCTGAAGTTGGAAGGAAAATAGGCATGGGCAAGTCAGGTAATCAATAATTACATCAATATTAGCTGATAAAAGATACTGCTCGCTCTAGGAGACATTACTCTTTCAAGCTACAGGTCAGGTATAAAGGGTTTTAGATGACAAGCACAATTTCTCAAAGAAATGTAGGATCCATTTCAGTTTGATACACTTTTCCTTAAGACTTCCAAAAAGCATGCATGGTCTATTTACTTTTTAAAAAACTGCATTTTGGCATAAAGCTAAGCTAAATCCTTTAAACAAAAAACATAGTTCTTTCCACCAAATTGTCACTAAATGTCAGGTGTTTAGTTGTTTTAATTTAAGGACAAAAAAATTTGTCGTGCTCTAGGTACATGCATTTGCAGTTTCAACAGGTCCTTGCATTTAGCATGATACACGTACAACAATAATAATGTGCTCATAGAAGCCTCATCGAGGATGACAAGGAAAGAGTCAATGAGGTTTCCGCGAGTATGAAAAGTCTCGAAACGTAAAAGACATTATATATGAAGAAGTCTCGACTTCGGTCAAGATTAACACATAAAAAATCATCTCTCGGAGGATATTCAGCGAGTATCTACCAAGATCGATCTTTCACAAACAATTAAGTTAGATCAAGAAGCATTGAAGCATATCGCAAAGATTTCTTCACAAATGCACAAAATGCAAATTAGTAGCGACAATCATCAGCTTACCGAGTATTTGTCATCTAGATGCAGGACAACAAAAAGGAGGTATATTACATTACAGAAGAGAAAGACAGCCACGAATCCCGCCATAACTGCGATGGCGATCTCAGAGAACAGAGATAATGAGAAACTTCTCCGTCCTCGTGGCAAATTACGGACTGTCCTCATCAGCCGGCGGTTCATCTCTTTACTCCACTTTTTTTTTTCTTCCTTTCCTTCCTTCCGTGCGAACGATCGCAATATTTCTCAGACACATCAACCCCGGGATTCGAACCCATTACAAGTCGCTGTAATATTTAAACCTGATTTCTCTGAGTGATCGATCTTCTCCGGATCTTTTTTAATGCCAACAAAAGACGGAGACGATCGACAAGGAACAGAATAAGTCGTCTTCCCTGTTTCTACACTCCTGTCCCATTTCGAGATGTATTAATACTCTCTTAACCGTCCTATATTCATGGCGGCCATATTGCATTAATTGGTGGAGTTTCGCAACAAAGCGACCGAGATCCCACTTGTGGCGCTCCCTTTCTTCTGCAACGACAAGATCGATCGCTCAACCGTGTTCATTAATTAAAGACGCCACAATATATATGTACATATCTCACCCATGATAACAAAAAGAATCGTTTCCGGCTCCATCAACGTACAGATATTATATAATCTCGTCTAAGTGGGAACGCCCGCAAGAATCCTTTCTCATGTACTTATTTTCAGTACACGTCCGATCCCAAGTTCTGGGACGCGCGTTTAATTATGAGAGACCTCTCTCATGATTCTTGGGAAGAAAAAATAGCTGAGATGTCTTTTTTTTGTTATTATTTTTTGAAATTTAGGTTTAATGCATTATTTGCCCTCCTATTTTCGGATGGGCCAGCTGACCATATTTGAGAAAAAAAGATAAAGATAAATCAACGAAATGCGTGTAAAACGCTTAAAATGACTATTTGATTATATTAAATAAATTAGTTATTTTAGCATTAATTTTATTGAAAGATCACATCCAATATGGATAAAAGTTAAAACAATGCACGTACAGAAATTGATTCACCCGCGTTGCCGTAGTAATACGTATCTGTATAGATTCAAGCTCTATGTAGTACTGAAAAAAGAAAAACAGAAGCTGAAACACCCTTCGTGTCTTGTTTCTAAGCGACAATCTGTCTTTCTCTTCCGTAATAAAAAACTTCTCTTTGAAATCCAATATCGGAACTGCGTACTCTACAGAAAACAAGGGAGAGAAAGAGGCAAAGGGAAGAGAGGTCGTAGCTGAACTGACAGAGTTGCCAACCATGGGGGTCTAAATAGTTTACCCGACGTAAAAGTTTAATTAGTTTGATCTCAATTAAATCAAATAATATGACAGATATTTGTCGGGTAGTTTTAAAAACTACTCTGCAGCGGGTTGTACCCATTAATAGCCCTTGACATTGACAATTTCAATAAACTTCACAAAGTTTTTTATTTATTATTTTTTTCACAAAGTTCAATCGTCTCAGCTTGATTCTTTTTTCTTTTGTTTTTTCTTTTTTGTATTGTTCCATTTTAGCTGAAAATGATTTGATACTTCAATATAACAAGTTATCTTATTTTGTAAAACTTTGAGATCTAAATAACTGGAAGGATCTTCCTATCGTGATGCTAATATTATGTTTGATTTTCCTTTATTTTCGTAAAATCAGGACCAACTTAGTAGTTTGTATAGGCAAGAGGCAATATTACGTGGGGAAATGAATGATACCAACTCGTATTTCAAGTGGTAGAAGGTTAAGGCAATTCTCAAACTCAAGAAAATCAAAGAGTAAGCAATTCGGCCTCCAGCAAGAAGAGTGGCAGCTTCTTCAGCCCAAATGGGAAGGTTGAAGCTGCTTTTAACCTTAATTCCCTTTTTTTTTCCTGCAGTAACCCACTTAGAGTATTAACCTTACCTTTTTTTTTAAGAATAATGATTCTGCACGGTCTCTGTGTCACGACACAGAGACCGTGCACGAATCACTACTCTTTTTTAATGAGTAATGTTATGCGTACTGAGGCGGTACACCCCTGGGGACACCGCTAGAGTGGCTCCACATGGTAGCTGCAAACCGGATGTCTTTGCACATGACAAAAAAGAGAGGCAATTTTTATATTTTACTTTTTTTTTTGTCTCATTGTCTCCCACTTTTTGTCTCATTGTCTCCCACTTTTTGTCTCACTTTTTTTTTCTCTCTCTCTATTCTCCCTCTTTGTTGGTCTCCCCTCTCCTTGTCTCCCTCTCCCTGTCTCCCTTTCTCCCTCTCCTCTCCCTCTCCCCCTTTCTCCCTCTCCTCTCCCTCTCCCCCTCTCCGTTCTCGTTCTCCGTTCTCGCTCTCCGTTCTCGCTCTCCGTTCTCGCTCTCCGTTCGCTCTCCGCTCTCGCCTCCGCTCGCTCTCCGTTCTCCCTCTCCGTTCTCCCTCTCCGCTTCTCCTCTCCGCTCTCCCTCTCCGCTTCTCCTCTCCGTTCTCCCTCTCCGTTCTCCCTCTCGTTCTCCCTCTCTTCTCCCTCTCCGTTCTCCCTCTCCGTTCTCCCTCTCGTTCTCGCTCTCCGTTCTCCTCTCTCGTTCTCCCTCTCCGTTCTCCTCTCCTTTCTCCCTCTCCATTCTCCCTCGTGAAATACATGGATTATAAATTATGATGCTATAGTAAATTGGAATGTTGCATGAACGTAAATTATTAAACCCATAATTGAATTTAAAAATTAAGTTTGAGGCGTGAAGCTTCAAGTTCAAACGTAACTGCATACTCCTTATTTTTGGCACGGATCGAAAGGTTTTTTAAATCTTTTATTAGACCTCAAACTACGAAATTGCCGAGTTTGTTAACGGAGAGGGAGAGAGGGAGAGGGGGAGAACGGAGAGGGAGAGGGGAGAACGGAGAGGGGGAGAACGGAGAGGGGAGAACGGAGAGGGGAGAACGGAGAGGGAGAGGGTGAGAACGGAAAGGGAGAAGGAAAACGGAGCAGGAGAGAGATCGGAGCGGGAGAACTAAGCGGGAGAAAGGGAGATAAATTGGGAAACGAAACAGTAAAACATAAAAAAATATGTTTTATATTTTTCGGGTGTATTGAACTTCCCATTTCAGTGTGGAGATCCTTTCTATAATGCTCTCAATATTGTTCTTTCCAAAGTATTGGTTTCTGTGTATTACTGAAATATCAAAATAAAGGTGGCAGGTGATGTTGCGAATATTTTTGTGGGAGCTACGAAGAATATCTGTTGGAAGTTATACTAATCCAGTTTGAAATAGAGTAGACAGAATATGTGCCAAAAGGATTTCCACAAACATCCTATGGTATTCTCCGTAGAAATGGGCTTAAACCGTTAATTTGGACTCGCTGCTAGATGTTTGATGTCTTGGTATTGTGATGATAAGACTCGAAGAACGTGATCAGCATTGGATTCGTTTCATGTCAAGATCAACTAGAATGAGAATGCTACTGATCAAAACTCGTAATCAGCGGAGAATTCATTCGTTTCATGTCAAGATCAACTTGGATCCCCGAATGGGAATGCTAATCGGCTTCAGCTAATACACCACAAAAAGTTAGCCTGCCAGTCTAATTCACATATAAGAAATGACGCAGATAAAGCTAAAAACAACAATATTGAACAATTGTAAAAATCATTGGCAGGGTTAAAACAAAAAGTACTTCAAAGCAGTGATGACACGAGTTTCATAAATGACTATAGAAACAATTGTTGGCCTGCTATCTATCTGTTGTGACTCTCTACATTGTAAAAATCATTGGCAGGGGCAAAACAAAATGTACTTTTTTTTTTTTGAAAATTGAAAACAAAAAGTACTTCAAAGCAGTGATGATACGAGTTTCATAAATGACTATAGAAACAGTTGTTGGCCTGCTACCAATCTGAGCCATCTGGGAAAGGTTTCAACGCATCCGCCTTGCCATGTACAAAAAAGTTCACCACCGCTCTCATTCTTGGAAGCTTATCAGGATGGTAGTTCAAATGAACAACCACTGGTTTCAACTTGCTTAAGTTGGGATCTTTTCTTACAGTCTTAAACAGTACCTTGCTGTTCATGAAGAGATAGAAATCCATAGTTCTTTTTGCAGCATGGAGCCCGTTATAACCAGGTCTGGAAGGGTAAAAGAGCTCCTCATTAAAGACTGCTTGGTCCCATGCAGCCTCCCGAGCTAACCGATATGCTACACGATCCAAAAGTTCAATGGACGGTATTGTTGGTCTCATGAAAAAGAAACCAGAGTTATACACCCATATCCGCATTGTGTGAGCATATCGAGCCCATCCCATTGAAGGCTCATCAAAGACATCATTGTAACCATAAGCAGTCATGTTGTTGTGACCATCACTCATGGACTCCACATCTGAATCCCTGTAAAGATGATTAAATGGATTCTGCAAATACACTATATCAACATCTGAGAGGAGAACACTATAACCAAGTTGCAAGAATTCCCTTAAGATGCGGAATTTCAATCCAGAAATGGCATGGTTACTCCCTGTCCTTGCAATGGAATCTATGCCTTCATCAGCATCTCTTCTATAATATGGGACTCCTTTTGACTCACACAAATTCGCAGTTTCATCATCCAATGCTACAACCATATAATTTGGTATACCAACGTTTTGAATGCTTGTGAACCAGACCTCCAACATGTCCCGCACATTCGAGTTGGCTAAGGCCACAATAAGCTCTCCCCTGATGGCTACTTTTTCAAGAATTTTAGCAAGTCTAGGATTAACAGATTTATCAGGGAGCACCGTCGGGTTTGTTCTTTGGCCCTTAACTGTACCAAATGGACCAGCTTTACTTGATTGACCAAGCAGAAACTGTTTCTTCGCTTGATCTGCAAACTGGAGTTTCTCCTGTAGTTTTTTGACTTCTTCTTGCAGCTTCGAATTTTTTTTTACTAATGACATTATCTGAGGCCTCAGTATTTCAGTTTCTTCAGATGGTTCGCACTCTACACCATTGACCTGAAGCTGGAAGGAAATAGGCATGGGAGAGTCAGGTAATCAATAACATCATAAGCAGAGAAAAGTCACAGCACTAGGAAACATTACTCTTTCAAGCTACAGGTATGAAGCACATTAGATGACAAACATAAAATTTTCTCAAAGAAAGGAAGGATCCTCTTCAGTTCTCAAAATCATGGTCCAATTTTTTTGTCATTCAGATGCATTGGATAAAAGAACTAAACACCTTTCGTTTAGTGACATTTTCTGGAAAGAACTATGTCCCTGTCGAATCTAACACTAAAGACAGAGACGTCAATGACCAAACCGCATACGGTAATATGTAAACCTGGTTTCAAAATTTGAGTCCACTAACAAAAATAAGAAGCTCATATAAAAATAATTTAACGAAATTAAGTTAAGCATGGATCAAACACTAAAGAGACGAAGAAAGGCCTCTCATAGCAGCAGAAGATCAACCACCAAAACGTGTTCCTAAACCTGATTTCAGCATTAGAAACTTCACTAACAAAAGTAGGAGCTCAAATAAAAAAAGAACTTAAAGAAACTGTGTCAACAGTGAAACTAACTCAAAAGACAAAAAGAAAAGCCTCTCAAAGGAGTAGATTTTCCGCGAGTATCTGTCAAGATCGTTCTTAAACAAGTAAATTTAGGTCAAGAAGCGCTGAATCATGCAATGATTTTTAACATCTCTCAGATTTTCCGCGAGTATCTATCAAGATCGTTCTTAAACAAGTAAATTTAGGTCAAGAAGCGTTGAATCATGCAATGATTTCTTAACAAATGCACAAAATGCAAAGAAGTAGCAAGAATCATAAGCTTACCGAGGAATCTCGGTCTCGATTCAGGACAGAAAGGATGAACATTCCATTAGGTAAGAAAAAGGCAGCCACACATCCTATCATAACTCCGATGGCGATCGCAATAGCGATTCTCTGTCCCCTTGGCATATTACCGCCCGTCCTCATCAGCGGGCCGTCTCTGCGTGGCGGCATTGCTTTAATTTCGTGGAGCCAGATAATAAGAGGTAATAAGAAACTTCTCTTCTCTCCGGAAGCTTGCGAAACTTTACCCAGAGAAAATCCAGTATCGGAACTGCCTATTCTGAGTCTCTGACTCTTCAGACAGAGCGAGAGAGGGGCAAGAGGAAGAGAAGTCGTCGCTGAGCTGAGATTTCAACCAAGGGGAATTAAATAGTTTACCTGCGTAAGAGTTTAATTACTCCTAATTAACTCAATTAATGTGACAGAGATTTGTTTAAAGTTCTTATAAGGAGAATGGTCACCGCAGAAAAAGGTGAAAAAATACCATCTCTCGACAAATGAACGACCCCCTCACAATTCGTCGATCGGAACTGCGAAACAAAGTTTAATGACGAAAATGCCCTCACTTTCTTCGGAATGTTTCCAAAGCTAGTACATGCCGAAAGTCTGAAACTCCATTCATTCACCGTGAGTACACCATCAAGAAGTGAGGGATCTACATTACACTTAAGCGAAAGAGTAATGCTATGGGTATAATACTATTTTGCGTACATCTGTGTACATTCTCTGACATGTCATTTAATAATGGTAGAAATTAAGGTGTTATTATTAAATGGCATGCAAATGTACACAAACAGTATTATATGTATAGTATTATTCTAAGATAAGAGTTTTGAACTATTTTAATTTCAAATGAGGGGTATTATTTTGTTGAGAAATGGTAATGAGGTAATTATCTTGTCGAAATGTGGTGATTTCCCCGAAGAAAAAGGAGATGAAGTCACGAAGCATCCACGACTCCACTAGCCGAATTGCTTACTTATATTTTATATGTTTATTTAAGATTTAATTTAAGTACTTAATAATGTACCATCAAAATGGTAAGACGATAGCTATGCTTTGATGATTTAGTAATTCATGTAGGTTAAAGATTTATGAACTAACAACTTGAGCAATCTAAAGATTTGAGTCCGGGCCATACTATTTAAACTGACCGGCTCGAAACTCGAAAGACGAGATACATGGGTCCGCCAGTCTGCACGTGTTGTGGGCTCGCGCCGTCTAGCTCGCTCCCGGGAACGAAAGATCTTTTTCCCGCATTCACTCGTCATGAGTGCCACTCCCCCAGCAATTCTGTCATTTTTGTAGCGTCATCTCTGCATTCGCTTGCCTAGGTGGTTGCCTGAATCTCACACCCCTTGTTATTCGAGGAGAAGAGAGCGCGGGTGAAGAAAGTTGGTGAAGAATGGAGGACGCAGGTGAGTCTTTTTTTTGAGTTGAATTGATTGCTTTAGTATGAGATGCCACTTTTTCTCGATGCTGTAGGTTTGTTTTTTTCTTTCCTGTCTGTTGCAATCTTTGTTAGGTCTTAGCGTGCTTTTTACAATTGATATTTTGGAGATTCGTTGAATTTTAGCTCGATACGCTATTAAAGCTTTCACTGGATTAGAAATGAGTCCGCTGGAGCAATTTGGAATTTTTTATATTGAGGTTTAAATTTTTTCAAGTAACCGTCCGTTTATGCTATAGAGTAGCGAATACAAATCTTTTGGATTGCAATGAGCGATTATGAAGCTTTCTGATCTTCTTGTATGTGTTTGCATAGTATATTCATCTAGAGAACAAAACATCGTCGTGCCTCCGGTCGAGGGTGTTGGTGGAGGAGGGACCGGCTACGGATGGAATGATGGTAGCTTGCCTTGTTCTAGTTCTCTTCACGGGGTAGCTGATATTGATCCTACAAAGATTCCGACGTCAGACTTAGTCCATGTCTGGTTCATGCCAAGCACTTTTAACATCGGACAACAAGAGATGCCACGTCCTTTGGAGCCTGTAAGTCTTCACACAAAAAAAAAAAAATTTGTCACGACAGAACACAGAGCGCAATTATAGTCACATAAAGTGCATGCAGCATACATGCATATTTATGGTAGTTATAGTTTCTAATTTGCATTAAGAAACTCGTCTTGTAGTTTTCAATATCATCACAATACCGATGATTTTCAAAATAATTCTCAAAATGTTAAATATCTGAGCTACCCAATGTGGTACAAATGGATGCCTGGTAATGTTGCTGAAGCTGCTTAGTGGTAGTACAAAGTTATGTTATGGGTTCTGAATCTGGTGAATTCTGAGGCAGCATTAGACTAACTTGTGTTGAGATGCCCGAAATTACTGGAAGCTATTGGTTTTTTTGTCATTCTGAAGTGTCATATGACATTAGTTTAGCTGTCATTCATGCACAAATTATGTAAGATTATTTGCAGCAGTGTCATGATTTTTCTATTGACTCCCTGTCGATAATATCGAGGTCTCTGAAATCCTTTGAGGAGTTTATCCTTAGTTTGATGAGCAAACGTTGTAAACGTATTGAGTAATCATAAACTCCAGACTGGTCAGTTCAAAATGTAAATGTGAAGTTTAAGCTGGGTTGGTATTGTATGGCCTCTTGGAGGGACTGGCTGTTTGCAGAGAGTTGACCTGGAATGCTGGGCTGTTAACACTGAAGGTTGTGTAGGGAGCTTTAGTTATGGTTTTTTCTTTTTGAAGATAATGGCTGTTTGGAGAGTGAAATCTTTTTTAAGTGATTGTTGTAAAAGATGCAAACCTGGAACTTCAAAGAATAACTTAGCTTGTTATTATTTAGAACTTTTTGCGGCCAAATAAGTATTAGTGGGAACTTGATTAGGAGAAGCTGTTGTAGGGCCTACCAGCCTGTTGATCGACTCTTTTATTGTGGATGGAGCTTGGCTTCATATAGTTGAATTGATTTTTTAATTAGTCTAACACTGTCCTTAGTATGAGATGTAGCCAATCCTTATTACTCTTTTTTTCTTAAAGTGTATTTTCTTTTTCAAAAAAAATTCCATTGGGCCAATTTTCCTGTTCTTTTAACTGTGGGCTGGATATTGAAATCCATTAGGAGATGCTAACCTAGAATTTGTGAAGAAAATTTTAGCTTGTGGTTGAAGACTAGAACTTTTTGTGATGAAGAAGTGTTAATGGGGACTTGATTGGCAAAAGAGAAGCTGTTGTTAGGCATCAACAACTTAGAGGAGAGATAGCAAGCTCTCTTCACTTCTGATCACATGCTCTATTTTCTAGGCATCTCTTTTGGCCGCCAGAAATGAGAGAGAGAACATTCAAATTGCTCTACGGCCAAAAGTTTCATGGGGAGGTCCTGATGCTGCCGGAGCAGTACAAGTGCAGTGTACTGATCTATGTTCTACTTCTGGGGATAGGTGAGTTCCAACTTTTATGTCTACTCTACTGCTTAAGTACCCAAATTTATGACATTGGTCGGCTTGGTGTAGGTTGGTGGTTGGTGAATCTGTAACTTTAAGACGTGTTGTACCTGTCTTGGGTGTACCAGATGCTCTTGTACCTTTGAAGCAGCCGGTCACTCAAATAAACCTTCTTCCTGGGTATGGCTCCATTAAAATTCATAGCTTCTCAAAATTGCTGATTGGCCACATCGTTAAATTGTAAAGGTGTCACTAATGACGATATATTGCTGGCTACAGGGAAACAACTGCATTATGGGTCTCAATAGATGTACCTTCAGGGCAACCTCCTGGCCAATATGAAGGCGAATTCTTCATTACTGCGATAAAGGCAGATACAGAGTGATCATCTTTCTTGCTTGCTTCACATATAGTACTGCTGTAGACTTGTAGCTGTCACATCCTTGTAGTCATATATGTTTTTGTTTTCCTTTTAATAGTTTTGTATGGTATGGTCCTTCTCTGAGACAATTTGTGCTCGTTTCCTTTTTGAAGTCACAGGTCCTCAACAGTAACTGTAGCTAAATCAGAGAAGTATCAAATATTTAAAGAAATTAAAAGTTGTGTAGAAGCAGTGGAAACCTTAGAAGGAAAATCTGTGGAGGAAATGGTCAGTCTTAGTCTAGTTGAATGTTTGAGAGCTTCTGATAATCTTTATTTGCCTGTTTGAACAATTCTTGATTAGTTTTCTTTCATGTAGATGAAATCCGTCAGGTCTGCTTCTCTTGGTTTAAGGACAATGCTTCTATCACCCACCTTTACAGAGTTTTCATTAGATAATGGGTCTGGTGACATGATGGATGAAGATACACTTACAAACATATCAATTCGTCTAAAGTTAAGTCTGACAATTTGGGACTTCACGCTTCCTGCAACACCTTCAATTCCGGCTGTATTTGGTGTATCCTTTCATTATATTTATGTTTAAGATGGAACATATAGGTGTATGCACCAAGAAAGAGAAGTTTTTAGAAAGAGTAGTTGTGTGATTTATTTGAAGCTTGGCATTTGGTTATCATTGTCATCCCTCTCTTTTTCAATTGGAAGTCAATGATGCTGTTTTTTAAAATCATTGTTGAAGTAGGTGAGAGATGACCAACCTCTTTCTCTCACACACAATGATTTAATTGAATGTTGATTACAGATGCACTGTAATATCCCTTTCACCTGATCAGACTTGAACCAAAGATTTCACACTAGAAGCCCTTCTCTTTCTACTATTTCTTAACCATATTTAGGTATCTGAGACTGTGATAGAGGAGCGGTTTGGTGTAGCACATGGAAGTGAGGAGTGGTATGATGCATTAGACAGGCATTTCAGATGGCTTCTCCAGTATAGAATCAGCCCCTTTTTTTGCAGATGGGGTGACAGCATGCGAGTCCTGGCATACACCTGTCCATGGCCAGGTAACTTTGAGCATGCAGCTTGTATTAAACTAAGTTTGAGTAGTTATCTTTCTGTATTATGGTTTTTTGCTGACATTCAGATTTTTTTTAGCTGATCATCCAAAATCAGATGAGTATTATTCTGATCCAAGACTGGCTGCATATGCGGTGCCTTATGCTCCTGTGCTATCTGGGTATGCTGATCATCTGGAGCTGACTACTAAGTGATATATGTGGCTTCAATTTTCTGTTTGATATTTATCTACTATTTGACATGGGAGCAGCAGTGATGCTGCAAGGGATGTCTTGCGGAGAGAGGTTCAAATATTGAAGACCAAAGCTCACTGGAAGAAAGCTTACTTCTACTTGTGGGATGAGGTTCGGAAATGGCAAGAGCAGTAACAATTTTTTTCTTTTTTTTTTTTTTTGTAAGTATGTTTTTGTATATGAAAAAGGACAATTCCCAAAACTACAAAGGAATAGGCCTTCCACCAACAAATTGCTGCAGAGTGACCCCTTTGTCAATTGGCTGGCTAGGTCATTGGCAGACCTATTTAGATGAAACAAAGAAATAAAAAGTGTCTTGAACTCTTATTTCTTATATGCATTTACATCACATAATGTCTTGTTAACTAAAAATCACATAATTTTCAAGTCTCTCTGAATATATTTTTGTATCTATTGGTATTTTTAATTGCATTCTAATGGGCTGTGTATTTTCTGTCAGCCATTAAACTTGGAGCAGTATGAGTCCATCAGGAAAATGTCCAATGAGATAAGGTCCTATGCACCAAATGCCCGTGTTTTAACCACGTATTATTGTGGTAAGAATTTGCTCTCAGAATTTTCACGTTGATTTAGCATGTTTCTTTCAGTAGTCGTACAATTGATATTTTGGGACAATTCGGCTGTGTGTTTAGTGATAAAAAAGTTAAAGCTGATGATGGAGATGAAGAAGCCAATTAAAAGAATAGATGAAATGCTTTACATTATTTAGAGCCAAAGTAGTTGATAGTCTGACTGGTATATCTCTCGATTTAGTATCATTAGACTTTTTTTACTATATCAGTGTATCAAAGAGAGCCCTTTTTATTTCTGCTGTATGCCTAATTGTGGGTTTCCATCTTACTTGTTGAGTCTGTTGACAAGTTTGATATTATAATAGGATGTAGAATCCTATATGGGCTAGGTTTTTGGTTTTCTCTACATGGTTTCTAGTTAGACTCTTTTGACTCCTCCAATATTTTTATATGGGCTCAATCAAGTGAGAGAGATCAACATTGTGGCAGCTCTCTTTCTTTAGTTTTTCTACTTCTATTTGTCTTCAGTAGATTTTCCTTTGTTTTTGTGCAGTTTTATTCTTCCATTACTGTCTTTCTTATCATGTGTAATTAGTACATTCCACTATCAAAAGTAAGGTCTATCAAAAGAAAAGCTCTGAAACTTCACTGGCCTTTAATATAAGCCTACCTTCAAGCTAGTGTCTTGACTGGTTCTAGTCCTATGGCTTTTGACCACTGATTGAACCATTATGGTCCTACAGAATAATGCATTTAAAAGTCCTGACCTTAAATTTCTTTGATCGGACCATTGCATAAACCTAATCTTGCTAATGTGGTTGGACTGCATATTCCATAACTTTTTCTGTCGAATATACAGTAGAAATAATGGTTGAGAGAACAGGGCAGGATCGTCCTGTCAAACCAGTTCAGTGGGTTGGCCAAGCTGGCATTAGGAAATACAGGTTTTAGGGCTATAGGAACTGGAAAACACCTTTTCCTGACTTAAGTTGTTGAACTGGCTTGTCTGGTTCCCATTTTCGTGACATAGGGATGGGAAATGGAGATCTAAACCTGAAGGACCCAATAAGTCCAACGTTGATCCCTTTGGTCGTGTCAATTGGACAAATACATGCATAATGATTAGGGCGGTCTCTTCACTTTGTTTAGTTCTTATATTCAGTGTCAGATCTTAGCTTTAACACCGGCAGCACTCTATTCTCCAAAATAAATAAATAAAGAAATGAATAAGAGATCTCAGCTGCACTCCAGTCTAGTCTGGATGCAGTTCTGGGTACGTTTGGAACCTGTTATTATTTTTCCTGTACAAACAATTCGATATGTTTCTCCTCAAAAACAAAAAAAACAATTTGGTATGTTTCACTTGATGGTGCCATCAGTAAGTCGTTTCTGTATTAAATGTCTCAACCTATATTTGCTATCTAAAGTTTGAAAAATATGTCTGCATGGAAAATCTTTCAGAGTCTAAATTATAGATCTTAAGAGTTGTGAATCCAATTTTTTATTTCTTT
Organism: Aristolochia contorta; assembly: GCA_022405105.1. Lineage (NCBI taxonomy): Eukaryota > Viridiplantae > Streptophyta > Magnoliopsida > Piperales > Aristolochiaceae > Aristolochia > Aristolochia contorta. Next base: position 389,519 of record CM039670.1, on the reverse strand, counting down.
CCTTGTCAAGTTTTTTTGGCCTTTAAATTTTTTAAAATATGGCAAAATTTGAGGTTATTTCCTTTTTCTATATTTTTTTTTTGCATAAGCTATGCAAAATTGAATAACAAAGATGTGATCTAAACTACAATAAGAATGCATAAATGAATAGTAGTTAGAGTACTTTTTTTAATTTTTGGTATCTGTTTATATTATAATCAAAGGCTGTCATCATTTTAATTAGTGGCAAATGATATTTTTTTTAGAAAATACTGCTAATTGTTTTTTTAGAAAATGCTGACTAGTGACAATGGCCAGTTGTTGAGTTTCTTAATTTCTTCATGTAGGACCAAGTGATGCACCTCTAGCAGCTAACAACTTTGAGGCATTCACCAAAGTTCCAAATTTTCTGCGGCCTCATACTCAGATATATTGTACTAGGTGCAAAATACATTTTTATATGAAATAGTTTGGCTAAATTTGTCGTTTCCATATAATAGCTGCATAAAAGAGGTGAAATATTTGAATTGTGTTCCCAACTTCTTTGACGTTTCTCTCCCTCTCCCTTCCCTTCCCACTTGTCCCTGCCCCCCTCCTCCCCAAAACAATCTTTTACCTGCAGCAAACACTTTCTTAGAGAATGAGAGAATGTAATATATGGAAAATGTCATTTACTAGATTGTACGAGAATTAAAAGGAAACATGAAAACATACCCAATAGATGTCAAAACAGATCAGATTGACATCCTAGGAAAGCCCTGGGCCCCCTACAAACTTTTGCTTGCGACAAACTCTTTCCAAAAGGATGTAATATATGGAAGATGCTATCTACTATTTCATCTGAGAATTAAAAAAATAGCAACTGAAATAGAGAATAAATAATGAAAAAATCCATTGATTGTCAAGAGATTACATCTACTATATCATCTGAGATAAAAAATGAAAAAATCCAATGATTGACAAAAACATAGACGTACATTATGAACTTATCCTGGTCTTTGTTAAAATTTTTCTAGGGAATTGGGTTTAGGTTACCTCAAGGGAGGGAGAGGGATGATGTTGAAAAAATACTAAATCCTCATTATGACCTTAGATTTACATAAAAATGAGTGGATTTCTCCTGGTGTGTTCTTGAAATATTTGGAGCGAGTTGGTTTGAGCCTTTATCTTTAAGGAGGGAGGGGAAGGGAACAGTGTATGGATACAGGGCCCTCAGTTTGGCTATGTAGCACTTCATGTCATTATGAAATTGTCATAATTACAAATATAATTTTGCGAGTAAGCCAATCCCTGTATTTTCATTTTCAAAGGGAAGAAATTTCTTGCTCAAAAGAAAGGCAAGAATTCTCTTCCTCGAAAAAAAAAAGTGGAATTCTCAAAGGGACACCATGGAAATGAACATATTCAAAGAGGAAGAGGTGCAAAGAGAGGCTTAGGTATCAAACGAAGGTCTAAGTTAGCTACCAGGGCTTATAAGTTAGTTAATTGAAGATCATATTCCTTTAATTTTTCATAGCAGGTAAATGAAAAAGTAAAGTGGCATATCTTTGATAGAGAGAGTAACAACATAGACCCTGGCCATTTCTCATTGTACATGACAGGAGAGTGTATATTTTTTTTTTTTTTCCAGTGAGTGGGTTTTAGGTAATCGAGAGGACCTGGTTAAGGACATCGTTGCAGAGTTGCAGCCACAGAATGATGAAGTGAGTATAATCATATAAGCACATGTTGTTTTTATTTTATTTTGTTGTCCTTCATATGGAAAGTGGTATTATACTGTGGCCTCTCTGCTTTCTTTTTTTGGCTTCTTTTTGTAATTTATTTCTTTTTGACTCCTTTTACTGTCTTTTTCTTTTCTCATTTTAACATTTATATGCTTTTAGTATTATCCATTCACCTTTCGTAGGAAGTAAGCTGTAGCTAGCTGATATGTGTATTAAAGGATATGTAGCGAGGAATTTATGATAATGTAACATCAGCATCCGTTTGCAATACCGATCTTAGTTTTTATTCTCTTATTGGGTTTGCTGATTCGGGATTTATCTTTTTTGGTAAAGTCTTAGCTGATTTTGCAACCAAGGCTGGTACTTTGATTAAATGATGGGAAGCCTTGCATGTTGTGTAGCATGTTTGGTTCGGCCTTAAGAACTGGAAAAATAGTCAATGGAGTAATGTAAAAGAACGAGTACCATGTGTATTCACTTGATTTGAAATTTGACCTTGAAAAGGCTGTTTCCTAATATACAAATCAATGCTAATAAAGGAAAAAACTATAAACTATTTTATTAATCTTAAAAAAGTTTAACTGTGGTGTCCAGGACAAGGAGTGGACTGGTAAACTAAAAATTCATGCTATGAGGACCCAAATTTCGTAACAGTTCTTCTAAAATTAAATGTTTTTAACATCAACTAACAGACATGGCCCGGCCTTGAACGGGCTATACCTAACAGAGAGAAAAAGAGGCGGTGGGCACCAAAAGAAAAGGGAACTGTAAAAAGCGATTATATAAAGTACGAAAAAACACAAGCACAACATTAACTATCTAAACTAAGAGAGAGATGCATGTGGCAGTCCCTGTACGAGCTTCTACAAAGTCTGCTATTGCATTATAGGATATGATTACTAGTCAAACATAACCTTATTCTCTTTTTTCTGGGAAAAAAAATTACTGATATGAAACTGGAACCTCCTTGGATAAAAGGTGATAACCAGTTATCTGTAACAGGCTAATTTAATAGCTCCAAGGATTATAATAAATGGACACCACTGCTTCTGTTTCAATCTTATCTTCTAATCTAGCCGCTTTGTTCAGTGGTGTGGAAACATATAGACTCTTCACCCTCTTCCTCTGTTTGATTATTCTGTTATTCCCTATCATCTATAGCTGCATAAATGTTGGTTTGGATTGGGTGACATCCAAATGGGATGTAGATGTTGGTGCTGTCACATATCTGCTTTATGTTGTAAAAGAATAAAAGGAAAAAAAAACAACAACAACAACTGTTGTGTACTAGAAATTTCAAAAGGCAGCTGCCCATACTAAATATCATGTTATGATTGCTTAGAAGTGGTCTGATGTTGAATCCCGTAGGCATGGCACCTATATTTTCTTTTTGTTAATCTGTGGGTTTTCCTTCTTGTATTGTTTCTTAATGAAGGAATGGTGGACATATGTGTGCATGGGACCCACTGATCCACATCCCAACTGGCATCTGGGGATGCGAGGTACGCAACATCGTGCTGTAATGTGGCAAGTATGGAAACAAGGGGGAACGGGGTTTCTTTACTGGGGTGCAAATTGCTATGAAAGGTCAACTGTTGCTAGTGGAGAGGTGTGTGTTACATCAAAACTACTCTATAAAGGAATACAACATCACCAAAGGGTTAATTAAGGTGTAGCATGAATATTGGTGCAGATAAGATTCAGGCGAGGGCTGCCTCCTGGAGATGGAGTCTTGTTTTATCCTGGTGAAGTTTTCTCCTCCTCTCATCAGCCTGTTGCTTCAGTGAGGTTAGAAAGACTCCTGAGTGGATTGCAGGTAACTTTAATTTGACTGACAATTCTTTTAACACATTACTGACTTGTCTTATATCTGTATTTCGCATCCAAATATTAGAAACATGAACAGTTCTTGGCAATGTCTCATGTAGACATTGTCAGATGGAATATTATTAATGTACATTTGTGGATATAAATTTTTTAGAGGCACTGTTTATGTAATCATCAGTTGCAGTTGTCAAGTGTATCCTGACATGACCATTCAGCCTGAATGAAATACACTCTCATGCTACTATTCGTCCTGAGTATCCCTTGCATTATACAGTAATGAAGGGACTCATATTTTCTCGTGTCCTAACTGTTGCTTAGATTTTCAGGGGGAAATGTAAGGAAAGATGATAATAATGTATGCCATATATTACGGTTGGGGTCATATCTCACTGTGGAAGTCTTTATACTGCTATCTTTTTAGTTTCTGTTATATATTCTCTTAAGAGCTGCTACTTCTACTGTTTCGCCTTTATATGGTGTACGCCTTGGATGGGTTGCAGGATATAGAATACCTTAAGCTATACGCTTCAAGATACGGTAGAAACGAAGGCCTTGCACTTCTAGAAAAGACAGGTGTTTATCGCGGACCTGAGCAATACACTCTTGAGCACATGCCAATTGATGTCATGCGAGCTGAGATTTTCCGAACTTGCAGATCTTGAAAATTAAAATCATTTTTTGTATCACGGTATTGCATCTCCTGCATTGCTGGCTGCTGTTAGATTTTTTTGCTGTAAAAAAGGGAAAATTATTTACGTACTCAACATGCTCACTGAGATTCATGTTGTTTTTCCGCAGAAAAACATGCCATCTCTTGCTGCTTTGGTTCTCAAATGAAGTTGGTCTCGTTAGATGTTTTGGCCCAGTTCAGGTATGTCTCAGTTACCTGTAACGTGATCACATGATCCGTCTGCACCTCATATGGAAGCATCTGCCCTTTGACTGATGCAGAGATAGAGAAATCTGTGCTATTTTATTAAAGTCAAGAG